>JBBBDQ010001007.1:1162500-1355000 GCA_037127315.1 Ascarosepion bandense | reverse complement strand
CTTCTAAAAACAAATATATATATATATATATATATATATATATATATATGTGGGTAAAGAAAATTTAATGGCTAGGCTACTTTAAAGAATATCAGTATATGACCATATATCAGAAATACTGAGAAAGAACTTCTCAACACCTTTTTGTACATATATATATATATATATGTGCATCTGTATATGTGTGCATAAAATGTATTTTTGCCTGAGTGGAACATAGGTTACTTGTTTATCTTGACTAATTATGCAAAATTAGAATCAAACATGATCTTATTCTTTTAATACAAATCCATTGATCACTTACATTAAAATTTCTCATCATAATATATTCTACTTATCATCCATCATTTCTCTCACTCTCTCTCTCTCTCTCTCTCTCTCTCGCTATATATATATATTCATCTCATACAACCAAAGTTAAGTAATGTCAAACAACCTGGTCAGTACCTAGCTGAATGAACACATGGGAATACCAGGTACTATAAGTTTGGATGTGTGGGTGGTGTAAAGCATGACAGCTTTGAATTGGAAACCAGAGAGCAGAATTTCAATTTCAGTGAGGGTTTCTTATATTCATTTACATGCAAATACTCTTGAAGAATGGTATGAATCCAGCTCTTCTCTCCCAAGCAATGGGTCAATTAGTAGAACTTGTATCAATAAATCATTATTATCTCTAGAAACTTCACACGATTTAAAAATATTTTCTGGCTTCAAATAATCTGCAAAAGGTTAATAAGCTATAACAAAAACAAATTGATCAATCAATCAATCAATCAATCAATTGATCAAAATCTAGCCTCTTACCTTCAATTCAACTTTGATCTTCAAAAGTATAAATGCAATGTCAATCTTTTGGTTATCTTTTGTTTTCTTAATTCCTGTTCTTTTATTCTTCTCCTTCCTTAATGATTTGTTCTTTATCTCATATTTTCTTGCACTAAACTTGCAGAATCATTAAGAGTTGATCACACAACAGTTTTGAAATACTTGAAAGTATGAGGAATGATTCAAAAGCAAGGATATTGGGTGCTGTACAAGTTGAAGTTGAAGGACATCAAATGGCAACTTGTCACATGTTAATAGCTGCTTCAGTGGCAGAAAAGGAATGTTTTTTTGCATCGTATCATGACCAACAGTTAAAAGTGAATACACTACAATAATCTTGTGTGCAGAAGGTCATGGAGTAAGCCCGGCCATACATCAACATCAGTAGCAAAACCAAATATTCATAGTTTGAAACTTTTGCTCTGCATTTGGTGGGATCACCTGGTTGAAGCTGCTCAAACTGACCAAAACGATCACAGGAAATTGCTATTAACTATATTTGATGCATCTGAGTCAAGCATTAAAGAAAAAAACTGCTGCTATATGAGCAGAGACATGACAAAGTAATTTTGCAACATGACAACATGACCTCTTGCATCATACTGGCTTTATTGCCTTGCTTGGGGTGAAATGATTTAATAAGTAAGTGTCTCTCAGTCTTTTATCTAATTTCTACATAACTCACCAAGAAAACTAAATCTTTATATAAGTAAATATGAATATATATCACACATATTTGCATGCTAAAAAAAGTTCATACATATTCATAATTTTCAGTTCTTGTATTTATGTTTATGAGTGCAACAGTCAGTTAAGTGCCATACATGATACACGCTTGCGCGATCATGTCTCGAAAGAGATATGACTGACTGGGCAGAAGATTATCCCGCAGTAGGTTGCCATTGCTTTCTGCAGTAGACTGGTTACCAGCCAAGGCTATAGAACACAATCTGTCCTGTTATTTAACCCATAACTGGAAGGAAGAGATGGTTTAATACCTTTCCCAAGGATATTTGTGCATAAGTGAATGCAATGAATTCAACTGGAATTCGAACTCTGCTCCCCGATTTCTCATTCCGAGCCATATCCAATGCACCACAATGCAACATATGTATAAATTGTGAATTCTTTCTACTATTGGAAATCTTTTCACACATTTTGTTTCCCTCTATGCTGAAGAACAAAGTGTGATAACTGATCTTGCTTTAGGTAAAACTATTACCAAAATAATCGGATGTTTTCAATGAAAAGTTTAAATGTGTAAACAAACATGTTTCATGGCAACTGTATTCCATAACACCAAAACATTAATATCAATATAGAGTTTTCATTTTCAAAAAAACATTCAAAATTCATTTTCAAAAAAAAATATTTACAAATTATTTATTTTCAGATTTTTAATAAATTAGTCATTTCATAATTATATCATCGTGGATGCAAATAACACCTACCCATATTCAAAGAATTCTTTTCTTATGAGGGATTTATAAAGCTTTACATTTTTCTAATCCAAAATTGAAACAAATTTATTGTAAACAATTATCAAAAAGTGGTAAAATTATGCATTTATTTTTCAAAACCATTGCTACTAGCTGATTGGTTGCCTCTTATTTTGAACATAAATTGCAAACTTCTGTTCCTTAATTTCCATTCTAAGCAATCAATTTTATGTTGCTAGACAGATTCATTTCTAGGCCAAGCAGTAGTGCCAGGGTGAGTCCTCCCACTCAATCTATTGGCCACCCCCAAGGGAATCACAATTTCTAGGAATGCACATCAGAACTGAAGTTAGGGGAGACATGGCAGGGCTTGGGTGATACTGGCATGAATTAATCTGTATGCGAATAAAACATGCCGTACAATGAAGGAAGACATGGAAAATAAACAAGAGGTCAGAAACTGTTATAACAGAAGCAATAAAACAAAGAAATTATATTAATTTCACAAGGTTTCTTGTTTTTGAATATATTTCATTTAATTAGCTTTGCTATTGAAGAAAGTCTGATTGAGTATTTAACTGTAATAATATTGCTACAATAATAATAACATTTGCCAAAAAAATTAAAAAGTTTTTCTTTGAGTATCATTCAATATCAAACTCAAAGAACAATTCAATAATAATGCCATAACCCAATCTCTATAACCACATAATTTTTAATACCAAATTCTAATAGTTTTATATGTAATAAATATGAACATTTTAAACAAAATATGACAGTAAAAATAATACCAAAATTATAATTTGGTGATTTTTCAAGTAATTTATAAATATTTCTAGGGATTTTTCAAGATCAATGTCATGGAATAGCTTGAAAGTTATGGCATCAAAAAACAATGCATTTTGAATTATGTTTTTAAAGATAAACCTTTCTGAAAGATACTAATACAGGTAAAAATCAAAGCAAAACATTCCCTTGTCTTGAACCCTGGCTCAGAGAAAATCCAAGATCAGTTGAACAATTTACATGTGTATCTGTGCATGCATTTATCAGAAAGTGCAAGAATTTACTTATGAATCTTTATTGGTTGTCACAGAGGATTCTCTGCTAATTCTGAGACTGTCACAACAATGAAGTTAATTGTCTTTTTTCCCTATTATTCCCTATTTTGGCTAATTTGAGAAAATTTATTAGGCAGGTCTAATATGACATGTCTCTTGTGCAATAAGCCATTTCCTATATAACTATACTATTTTACTGACATAATGAAACAGAAAAAAACAACTTCTTGAAATGAGAGGCAACTGTTATGACAATAAAATAAACTATTATGAAAACTGGATAATGTCCTTGCTGTCATGATAAAGAAAAAATGAAAACAATTTTTTAAAATAAAATAAATGAAGCAAATAAGAGAAGATTTTAGCAGAAATGTTATGAAAAAATCTTTTAAAAGCAGAGACATATAATATTGAATATTGTTTTCAAGGATGGGGCTTTTGCATTCACAGCTTTCAGAGTGTCACTCAGTATCTATGGTTAAGTTTTCTAGGAGACCAGTGGAATTAGCAGAGCTCTCTGAACAAACACATGCATATAAACAAATTAGTACTAACTCACCTGTATATGTCTCTATCTCTAAAAATCCACAGGTTAATTGCAGTGGGATGTGATCTCTGTCCTTATGAAGAGGTATGCTACGATTGTGTGGCAACAGCGTTGGGTAAAGTGTTGTGTGCATGAATGTTTGCAGAAAAGGGAGAGAGAGAGAAATTGGCACAAGTTGGCAGTTCTACAAAATGTGTTGTGTGTGTAATGGCTGCTTTTGCCTTTGCTGCGCTTTGCATGGAATAAAATCTGGCATTGTGCCCCCTGCCCTGGGAGCTATTTCTTTTTCTTTTTCTCTTTTTGTTTTTTTTATTTTCTTCATTTGTAAGTGTGCTCATACAAACACTTACATGGTAATATGCTCATGCATACATAAACACACACCTACTCACCACAAACCTTTGTTCACACACGTGCCTGTGTGAGAAACTATACGTGCAAAATGATTATCTATTTACTTGTATATGTATATGTAGGAGTGTGGAAATGTTCCTTGTTCACACAAAGCCTCTATTGTCCATATTGTTATGTCTGTATGCTTTTAAGCTCATACAAATGCCTGCATGTGCGTGTATCAATATGTGTACATATTCAAAGGCTCATATATACAGGGGTTTGAATGGCCAGATATGCTAGCCAAAATGTATATACCTTTTTATGTAGACATGCGTAAACAGACAATAACTGATTCAGACATACTTACCTACTGAGATGTATGTTTGTATGTATTTTACTTTATGTATATTTGTGGGTGTTTGTTTTTGCCCATAAACACAAAAGAAGTTTGTATATATGTATGCAAGAAAGAGAATACCATATGTGCATATTATTGTGTGGTTGTTTTAATAGGCTAACATCCATATGTTTCTCCCCACACCTTCAATTGCACAAATATGCATGCATGCCTATGATTTTACGGTTAACTGTCTCCTAATATTTAGGCAGCCACTCAGATGCCAGCCTTGGTCCATTCGAAATACAATACTGTATTTAAATGTAAATACATATTCCATATGGTCTTCAGTGCTTTATCAAATGTCAAAATTCAGTCCAATATCATTTCTTCAATTTTAAAATAGGAACACAGGTGAAATATAAATGCTGCTCAAAAGAGTACAAGACCAGACAAAAAAACTTATTTATATATACCAGTAATTATGAAAGCCTACCATAGCTCAGTGGTTAGGAAACTGGCCTTGCAGTGCATTTGCTAATGTAATGAGTCTAAGTATGTCACAACTCTTTGCATCAGACAAATCTAAGCTTAATAATTAATTTAAACATCTAACAATAAAAAAGAAGCTAGTTTCAAAAATACTTACTACTGTAACAAGTTTGATTCTCACTGTTTGGTCTATGACTGAGGATGACTTACCAAAGTAAGTTTTATAAATATCTTGGTCACCTTGGAGTAGTGGTGAGAAAACTAATTTCTCAAACTATTACAGTTATAGAGAGAGTTCAAAATCAATTAAGTGCAAACAATGAATTAGATGACAGAAAATGCAATACAGAAATCTGAAGACAAATAGTGATATTGAAATATGTTTTTTAGAAATTAAGTAAAGTATTAAGAGATATGAAAATATCCTAAAAAAACAAAGAAAAAAGTACTGAACAGATGACGAAGGAAATTAAAGTGAGAGAACTGCAGGGCTACTAATGAATGCTAAGGATGGACAGAATATGTGAGCAAAAAGACATTTTTAGAAAAATGGGAACTACAAGGAAAGATATATTTACAATCAAAAAGAGATAGTTCCAATTTATTGGACACATATTGAGAAAAAAGAACCTAGAGAATTTAGCACTTACATGACGTACAAAGGCAAAAGAATCAAGGGGAAATAGTGAAATAATTTATTGGACACATAATGAGAAAAAAGAACCTAGAGAATTTAGCACTTACATGACGTACAAAGGCAAAAGAATCAAGGGGAAATAGTGAAATAATTTATTGGACACATAATGAGAAAAAAGAACCTAGAGAATTTAGCACTTACATGACGTACAAAGGCAAAAGAATCAAGGGGAAATAGTGAAATAATTTATTGGACACATAATGAGAAAAAAGAACCTAGAGAATTTAGCACTTACATGACGTACAAAGGCAAAAGAATCAAGGGGAAATAGTGAAATAATTTATTGGACACATAATGAGAAAAAACCTATTTACACTTAACATGACGTAAAAAAGGCAAAAGAATCCAAGGGGAAATAGTGAAATAATTTATTGGAACACATTTAATGAGAAAAAAGAACCAGAATTTGCTTACATGACGTACAAAGGCAAAAGAATCAAGGGGAAATAGTGAAATAATTTATTGGACACATAATGAGAAAAAAGAACCTAGAGAATTTAGCACTTACATGACGTACAAAGGCAAAAGAATCAAGGGGAAATAGTGAAATAATTTATTGGACACATAATGAGAAAAAAGAACCTAGAGAATTTAGCACTTACATGACGTACAAAGGCAAAAGAATCAAGGGGAAATAGTGAAATAATTTATTGGACACATAATGAGAAAAAAGAACCTAGAGAATTTAGCACTTACATGATGTACAAAGGCAAAAGAATCAAGGGGAAATAGTGAAATAATTTATTGGACACATAATGAGAAAAAAGAACCTAGAGAATTTAGCACTTACATGACGTACAAAGGCAAAAGAATCAAGGGGAAATAGTGAAATAATTTATTGGACACATAATGAGAAAAAAGAACCTAGAGAATTTAGCACTTACATGACGTACAAAGGCAAAAGAATCAAGGGGAAATAGTGAAATAATTTATTGGACACATAATGAGAAAAAAGAACCTAGAGAATTTAGCACTTACATGACGTACAAAGGCAAAAGAATCAAGGGGAAATAGTGAAATAACCTACTTAACAAGTTTGTGTGAATGGATTGCAGAACAAACACAGAAAACGAAGGAAAGGATTAATGTTACATAGAGTAATTAAAATGTGAGTTGTTAAGAGTTATAATAACTCAAGTTTTGAAAGGACATGGCACATAGAAGACAAAGTGAGTTTAATTCTTACTGGATGCTCTACATTTGTGCCAAACTTAGCTAAACTAGGTAAACATTCAGATGCATGACTCTTTTTAGTTGAAGAGGCTCATCCCTTGTTCTCTGTTTAGGATGTGGTTTCTGGCTTTCTCTTTTCCAATCTTTTTACTATTTTCTTTTTTTTTTTCCAATTGGAGTAGATAGACTAAACTATTGCCCAGTTCACACTCCACCCACGTCTATTGAACAGGTGAAGAAGCTCATCCCTTGTTCCCTGTTTAGGATGTGGTTTCCGGCTTTCTCTTTTCCAATCTTTTTACTCTTTTCTTTTTTTTTTTTTCCCAATTGGAGTAGATAGACTAAACTATTGCCCAGTTCACACTCCACCCACGTCTATTGAACAGGTGAAGAAACTCATCCCTTGTTCCCTGTTTAGGATGTGGTTTCCAGCTTTCTCTTTTCCAATCTTTTTACTCTTTTCTTTTTTTTTTCCAATTGGAGTAGATAGACTAAACTATTGCCCAGTTCACACTCCACCCACGTCTATTGAACAGGTGAAGAAGCTCATCCCTTGTTCCCTGTTTAGGATGTGGTTTCCGGCTTTCTCTTTTCCAATCTTTTTACTCTTTTCTTTTTTTCTTTTTTTTTTTTCCAATTGCAGTAGATAGACTAAACTATTGCCCGGTTCACACTCCACCCACGTTTATTGAACAGATGAAGAGGCTCATCCCTTGTTCACTGTTTAGGATGTGGTTTCCAGCTTTCTCTTTTCCAATCTTTTCACTCTTATGTAGCCCCCTGCACATCAGTGGCATTACCGCCTTGCTCAGAGTGATATGATTAAAAACAAAAAAAAAAGTTTCTGACCTGACTTGCTATGTTATATTCTGGGAATTAAATAATCCACATCTCTGTATTTCAATTGTAAAGAAATGATCCCACTTAGTTTTCTCACAAGAATTATTGTTTTACAAAACAGACTCTCATGTGGCTGCTTCACTGAACACTAAAATCTTAACCTCTTCAGGTTAAGGATTAATCATTATTTATCCTCCTCATCCTAAAAATCTCTATTTCCTTCCACCTTCTCTTACACTCAAATCACACATCTTATTCAGTAAAAATCTACCTTTAGTTAAAAGAAGAAACAGCCTTTTGACACCTTGCCATGGTGTAGTCTTGTTGTATTGAACGGGATTCTGCTCTACAACTGTGACAAGTTCTCTCTTTTATCTCTGTTTTGAGTTTGCACTACAATAGACAGTAGGTTACTTTCCAGCAACGTGGCAAGACAGGACAATATGAAATTAAGTATATATATTTCTTCTAATGAAACAATCGTTAGCAAGCTAATTACTACTGTTGTGAATTTGATCCTTACTAACTGTTCTCACACTTTTGGCCTTGTGTCTTACTAAGCTAAACTTAATAAATATCAATAATAATAAAAAATAGGCATATCACTATGGAATTGTGGGAGTAATCTTGTCTCACAGATCATTACTACTGTAGTGATTTTGATTTGCACTCAGTGGCACACCTTTCTGGCCTTGCTCCAGAATATGCAAAGAATGGCCAGGTTTAATATGAAGCTATAACTCTAATGGCTGGATTCCTGCTCAATCAAGTGAAAACCACGAGATGCTGTCATGCAAACAATGCAACACATACATAAGCATGAAATTCATGAAAATAGATAACAAGTACTACATATTATGTATATGTTATTATAGTGGAGACTTTATATTTGAAATAGACACCATATGCTTATTTATTTAACTAGCAGTGTAGTCCGGCATTGCTCGGGTGTAATGAAAGCTTTTATATATATATTATCGATTTTCTGCACTATTATAAGAACTGCAACCTTGAAACTTCTGAATACCATTTCTTATGTCTTTGTCTATGAGTGTATCAAAATTGATTAAAATTGGACCACTCCTTCTATATCCTGATTTTTTCGATTATCGATTTTCGATATTTATTGGGGGTACCTCGACACAAAACCTAGCTAAGAACACTCGCAGATGCTTACAGTACAACTGTGTAAATTTTCAAGAAAATTGGTTCAGCCATTTCGGAGTCTATAACTAATGGACACACACACATGCATAGACACACACACACGCATAGACACACACACACACACGTACACACACACACAGACAAAGTTCCATTAGTAAGTTTAGATATGTATTTTATCTGTAAGCTTTCACATTTGAAAAATCTTAGGGTTTTTTTTGTTTTTTATAATCATTTCACCCCAATCAAGGCAGTTTTACTACAACTGGTGCACAGAGGGTTATGTAAGAGGAGAGTGATGAGAAAGAAGAACAGGTTATAGGGGGTGACAGAGAATGGGTAAGAGAAGGATGAGAACACAGGTGTGAAGAGAGCTGATGAGAGTAGAATGGATGGGCAAAAGAACATGGGAGAAAGGATGTGAGTCAGAGAGATAGGAGATGCCAACTGAACTTACATTTAAATTCTTGGAGATTCTAGCTGTCAGAGAAGCAAGTATACAGGCAGGAAGTGCAAGAAAAGAAGCTGCTAGAATAGAAGTTGCAGTTACATTTTACTGGTTTCACTGTAAAAGAGTGGGATCTAGTTGCAAGTTTAGTAGCTCAAGTAAATCCATGCTGAGGGGGCACCAGGGAGCTAAGCTCACCAGAGAAGAAGCCATGAACATAATTGTAGAAAAGGCAGAGGAAAGCCACATTACACCGGTGAGAAAGTGACTGCAGCTGAGCTACCAAGTTGAGAAATTGACCACATTGCAGATTCTTTGTTGGATTTTGTCAAGAACCCTGAGAGGAATAGCAGCAGCACCCAACTAGATGTGACAGCAGTATTCAATACACAGGCAGATGATAGATTTATATATGTGCAGGATGGATTCAGATGGGAAAAACTTCCTGGCCCTACACAGTGAAACCGACCTTCCTAACAGCAGATTTAGCTATGGATTCAATGTAATCATTCCACTTGAGGTCTGCTGAGAGAGTTAGGCCAAGGAGGCGCAGTGTTTTGCTTTCAGAGACACTAGCCTGATCCATGCTAATGGTGGGTAGTAAAGAAAATGTTCTCATGCAAGATTAAACCTGTAGGAGAAATAACGCTTTGATGCAGCATGCTTTACTGCTTATCCCAAAAGAACATCATAACAAGTACGGCTCTATTTTTCATTTTTAATCATGAAGAATCAAATAGTTGCAGGTTCAATCCCTGTCAGAGAGTATATTTTCTTTCCTAAGATTTGTAGTGCAGACCAATAGCTATAATACACACTGTTTAATAAATAAAAATACACCATCTATTTAATATAAGAAATCTCCACTATAATAACATTTGAAGTAAAATATATATATATATATATATATATATATATATATATATATATGACAATTTCTAAAGAACTGATGTATTTCTTTTTAATCCAACATTTATATTACTGGTAAATACATTAATTCTTTAGAAATTGTCATATATATATATATATATATATATATATATATATATAAACTTAATGAGACTAATATGTTAAAACCTGAGTAGCAAGTAAGCGGTTAACATTTGTTTCATTAAAATCATAGATAAGGAGCTGTGATTAAAATTTTTATATAATTATTCATATGATCTTATAATTTTATAAAAGTGACATTGCTGCCTAAATACACAATCAATCAATATATATATATATATATATATATATATATATATAATAACTATAATAATTATAAAAATATTAATAGTAACAAAAATAATTCTGCTAATACTAGTAATAGTTGTACTATATTTAAGATTGTCTTGAAAAACCCACCTAGAACCAATTTACCCTGACGATGAAGGGATGAAACCTAGGTAGGTTTGTTGGCTCTTGCATAGATTTTCTGTATATATATATATATTTATATATTTCAATCACATAAATAAAATCAGGAATAATCATAAGATTCTACTACAGAGGTTTCAGATTGTGTAACCCATAATTTGTAGGTGAAGAATAAAAAAAGAATAGAAAAAACATTTCGACTTCCTCACAACTCACATCCTTTCATCCTCAATGCTAGAAAACAAGCATATCAAGTCCACAAATCACAAAATTGAACATCACTGATATCACTTCTAACATCAACAACACAAAATATCATGATATTATCCTCTAACACTCTTTATTCAAAATTTGTATATGTGCATAGGTGGAGAATTAGCAACATATACAGACCTAATATGTTGAAAATATATAGTCACCAATTTACACACAGTAGTCTTAAAGATTATCAACATTGTTGCTAGTTTTGTAGACTTACTTGGGCAGAGACTTTTGTGACTCAGCAGCTCTTTTTAGTTTAAAGATGGGCTGATAAGTCATGTGATCAATGAAGAGATGACATTCTTCTTACAAGAGAGTGCAATCATATATATAACTGACTTTCAGTATATATTTATAATTAGGGAAACAATATATTGTACAAGCTTCAATTTATAATATCTATCCTTATAACTTATTTGGGGAGGTGTCAGCTTTTATTAAGAAAATGAAATGCCATGTAAATATTTAAAAATATAGCACAATATAACATAATACAATATCCTATATAGTTATTATTATAATATAATATAATATAATATAACATAATATAACATAATACAATATCCTATATAGCTATTATTATTATTTTTATATTAAAATATGTGCTCCTTCAGATTCTATAAATTTCATCAGATTTTAATCAATAAACTTTATCAGTTGTTTTTTTATTTGTTAACTTTTCTAATTTAACATTATTTGTTGCAATTTTATTGCTTTCTAAAGATCTTCTTTGCTTGAATATTGTTTAACATTCTCATATCGAAATCTTTAAATGATGAACCACATATTTTTATTAGATTAATGTTTGGAGAGACTGGTGGCAATTCCATTATGAAGGTGTCTTTGAGACCCTTTTTGACAAGGTGGGTAATAGTCTTCTTCTTCTTGTGCCATGTTATTTTAGGACGCAGACAATTATTGACTTCTATTTGCCCCTGTTTCTTGTCACTGTTAATATTTTTCCTCTTAGTATCTCTCTGTTATGTCTTTGCTCAAGCCTATCAAATATGTCTCACTACCAACTTGGCTGACCACCTGCAGTCACTCTCTCACCGGCGTGACGTGGCTTCCCTGTGCCTCTTCTATAAATACTTTCACGGCTTCTGCTCCGATGAACTTAGATCACTGGTGCCCTCTAGGTACGAATTTGCACGAGATACTAGATTAGCAACTAGGTCCCACCCTTTTACAGTGAAACTGATAAAATGTAACCGCAATTTCTACTCCAACAGCTTCTTTTCTCACACTTCCTGCCTGTGGAATTCCCTTCCTCATACTTGCTTTCCCGACAGCTACAATCTCCAGGGGTTTAAATGTAAGGTCAATAGACACCTCCTAACACACTAATTTGCACCCATTCTCTCAAACACTCTTCCTATGTACCACCTTACTCATCTATCACCCTCTTTCTGACATTTCCTTATATCCAATCGCTCTCTCAGTACCTTCCCCTATGTAACCCCCTGCGCTATAGTGGCAGTCGGTGAAATGATTTAAAAAAAAAAAACTGCTTTCCCCTCTATCTTTTTCCCCTCTATCCGTTCTGTAAATATAAGTTTCTCCAGACCCTCCTTCTTCATTATGTGTTCCCAGAAACCTCAGCTGTCTCTTCCTGATGTTAACTATCAGTTTTTTCTCATTTGCATCCTCTCCAACACTTTGTCATTGCTCATGTGATCAGCCCATGGTATCGTCAGCATCCTTCTGTAGAAGTGTATTTCTGCTGCCTTGAGCCTCTTCTTCATTCTTGAAGAGATCATCCGACATTCACTGTCATACAGAAGAATAGGTATCACATAGCAGTCAAGCACTCATTTTTTTGTTTCCAATGAAATTTTCTTGTCTCTGAGTACTCTGGTTTGCTTTTGAAATGCGTCCTTGGCCATGCCAATGCATCTTGAAATATCAGTGTCGCACTTTACATCTTCTGTGAGAATGCTTCCCAGGTATTTAAATTTCTTTACTTGTTTTATTTTAGTTTCTACAACTTGTATTTAGCATTTTGGGGTTTTCTTTTTGCTGATGACCATACATTCAGTTTTCTTGAAGTTTATGCTCAGTCCTTTCTTCTTTCTTTCTCTTGCTACCTTCTGTAAAAGGTCCTGCATTTTCTTTTCCAAGTCTGCTAACAGCACTGTATCATCCATGTATTTTATATTGTTGAGATTGTGGATGCCAATGAGAAATCCTGGCAAGGACTTTATTTCTTTCAGAATTTTTTCACTGTACAGGTTGAACAGATCTGGGGAGAAAATACATCCTTGTCTTATGCCCCTTTCTCTCTTTGTATAACCGTTGAATTCAATATTCTAGTGGTTTGCTGCCAATATAGTTTCTTGATTATACTAATGTCTTTCCTGAAAATGTCAAGGTTGCTGAGCATCTCCAACAAGTCTTTGTGGTGTACTTTTTTCAAATACCTTTGTGTAGTCTATAAAACACAGCAGAAAATATTTTTTCTTGGTTGTGACATATAAAACAACTCAAACAATGATCAAAATCTTACACTAGTTTTCCACATGTTTGTTGATATCTTTGAAGTGACCTATAATTTTACTTCACCTTCTCCCTGTTGTTTTCAGTGTGTTAGCTGGTTACTTTTATGAACAACTCAAGATCTATCCCATTAATCTGATGTAGCTCTGTATTAATCACTAAAAATTATTGTTGAGGAATCAATTTTAATATACTTTATCACCAAGCTTAAAGGTTTCCCACGATATTAAAATTGATAGTTCATTTGCTTTCATGTCTTTTTCTGCATTTTTACTGTTTATATTTGCAATGCTAGTTTCTTAAAATATTTTCTTACTTTTTACTTGTTTAACTGTACAAAGATAGAAAGGGGCATAAAACAAGGATGTGTCTTTTCACTAGGTCTGTTCAACTTGTACAGTAAGAATATTTTGAGGACCCTAGAAGTTATGCCTGGATTCGTAATTGGAAGCCACACTTTAAACAACCTAAGGTACGCAGATGATACAGTGCTGATAGCAAACACAGAAAGGAAACTACAAGACCTCCTACAGAAGGTAGCTGAAGAAAGTAACAAGAAAGGACTAGAAATAAACTGCATGAAAACTGAATGCATGGTCATCAGTAAAAAGGGCAGCCAAAAATGCCAAATACAGGTCAGGGATACCAGAATTAAGCAGGTACAAAAATTTAAATACCTGGGAAGTGTTATAACAGAAGACTGAAAGTGCGATGCAGAGATCCAAAGGCAAATTGGCATGGCGAAGGAAGAATTCCAGAAGTTGAGTAAGGTATTAAGAAAAAGGATAATTTCACTAGAAACTAGGAAGAGAGTACTGGATTGCTACGTGATGTCCATCCTTCAATATGGCAGTGAATACTGAACAATACCATCAAATGAAGGAAAAACTTGAAGCAACTGAAATGTGGTTCTACAGAAGGATGCTGCAAATCTCATGGATCGAGCATGTGAGCAATGATGAGGTCTTGGAAATGATGGAAACAAAAAGGAAATTAATACTGAGCATCAGGAAGAGACAGCTGAAGTTCCTGGGACACGCAATAAGGAAGGAGGGCCTGGAGAACCTGACACTAACAGGCCAGATAGAGGGAAAAAGAGACAAGGGAAAGCAACGGATAACATATTTGAAGGACTTAATCAGGTGGATGACAGAACAAGGATTGCACGGTGTAACAGGAGAAGGCATGCTCAGAGCCACCAGGGATAGGGAAACGTGGAAAGCCATGATCGCCTACGTCCTGAAGGGACAGGGCACATAGAAGAAGAACTGTACCCATATCTCTTGTAACATTCTTATCTTACCAAAGATTTTACTTTATTTTTTGACTGTTCTGTGATCTCAGTTTAACTTTACCATAATTTTGTTTGTTGTGTTTCCATTACTAACTTTGCAATATCCCGTATGTCTTTAAGTTACATTTTTCTTACAATCAATAAGAATTTTTGTATATATGAAAATCAAAAATAAACAACTAGGGTAATTGTAATATTAACCATTTCCTCAATAAAGAAACGCTTAGCATTAACTGAATTAGCAGTATGTGTGACTTTCTGTTAAAATTTATTAAATTTTTCTATTAAAACAATTTTTCAGGAAAACAGCCTCATCAACTTCATTAACTCTTATTGTTCTTTCCAGTATTGATATGGATCACCCTCATAGCCTGTCCACATTGTGATTATATCATTAGTTACATGTAAAATCCATTTTAATTGTTGCTACTGTTTTTGTTTTATGAAAAAAAATTTTTATACTGAATTAAAAAGAACTTATTCATAATGACATTGTTGATGAATAAATTAAACAAGATATTAGAAATATTAACATAAATAAAAAAGAACATCATACTTCCTCAAACAATCCTAAAAATATAAACCTACAATGCCATAATCAAATGTATACTAACTATAAACAAGATAATAGATCTTAAAACACACATAAGCACTAATATATTCCCCATAGATCCTAGTAAAAAAAATAAAAATAACTATATACGATACTAAATTTAATACAATCAACTTAATCATCTGCAATAACTCTTCTCTGTCAACTAATGTTTTGAAAAAGATTCACAGTGTATATAAATTTAAATGTCCTTTGGAAAAATATCTCTGACAAAAAAGTAAATAGATATGTTGGTTTCATGGCAACAACATTATCAAGGAGACTTACACTACATATAAGCTCCATTGCATGACATTAAAAAACCTGTTCCTGTCCACATTTACAATTCAGAAAAATATTGATTGATAATAAAAATATACTCCACCATGAAAATAAAAAACAAAAACTTCAAATTCTTGAAACACTCTATATAAGAGACATACAACCAACACTAAATAAGTTTAGTTATGAGTATAGCAACGTTATTTTAAAATGTCTACAACAGCAATGTTATAAAAATTATAATTATATAAAAAATTATATTTATATAAATTAAAATTACCTTCCTTAGACAAAAACATTATAGTTTTAATGGTTAAATTTTAAATTTGATTATAACAGAGCGTATTGATGCATATTTAAAATAATTTTAACAGAACGCATTTCATGCATATTTCTCAAAAATGACAACTATCACCAACGTCATTTTTTTCTTAGCAATTCACTTCTAAAGATGATTGCAAATGAGATTGAAAGAACTTAGAAAAAGAAAAAAAACAACAGCTCGTTCCATAATGATTTTACTATCAACAATAAGAAGTCAATCAGATATATATATATGTTAGAGAGTGAGAGAGAAAGAGAGAGAGAGAGAGAGAGAGATAAAGAAAAGAGCATGCTGAAAAGGTCACATTTCAACATGCTTTCTAAATCAGTTTTTGACCAATTGGTTACCTTGACAACAAGGACACTAATTTTGTGAGACACAAATTCATATCTTAGAACTATCAGTACACTAGCAGAAGCCCAACCAATTGAAAAATATTAATCTGATATTTACTAACATATTAATTTAACAAGACCATACCTTACTGTAACTCAAATATTGATCTAATATTCATAAAAATACCTGCATCCAATATAATTTTGGATTATTCTTGAGGAAACAGTTTTATATGAAATACAGGAGGTACAAAATCAAATATAGCTGGTCAGTTTAACATTTCTTAATTTCCATAGGATACTGGAATAGAAGAACCACCAGGGTGATCCTGTTAACAGTAGACACAATACCTAAATTGAAGTTGTTGACCCTGGAGGATTGGCAATGCGTAACTTTGTTGTGTTTTGTTGCAATAGTTTTCAGCTGATGGTAGTGTTTAGATGTGACACATAAACCATGGTATCATGGATTCCACTTATCAACAAGGCATTATGCAGGCTGGTAGTGATTCATTAATGATGTGGGATAGACTGGGTCTGCTGATCTGCTTTAACACAAACATTAATCAGTAACTGCTATACTGCACTGCTTCTTGACAATTTGCAACCATTCATGGAATGCAATGATGAGTTCATCTATTAGAATAATGCACAAAGTCATCAGACTCAAGTTGGCCAGAATTGTTTTGAATAGTATTTGAAAAACTTCCCATGATTGATGTGGTCACCACATTTGTCCAACATAAGACAAATAGAGAATTTATGGAACATCGTGCATAGGTCTATGAATATAAAGGAGAGCTGTGGACAGTTGCTGTGATGGAATCTCTCTAGAGGTTTCCCAAAAACTTATGAAATCAATGCCACAATTATTTGCTGTATTTTACTAGGCTAGAAGCATTTAATATGAAACTAGTCTCATGATTTTTGAGATGCTAGTACAAAATTTGAACAATCTAAAAGTAATGTAATGGTTCTTAGCATAGAAAGTGGAATTATTGTGATGTATTTAAATTTTGACCTCGTTGGTTTTGTTCACTTTATTTCGGTAAATTTTCGTTTTAGCTGTCAACGGCTTTTCCCCCTTCAAATTTATCCAAAATAGCATTATTTCTGTGTAAATGTATATGCTGAATTCAAATCAACAATTAGTTATTGAAGAAACTTACCTTTTTTGCTTTGAAAGTCCATAAAAAAAAAAAACTATATCTCGCACTTTTTCTCTCCCATAACTCTCATGAAGTCATGTAATTAACTGCAGAATGACGATGTACGTAGGCAGCAATTTTGGTTGAATTTCATCCTTTACTGAAACTTCTGGTGATGTACTTCCTGTTTTGAGAGTAATAAGCATAGAAATACAATAGTGCATTACTTTAATTCCTGGAAGTACATCACCGGAAGTATCAGTAAATAAAGAAAAATTGACAAAAAAAACGCCAAAATTCAATCACATGTGCAGTCCGTCATTCTGCAGTTAATTACATGATTTCGTGAGAGTTATGGGAGAGAAAAAGTGCAAGATATAGTTCGTTTTTTTATGGACATTTAGATAAAAAAAGGTAAGTTTCTTCAATAACTAACACTTGATTTGAGTTCAGCATATACATTTGCACAGAAATAATGCTATTTTGGATAAATTTGAAGGGGAAAAGCGACAGGACTTAAAATGAAAATTTACCCTTTATTCTAACACCTGTGGAAATGGTATAAATCTATCTTCCTCCACCTATGGATTAAATGGAAAAGCAAACAGGGTTCATTTTTCTTTTTGGGTGTGGCAATTAAGGAGGCAAAAAGAATAATTTCAAAAGGAATTTGTATTCTCTGTGCTTTTGGATCAATCATAGAATTTCTTACTCCAATAAAAGAATGATACTTTTGACAGCACCATTCTTGATTCTTACTAGGTGAAGTTACATGAAAGTTGTGAGCTGTGAACTTTATTAACTTTGAAATTGGGAACCAATTTATGACCTCTGAAATTATGACCCTAGATGTTTTTTTTATTTTTGGATCTCAAACTTCTCATTGCTATATTTAATCTTATTAGTACAACCAATCTAAGAGAAGAAAAACTCTAAACTCAAAACCAGCTTGAATAGAGATAGGTTTTCTCAGGCCTCAGACACCAGTGCAAAGGGTCCCATTGAAACTGGAAAATGCAGTTCATGATGACCATTAATAGTTATGATAGGTGTTTGTGAAAAATAAGAAAATTAACAAATAATCACATATTTAAAACTTACTTATTTTTATTTAATTAATTAAATTCATTATTTCTTGGGAAAAGTCATCAATCATTTTGCTGGAGAAAATATCATTACCTACCTTTGTGTTCTTTAAAGTAAGAATCAGTTAAGGCTACTGCTTTGTTTCTTACTTCTGATTCACTCAAACCCCTAAAAAACACTCAGCTGTTCAACATTTCTCTGTAGATGTACATAAAACTGACATTAGTATACAAAAGTAAGAGCCTTCTTAGCTTCCACTAAACAAATGCTTGATCACACTTTGTCCTAAAAAATGAAGGAATGGATTCATTTTAAAAGTTATAATGAGTGCAAGGAGGATAGAAAAGATTATCAATAATTCATTTTCTATTATATAAAAAATATTTATCCTAAAAAAATTCCAAGGCATGCAGTGAATTCATTGCATACATGGATTCTTCATCACTGCCAGACGCACCCAATTCTGATATAGCAACTCTACATTAACAACCATAATGGATTAGAAAACTGATGTTGGTGACATTTTTGACAATATTAGAGAATTCACTTTTATGTGAGTTTGTTTTCTATATTAGTATCAGTTGTAACTTTGTATGAAATTAAGAATCTGTAATTGTGACAGCAAGAAATTTTTGTTTTGTCAGTTTAAATTTTCCTTCTTTTCTAGTCTTTATAAAATTGCTAGTTGGTTTAATATTTACATTTTTCTCTACTACAGATCTTACTGGTTTCATTGATTTTTGTGAGTAAGTACATTTGTGTATACCATATTCTATCTATCTATCTATCTATCTATCTATCTATCTATCTATATCATTTATCCATCACACCCAGATTTGTGCATAGGGCAGCAACTTTTGTTGCTGTTTCTGTAACAAACTGTTTTTATGGGGCAGGATTGTTAGCCCTGCACCCAACCCCCAAACCTGGAGGACCAGTGGACCATTCTTGGTCTTTAAGTTTACAGTACCTGGTATTCCCAAATGGTCACCCATTTAAGTACTGACCAGGCTCGATGTTGCTTAACTTTGTTGATCGGACGGGAACCGGTGTATTCAACATGATATAACCACACACACACACACACACCCACACATATATAGTTCTTTTCCATACTAGCCTGTTTTATTGTACAAAAATATAACACATTAATTGGCAGTTGATAGGGGTAAGCAGAAAAAGACAAATTAGAATGCACTTTGTAATTACTGCTGAGGCATAGAAGCAATTTCCTGTTTCAGTTAGCAAGAAAGAAAAAATAGCTATCATTAAATAGATATGTGAATGTGTTTCCGTTCAGATTTAAATTTCTTTCACTGCTTGATAAACTAAAAGAAATATTTCAGGATATAAGTCATAGTAAAGTTTTGCTGCTGACATTTTGTTTTGATTAGGTTTGTTAATTTAACAGTATATCAACTCCTGTGTTATTTAAATTCAAACAATGAATTAATGTCAAATTCAACAATGAATTAATAGAAAGATGGACACTGGTTTGTTTTGCACTAGAGTCAAAAATGTAGGTATTGGTTAAGATTACACCTATGTTTGTACTGGAAGGTGGATCTTGTCCTTCTTCATGGGATGCACTTGGTGCTTTCTAAGTTTTCTCAAAAAAGCAACCTGTTTTTTTCTTCTGCAGATATTTTATTGGTGAGAGACTTAATATCTAGTTTCTGGTTAGTTTGATAAAGTCAACTTATCTAAAAAATGATCTAAAAAAATGACCTACAGTTTTTTGTTAACCTAAGCAAGTATTGGCATGTTAATATTAATGACTCCAAAATTAAAAGTCTCAATTGCTAGGTTTGCTACTAGGAAAGTTAGTCAGTGTCCTACTAGACAATTTTTCCCTCCAGAATCTATCAAAACTTATTTATAAATGGAACTTTGTCTGTGTGTGAGTGTGTGTGTGTGTGTGTGTGTGTGTGTGTGTGTGTGTGTGTGTGTGTGTGTGTCCATTACCTATAGACACTGAAACAGCTGAACCGATTTTCTCAAAAATTTACACAGTTCTACTATAAGTGTCTGCGAGTGATCTTAGTTAGGTTTTGTGTCGAGGTACCCTCGATAAATATCGAAAATTGATAATCGAAAAAATCGTGTTATAGAAGGAGTGGTCTGATTTTAATCAAATTTGATACACTCATAGACAAAGATATAAGAAACAATATTCAGAAGTTTCAAGGTTGCAGTTCTTACAATAGTGCAGAAAATTGATAATATATATATAAAAGCTTTCATTACACCCAAGCAATGCTGGGCTATACTGCTAGTCTGACATAAGTCTACCTCCATCCATGCTTTGAATATTGCTGCCATATATGGTCAGATGTTCCTGGTGTTTGTTTAGTGATTTTTGATAAAATCCAAAGATGAATCTGCTTCAGTCACTTTCCTGCTGCTACCTTGTAGCTAACTAACAGGTGAAGAGGCTCATCCCTTGTTCCCTGTTTAGGATGTGGCTTTCGGCTTTCTCTTTTCCAATCTTTTCATTCTTACATAGCCCCCTGCACATCAGTGGTATTACCACCTTGCTCGGGGTGATATGATTAAAAAAAAAAGAAAAAAAAACTTTCCTGTTCCTTCTGTATAAATACTTTCATGGGAACTGTTTGAATGAACTCTTTGCTATGGCACCTAGACTTAATGAATTTAAACTTAATACTAGACTATGAATATCTACACATAAATACACAAGAGAGAAAAATTAAATAAAAATATGCTTGTAAAATTCTATATCTATATAATATCAAATATATCCACTTACATGTTTTGTTCAGAGAGAGAGAGAGAGAGAGAGAGATAGAGAGAGAGAGATATGCTGGTATGTACAGATATCATTTTAGCAATGTATATAGTGTTGGGATGTGTGTTGTGGTGCAGTGGATATCAGCTCAGAACGACAAATCGGGGAGCCGAGTTCAAATTCCAGCTGAATTCTCTGCATTAACTTATGTGCAAATACCCTTTGGAAAAGATCATAATCCATTTCTTCCCTCAAGTTATGTGTTAAATAACAGGACAGATTGGGTTCTATAGCCTTGGCTAGCAACCAGTCTACCATAGAAAGTAATGGCAACCTACTGTGGAATAATCTTCTGCCCAGTCAGTCAAGTCTCTTTTGAGACATGATCATCCAAGTGTGTATCACGCATGGCACTTAACTGACTGACTAGACTGGCAACAAGATCTCAACAATTTACAGCTGAATGGACTAGATGTCGCCATAAGTTCTATGCTAACTGTCTCTTTATTCGCATTTCTCATTTGTGGAACTCTCTTCATAGCCCCCTGCACATCAGTGGTATTACCACCTTGCTCGGTAATTCATTTTCCACCCAACTTTGAACTTCAAATTTAAATGTAATTGTTATCTATTCTCTTCTTGATTTCTCTTTATTGTTCTTGCTTTTTAATGAAGTTTCTCTTTTTTCTTATTCTTTCACAGTTAGTAATCCATTGTGTTTTAGTGACTTCATTGCCTTGCATTAGGTGATAAAAATAAAACTTACATCTAATTTTATTATATACTTAACCAAATAGGTTTAGTTTGCATTTTCTAAAAATTACTTCATATCAGCTTTTGCTTTTCCATAGTTTTAGTCAAAGAGAAAGAGTTATTTTAGTTCCTTTGTGCACTATCAGTCAGTTAAGTGCCACACATGATACATGCCTGAGTGATCATGTCTTGAAAGAGACATGACTAGCTGAACAGAAGTTTTCCTACAGTAAACAAGGCTCTAGAACCCAATCTGTCCTGCTAGTCAACAGTTAACAAAATGGAAAATGGAACTGACAATCCAAGTTCAAATACTTTATAAGACAGTCTGTGACATATTTTTCCACATGGCTATCAGTAAACTAGCAGGGCACACTGGCATCTTTAGCCTTGTTTGGTAATCATTCTTGGATGAGATACCTCTGAAATTAAAGCACCAAACTGAAATCCACCTCTTTCGGTAAATAACAAAAGTTGCAAGAATGGGACTTGCAATCCCCTCTGTAAAAACACACTTGATAGCTGATCAGATCAGCACCCAAGTTGAAGGACTGATCAGATCTGGGATCAGGGAATTTAGCAAATTATTTTTACATATGTCAAGAGAACCAATAAACATTGACATCATGTTTATGATATATTAGATAACTTGCTGTTTGTCATTGGTAGGAATTATTAAACAATATATCAAACTTTTCTTTATTCTAACGATTACATATATAGTGATATTGCAACTTCAGGAAGTAGGGAAAAACATTAAAAAAATAAATCATGGCTGCATTTTATATCTGACTGAATATGAATATGGGAAACGTAAGCAAGATTTAAGTTTTTATTATTGCTGCCCATTGACACTAGCCTACCTCCACATCTTTCAACTTCTACATTTATCCTTATTCATTTTCTACACTAACTGTCTACATAACTGTCTACATAACTGTCTACATAAATGCTGGAAGGTTGTTTTTTAAAAACTGAACACCGAATTTTCTAAATTTTAATATAAAATTCAGTTTAGTTTTGACAGTCTGTAAATTATGTCAAATTTTATTTTGCAAGTCAATATTTCTACAACATCAGTCAGTTAAGTGCCATACTGATACACGCTTGGGTGATCATGTCTCGAAAGAGACATGACTGACTGGGCAGAAGATTATCCCGCAGTAGGTTGCCATTGCTTTCTGCGGTAGAGTGGTTGCCGACCAAGGCTATAGAACCCAGTCTGTTCTGTTCTTTGACCTATAGCTGGAAGGAAGAGATGGATTAATACCTTTCCCGAGGGTATTTGCACGTGTACGATTGCAATGAATTCAACTGGAATTTGAACTCGGCTCTCCGATTTCTTGTTATGAGTAGATATCCACTGGACCACAACGCACATCATAACACAAGTGGAATAATTCCATTAATCAACTTATTTTGGTGAAAGTTTTGGTATATAATTACATCATAAGAATTGCAGTTTATCATGTCTTGATTAGAAATATTTATACTAACTAAATAGCCTGTGTTTTTATCAAACAACTCAAAGTTTGTCCATTATGTATAAAGTAAGATAGAATAAAATATAAACTTTTTATAATCATTTCACTCCATGTAAAGCAGTACTGCCACTGATGCACAGGGGGTTACATGAGAGGATATAAAAGATGGCAATTGGCATTGCTCTTAAACTCTTGGAGATTATAGCAAGTATTCAGAAAGGAGTTCCATAGGTGGGAGATGTGAGAAAAGAAGCTGGTAGAATAGAAGTAATAGTTACATTTTACTTTTTTTACTGTAAAACTGTACCTAGTTACCAATCTAGTAGTTTGAGTAAATTTGCGTAGATGAGGCACCAGTAAGATATGTTCCTCAGAGCAGAAGCCATGAAAATATTTGTAGAAAAGACAGAGGGAAGCCACATCCGATCAGTGAGAAAGTGAATGAAGTTGAACTACCAAATTAGGATCAGTTACATTGCAGATCCCCCTTTAAATTTTGTGGAGAATCCCAGATGAATAGTAAGAGCACCAGACCAGATATGACAACAATATTCAATGCACAAACAAATGGTAAATTTGTATATGTGCAAGATGGATTCTGACAAGAAAAACTTCTTGGCCCAACACAGTGACCCAACATTTCTAGCAGCAGATGTAGCTATTGATTTGATGTAATCATTTCACTTGGGGTCAGCTGAGAGAGTGCGGCTGAGAAGGTGCAGCATATTGCTTTCTGGGAGAGTACCTACCGCTGGAAGGTAGGAAAGTTTCTCTATGCCTAAAGGTTCACAATCCATTTCTTACTCTAGTCCACCACAGATTGGAGGTCCTTTTCAACAGCAAAGCAGCAAGGTTTACATTGTAAGTCTTGTCAGAGTTCTTATTGAGACAGGAGTAAATGGTCGTGTCATTTCTGCATAGATGCCTACTTGGGAACTAATTACATCTGGAAGATCATTGATAACGATCAGGAAAAGCATAGCACCTAGGAAAGAGGGATGCTGGCATTTGTATGGTAGGATCTGGAAGCATGTTTATTCAATACAACCTTCTTTGCATGATTCGATAGAACCGATTGGATTAAATTAACAAATGTCCAGTTGTACAATAGCCCTGTAGCTTGTACAAAAAGCAAGCATGCCAAGCCCTCTCAAATGCTTTTGAGATATCCAAGGCAACAGCTTGAGATTTGCCACTCTTATTTAAAAGCCTTGTATATATATTCAGTGATGGTCATTAATGTATCAGCTGTAGATTTGATGAAGTGGAAGCCTTATTGTTTTGTCAGAGAATAGGTTAAAAGATGTGAGATGATGAACCAATTAATGATAGCCTTAAACACTTAGTCAAAAATTGGTAAGAGGCTGATAGAGCAATAATCAGAGGGGTCAGAGGTCTCTCCAGAGTTTTTAAAGACAGGAAATATAGAGGAGAACAAGAAGGAAAGCAAGAAGCAGTGAGACAATAGTTGTAGAGTTTTGATAGGACAGGAGAGAGTTCAGGGGCACATTTCTTTAGGAAAATGATTGAAATTCCATCACCTCTACTTGCCTTATGGGAGTCAAGCTTAGAAATTATGTTAGAGACCAGAGAGCGGGTTATGTCATACATCACTCAGCTGAGCCTCAATTCTAGGTGGGAAGTCAGGTGTGGGTACTCCAGATAAATCAAGTGTGGAGTTGGAGGAGAATTTGCAAGCAAAGCACTCAACCTTGTCTGCTGTGGCTGTGAGGACTTCAAATGTATTGAATAAAGGAGGGATCAAGTGGAGTTTAACACACTTTTGCAGAGCCTCTAGTAAACTTGTGAGATGCTATATGCTGCTTCATTTATCAGCAAACAACAGCTTAGCATCATTTAGGATTTGCTTCTATTCATTTCAAGCAGAGACAAAAAGACGCCTATTGTAGTCAGAAGCATTGCTTTGATAAAGCTGGAATAAATTATTTCTGTAGGCATTTGTGGCCAAACAAGCAGGAGAGAACCTAGGAGATGAATAAAATTTAAGTTGGAATTTTCTGGCTGAGATGAAAGCAGCAGTGCCAGTTTTTACCCAGAATGAGACCTCAAAGGCACAATCTTTAATAAGGAGACAAAAAACTTTGTTCCATGGGGCAATCACAGAACAACTCCCAGTCCACTCTTCAATAGCAGTAAAATATTCTGCTGGGAGGAGGTTTCTGGGAGGAGGTGGAGAGGTAGGAAATATTAACAAAAAACAACTGCATGATCAGGGTTGCCAAGAGAGCAGAGCTACATGGCATGGCAAGAACCAAGGGAAGAAGTGAAGCAAAGATCTAGAAAAGAAGAGCATCCTTTGCTGATACTGGGAAAGTAAGTGGGGGAAGTGCACCACTTGCATGTTTATTTTTTAATTTCAGGTATATAAAAAGAATGATTAAAAAGAATTAACATAAAAAAGAAAGTAGATATTGTAATTCTGTTGAATGATGGGAACATAAGATTAAAAATTACAAAACTTGAACAGTGGTTATAGAACAATGAAAAATGAAATGGAAAACATTGGTAAAATTAGAACAAGATAAAAAAATGGTTTTACAAATTTCACAAAAAGAGATATGAGAAAAGAAATAAGTGTACTAAAAATAATAGTGAATTGACTAGCAAGAAAATTGTTGAGGAAGCTGATGTTTTGAATGCAAACAGAAATGGAAAAGATGTTGATTATTATGAACATTGGCTGAAAAGACAAATGAAGAAATTACACTTATACTTTATGTAGACATCACCAAATAAAACTTTCAAGTTAGATGAAGAAATAAATGATTTGTTAGCATTAATTTTTAGTAATAAATTTGCAGTTCGATTGGTTGGACTGGGACAGAGTTTAGACCCTTCATAGAAAGAGTCAACCAACAGAACCTAGAAAATTAAAGCGCAGAAATATGGTAATGTTTTAGACTAGTATTGTAGGTTTTAAACTTATAGGTTTGTTATAATTAGACAATGATATCTACATAAATATTGAGAATTATTCACGAAGGAGACATACTTTGAGTTGTTCATGTAGTTCATTTGGAAAATAAAATGTGACACTTTCCAAACAGGTTAATATCAAACTTTTTATTATAAATAGATATTATGAAGAGAAACTCACACAATATCAGGCTTATGTAAATATATACTGAACAGTTGATAATAAAATCTGATTATATATATATATTGTTCATTGAAAGTCAGAAAGCAATAGTGATCAGGAATTCATGCAAATATTTCTCTTAAAGTGCCATATCTCTTCAGAATATAAGCTGTCATAAATATCCATGGTTTTCTTATCTGTAAATTGGGCATAAGATGCTTTTAGCATGAGGGTTATCAACGTAGTATCAGTGGAATAAGTCAGCTAAGTTTAAACTTGTTCTGCTTACTTTGTACTAATACCCTCATAGAAAACACAAACTTCTTCTTTCAACCATGGTTAAAATAACAGAGTAGAATGATTTTGCTAGCCTTGAATGGTTACTAATCTAAGAGAAGAAAAATGACCTTAATTAAGGAGAGGTGTTTCATAATCAGATTTTAGCATTTCATGCTGGATATGTCTCAGCTGGGATAAGCACATATTCAGTTAAGTGCCATACTTGATACACGCTTGGGCGATCATGTCTTGAACAAGACATGACTGACTGGGTAGAAGATTATCCTGCAGTAGGTTGCCATTGCTTTCTGCAGTAGA
Source organism: Ascarosepion bandense (assembly GCA_037127315.1). Taxonomy (NCBI): domain Eukaryota; kingdom Metazoa; phylum Mollusca; class Cephalopoda; order Sepiida; family Sepiidae; genus Ascarosepion; species Ascarosepion bandense. The sequence continues at coordinate 1,327,774 of JBBBDQ010001007.1, read as the reverse complement.
CTGGTTGCCAGCCAAGGCTATAGAACCCAATCTGTCCTGTTATTTAACCCATCACTGGAGAGAAGAGGGTATTTGCGTGTAAGTGAATGCAATGAATTCAGCTGGAATTCGAACTCGGCTCCCTGATTTCTCATTCTGAGCCGATATCCACTGGACCACAACGCACATAATGACCTCAATAAGGAGAGGTGTCTCATAATCAGCCTTTAGCATTTCATGCTGGATATGTCTCAGTTAGGATAAGCACATATAGCTCTACCTAAAAACTATAACATACTGTGTTTAAAAAAAAATCTGTGTTCTTGGAGTGGTATTAAATTTCTTTCTCCAAATTCAAAGTCTTTAATGCAGATATTTCTTCTAAAATGTTTACTCTACAAAGACTAATAATTCAAGTTGGAATTGCTTTTTTTTATCTTGGATACTTTGTGAAAACATTTGTGAGAATATTTTATACATCTTTGATCGTGATATGATTACCAAGTTACTTGTTACCTTATTTTTTTCAAGCAGAATTCTTCTTCTATGTTCTGTATCTGTTCAGAACATTGGCAATAACGCTTCTACACAATTTCCTGTCATTTGTAGCTCTTAATAAGTTTTTCTTCCTGTTATCTCTCCTAAACCGTGTTCGATCATCCATTTACTCAAGCTCATTAGGTAAGTCATGCATTGTTTTCCTCTATCACTTTTGTCTTTAGTCTGTCCTGGTAGAATTGTCATTTTTATTTGCATTTCTTGCAAATTGTCTTTTAAATTAATTAAATTAGATGCTATTATGTCAAAATTAATTGTCAGATGCTTAGTCATCTTAAGAAACATATTAAATGACTAGAATCCTTATGAGAGAAAAAATTATATATATATCTTATATCTCTGGGGAACATGTTAGGAGACATGACAAAATAAAAGTATTCAATAAGGTTGTTGGTTGGTTGGTCGTTTTGTTTAATGTCATATCAACCTCGGCGGGTCATTTATTGCCAACTATATTTTTTTTTATTGCTGGTAATACCTTTTTTTTTCAACAATTTATTGTTGTTTTTATATAAGTTTTTGTGTCTAGTAATACTTTTTTCTTTTCGAGTATCAAGATTCATTGGGATTTGTTTTTAAGGGCAGGGTCCCCAAGTCCTACCCTGTTATTCAACTCATAACTGGAGGGAAGGGATGGATTAATACCTTTCCTAAGGTACCAGTGCATAAGTGAATGCAGCGTATTCAACTGGAATTTGAACTTGGCTCACCGATTTTTCTTTCTGAGCCGATATCCACTGCACCACAACGCACATCCGTCACTAAATGCTTACAGCAACTGGTATTCCCAAACAGTCACCCATCTAAGTACTGACCAGGCTCAACATTGCTTAACTTTGGTGATCGAGCGAGAACCGGTGTATTTAACGTGATATGGCTGGAAGCCTATTCAATAAGGTTACAAAATGTTTGGTCATATGAAGAAATATAATAAATGATTATAATCTTTTTTATTCTATTCGCCATGTCCCTTCAGGATACTGTGAATCCATGGTCCTCCACAATTTCCTGTCTTTTGTTGAACTTTTGTTGTCTTATTATCTCTTCTAAATCTTGCTCCATCATCTCTTGCAGAGACAAAAAAAAGCCTATTATGGTCAGATGCCTGGCTCTGATAAAGCCAGATGTGATTTCTGTGAGCAATGGCAGCCAAGCAAGCAGGAGAGAATCAGGGAGAAGAATGTGGTTTAAGTTGTAAGTTCCTGGCTGGGATGAAAGTATCAATGCAAGCTTTAACCCAAGAAAAGACCTTGAATGCACAGTCTTCAACAGAAAAAATAAAAACTTTGTTCCAAGGGACGTCATACAGAAAATCATGGAATGACTCCCAGTCTACTCTTTGCTAGCAGTAAGATATTCTAATGGTGGGGGAGGGGTTTCTGCCTGGGGGAGGGGTGTGGAAAGAGATAGTAATGGAAACCACAGCATGATCAGAGTTGCCAAGAGGGCAAAGCTGCATAACATGGCAAGAATCAGGGATAGAAGTAAAACAGAGATCTAGCAGAGATCTAGCAGTGAGTCAGGTTTATTAGGGTTATTAGAAAAATGCATGGGGAAATCAACTATTTATGTAAGGGATTGAGTGATTGAAAAGTTCATGATATGGACACCAGCAAGATCTGTAACAGAGTTTTTCAGCTACTTGGCATAGTGGGTATTGAAGTCTTCAAACACAGTACACAGATGAGAGGAAATGGCCTTAACTATACTTTTAGAGATGTTGTCAAGTACAGAACAGTCATGAGATGGAAGGGAGCAGTAGAGAAAGCAAAGATAGCTAACCAAGCTTAGTAAAGAGAGATGGAGACACATGTTGGAATGATCTGGAAGTTCAAAAGAAATCACCCTAGCTAGCGGGAGATGTATCTTATATAAAAATACCAATTTTATACATTGGATTCCTTTCTAAAGAGTGGAAGGTAACCAGGGATGTAGAAATCAGAGGAAGGAATAGAGGGGTCAAGGTTAGTTTCACAGAAAGCTAAGATGCCAGGTGAGTTTACGTGGAGGAAGGATTCAACATTGCAAAAGTTGGTATGGATACCACAGATGTTGGAGAAAGAGATGCTAATAGGTTTAGCTGGTTTAGTTTTCATTCTTACTGTGTGTGATTTCATAAAGAGAAATTTTTGGTAAAGAAAGTAGTATCAGTCAGTTCTCAAATGCAACAAGTGTTGGAAGGAAACTGGTACAGACTACAGCAAACGTGGCCTCAGGGTTGCCAATTGGAGGCACTTGCAAGGACACCAATTGATGTGCAACATGGTACTACAAGAAACCCCAAAATTATTCAACTGTTGATCAGAGTAGCCTCTCAAGACACTATGCAAGAGTTCAGGCTCCTAATTACCAGTCGAAAGCAGCAACCAGGAAACTGTCAACCCGGTACTTTCAGAATGAAGAGACATTGCCACCATCCACACACATTACAAAAAGCTTATGACAGCACTACTATTAAGACCTAAGGAGAGAAAAGAAACTGGGAACCACTTCCTAAATAGAAAACAACGGATGAGACTCTACTCCTGTTCAAAAGAAGATGGAGGAGTATGAACCAGGCAATAGTAGGGTTTATCTACTCCAATTTAAAAACAAAATTAAAGAATTCCCTAAGTTTTAACTTACTTAAAGTCATGAGATCCCTTAATAATCACTACAAGAGAATTTTAACATAACTTTCCTTAGAAATTCAAAGAAAAATAAAAAAAAATCCACTTGTTGTCCGGATGCCTAAAAAATCTAACTAAAATCTTAACTGATACAAGTATATTTTAAAATTTTTCCTATGATATATGCAACAAAAAACATAAATAAATAAATGAATAAATAAATAAATTAAAATTTTGAAAGTTCAGAAAAAGGGTCAATCAAGCTTACCAGAGACAAAATCAGCTGCCATTAGAATATTAACTGAGTTGAGTGAAACTTTAAATTCATCATGGTGAATTCCATTTCACTTTTTATTCAGTTATTATTAATTCAGTTTGCCTCTAGCTTCATTGACTGGAGAGAGAGAGAGAGAGAGAGAGAGAGAGAAAGAGAGAGAGAGAAGGTGGGTGTAAGAAGCCAAAAACCACCATTAACAGGAATTCAAATCCCTACAGCATCAAAAAGAAAATTTAAATCAACCCATGCTGTCCGGACACCTAAAAGATCTAACTGAAATCTCTTAACTGACACAAGTATGTTTTAAAATTTATCTAGATATAAAAAAATAAATAAACAAATTTAAATTTTGAAAATTAAAGTTCAGAAAAAGCGTCAGTTAAGCTTACCAGAGACAAAATCTGCTGCCATCGAGTGAAACTTTAAATTCATCATTGTGAATTCCATTTCACTTTTTTTCAGTTGTTCTGAATTCAGTTGGCCTCTAGCTTCATTGAATGGAGAGAGAGAAAGAGATAGACAGAGAGGGAGAGAAAGAGAGAGGATGGGTGATTGATTATTTGATAATTTTGAAAGGAGCACCAATTGAAGAAGAAGTTAGCTACTCAGTAGTAATGATCAATTAGAGTAACCTTATTAATTATTATCACTTACGAACTTTCCATGAAATCTATTTTACTATAACAATATATTGTAAATGATTTTCTTATGAAAATGCATTACAAATTATTTCACTATGAAAATGGTTTACAAATGATTTTTTCTACAAAAATGCATTACAAATGATTTTTGTACGAAATGCATTGTAACACTTTCGGCGGACCTCAAATGGAATGACTATATCGAATCCATTGCCAAATCTGCTGCTATAAAAGCCGGCTCTCTGTGCAGGGCCTGGAAGTTTTTCCCACCTGAATCTATTCTGCACATATACAAATCTACCATCCACCCGTGTATTGAATATTGCTGCCATATCTGGTCAGGTGCCCCTGCTGCTCTCCTTGGGCTTCTTGACAAAATACAAAGGAGGATCTGTAACGTGGTTGATACTGACTTGGCAGACCGGCTGCAGCCGCTCTCTCACCGGCGTGATGTGGCTTCCCTGTGCCTCTTCTACAAGTACTTTCATGGCTTCTGCTCTGATGAGCTTAGATCACTGGTGCCGCCTAAGCACGAATTTACACGAGATACTAGATTAGCAACTAGGTCCCACCCTTTTACAGTTAAACAAATAAGATGTAATCCGTAAATTCTACTCCAACAGCTTCTTTTCTCGTGCTTCCCGCCTGTGGAACTCCCTTCCACAAGTCTGCTTTCCCGACAGCTACAATCTCCAGGTGTTTAAATGTAGGGTCAATAGACACCTCCTATCACACTAACTGCCAATTATTCTCAGAACACTCTCATCTACTCAACCCTCATTCTTGGTATCCTTACCCACCTATCACCCACCCTCTGTTATTTCCTATATTTAATCATCCTTTCTCTACTCTTTGTAGCCCCCTGCACAGTAGTGGCAGTGACATGCCTTGCTCGGGGTGAAATGCTTATAAAAAAAAAATGATTTTCTTTCAAAACTGTATTACAAATGATTTTTGTATGAAATGCATTGTAAATGATTTTCCTACAAAAATGTATTACAAATGATTTTTGTACGAAATGCATTGTAAATTATTTTCCTACAAAAATGTATTACAAATGATTTTCTTACAAGAATGTGTTGTAAATGATTTTACTATGAAAATATATTGGAAATGATATTAGGTTGGTTTGATTGGTTTTACATGTCAACCTTTGTTGGGTTATTTAATGTCAAAATTTTTGTTAGTCACCCAGTTGGATTTGAACTCACTACTTGGTAGTAATGCTCACCTTGCTTATCACCATTTATGACAAGGTGCACAAAACAGAGAGAGAAAGAGAGGATTAAATAGAATCTCTGCATGTGGAATCATTTACAAGAAGATCATCAGTGCAGTTCACATTTCTAGAAATTAATGAGTCAGTATATTAGCTATTACTTCTATTTTGTTGATCAACTTTTTCTGTTAAAATGAAAACTGTCTTTTTTCTTATGACTTGTGACTCGTAAAATTTGAAGATTTCAGATTTTTTGTTGCAATAAAAAATATAGAAAAAGAGAGTTCTATAGTTTTTACAAATTTAAGGTTTTGACAGATGCTTGTTCTGGAAGTATCTGATCATTGTGAAATAATTTCCAATCATAAAAAATTTTTTGTATTTTTACCGAGATTCTGAATTAATTCTAGATCATTTTTTTTTCTATTTTGTTTTCAGCATTATTATGCAATTTAAACAAATTCAATTGTTGATAAATTAAGCATCTGGATTAAATCTAATGGAGTTGTTTACACTTGTCATTATTTCTTTCTCATCTTTTTAAATATTTATGTTTTTAAGTTTCTTTTTAAATATTTGTCTATCTATTTATATTTTAATATAGAGAATTTTGCAGCAATTATAATATTTTCTGATTTATTATAAAACAACAAAAATCCAGTGGATAAACTAACTTTCCACCCACTGTTCAAATCTTTAAGAATCTCTGCTTAAAAGAATCAATTTTCTCAATTTTTTAGAAAACCTTTTCTCCCTTTTTCCAGCTAATTTAGATTTTAGCATTATCAAATTTTCTAAATTCAAATATTTAAAGTAAATGCAGTTATTGACTTTTACAAAAAGACAGCATTTTTCCCTATTTCTATTTCTATTTTGGATTGCACTCTTTTTCTCCTTGCGTATTTGTGTACATGATTAAAACAAACAGATGTATATAAATGTACACATATGTATCTGTGTCAACAGCTATAACATTTACTTACAGAAACTAACTTGCACAAAAATTTCTGTATATCAGTTTGTAAACATTTATTCTTGTATTTTTACATTTATGCCATGCAAGAATTTACACATACAGAGTTGAATTATGTACTTGACTCTGAATATATATATATATATATATATATATATATATATATATAAACTTATTTACAAATGGAACTTTGTCTGTGTGTGTGTGTGTGTGTGTGTGTATCCGTTAACTATAGACTCCGAAACGGCTGAACCGATTTTCTTGAAAATTTACACAGTTCTACTATAAGCATCTTCAAATGTTCTTAGCTAGGTGTGTTGAGGTATCCCCGATAAATATTAAAAATTGATAATCGAAAAAATCAGGTTATAGAAGGAGTGGTCCGATTTAAATCAAATTTGATACACTCATAGACAAAGACATAAGAAAAGATATTCAGAAGTTTCAAGGTTGCAGTTCTTACAATAGTGCAGAAAATTGATAATATATCCCGGGTCTGATCAAAATCAGTTTTTTTATTTTAGTTTTTGCTTCGGATTTGGCTCTAAGTAGGTATAATTGTAGTTCTTAGTCTCAGCCATGATACCATTTACTCAGAGGACTTATTTAGCCTTCAAAATTCAGTTTACGACGAAAAAACTTATTTGATATCGATACCAAGAAATCAAAATTTGACTCACATCCATTCATTTTTCTTTCAGTCTACGGTTTCGTTTTAATTGGAAACAACTATTGCTTTTTAGTCTTTCGTGCCAACGTCCAAAGAGTCTGAGCTCCAGGACCATGGATTAGTTTTAAAGCTTTCATTACACCTGAGTAACGTCAGGCTATACTGCTAGTATATGTATATATTTAGTGTATCGAGGCAGCAAATAATTTTCTAAACATATACTTTGGATAATCTTTTATTAAGTTGGTTCTCTGAAGATGGCTCATATGTGCTGAAAGCTTAGAACCAACTTAATGAAAAATTATCCAAATGTTAGAGAATTTTTGTCTTTATTTTCAACTGAAATTAAAGTCAAAATACGATGTTTAGAACAGCTCATGATTAAACATAATAGACATTCACTGTCTCTTATATTTAACAGTATATATGTTTAGAAAAAAAAAAGAAGATATATATATACGGTCATATCACATTGAATACACTGGTTCTCGCTCGTTCACAGAAGTTAAGCCAAGTTGAGCCTGGTCAGTACTTAGATGGGTGACCACTTGTGAATACCAGGTGCTGTAAGCGTTATTGACGGATGTGCGTTGTGGTGCAGTGGATGTCAGCTTGGAGGGGGAAATCAGTGAGATGAGTTCTAATTCCAGTCGAACACTTTGCATTCACTTACGCACTGGTACCCTTGAGGAAGTTATTAATTTGTTCCTTTCCCTCCAGTTATGGGTGAAATAACTGAGGTCTGTTATTCATGCGATCTGTGGCAGACTTCTGCACTGATTGTTTGTTATCAGCAGTTCCAAAAAACTGTAGATGTTGCTACACAAGCCTTCACCACTTTAACAATTCTTTGTGTGGTTATCTAACTGTGTTAGATGATCATACAGCGAAATCGACGGGAGAGTCCATAATAATAATAATAATAATAATAATAGTATATATATATATATAAATATATATATATATATATAAATTAGAGAAAATTTTCAAAATTAAAAGGTGTCGGATGCACTCTCCTCCTGCATCATTTTTTAATATTAAAATATTTTTAATATTAATTAGGATCAGGTTCTTGGAATTTACCTTCCTACTCTTCCACTTCGGATTAAAGAAAAATTAAAATATATATCTATATATATATATATATATATATATATATATATAGAGAGAGAGAGAGAGAGATAGATAGATAGATAGATATATGGGCTTTCAATCTATTTGCTTTAATGCAGTTTAAACAATATATGAAGATAATAAAAAGGAAATTCTTGCACATGTCCTTATTGAATTGTATGGTATATTTCTTAAAATAATGTTATTTTGTCTTTCTTACTGATTGAAAAAAGCAGTAGACATGGTAAGATAGGTTATACTTTGTTGTCAAAAGGCAGTTTTTTAACAAATTAGTGTACATACTTCTATGAAAATTTAAGCACTTTTGTTACTTTTTCAAATGTTTTAAATTTCTTCATGGAAGAGACAGTTCTAAAAGCAAATAAATCACAAAAAAGACAAACATTTTCTGTAACTAAATAAACAGTGGTAAAAACTAAAATTCAATATACACAACAAAAAACAAGTATATCACATTATTTGCCTACACATAGAGCAAATATTTACTTCAAAATGACATCATCTACTTCAATAATTTACCTCAAAATGACATCATTTACAATATCATGTATTATTCATTCTTTAACTCAAACAGAAGACTTGACATCTACAGCTCAATCATCTTCCTGTTGTCATCAGTTTTCAAGTAGGCATTTATGCAGATGACACTACCATTTACTCTCATCTCAATGAGAAATATGACAAAGCTGAAAAAAATCAACCTGGCTGCTACACTTGCAAAGAACTTCCAATTAGTTGTTAACTGGGGCAGGAAATGGCTTGTAAATTTTAATGCCTCCAGGACAAAACTGCTCTCCTTTAACTACTATCGACAAACTTTCCTGCCTGCCATCAGCATGGTTGATGCAAGTCTCCTGGAGAGCAACACACTGTGATTCCTTGGACAAACTTTTTCAACAAATTTGAAGTCAATCAACTACATCAATTTAATATCTTCATCTACTGCAAAGAAATTTGGGCCACTGTGTTGTACCAGAACCTTTTTTCTCATCAGAATCTATCTTGCTCATTTATAAATTTACCATTTATTTGTGCATTGAATACTGTTGCCATAGCTTGCCTGGTATTTATACTATTCATCTTGAGGTTCTTGACAAAATCAAAAGAAGGATCTGCAATGTAATCAGTCCTGATATGGCATCTCAATTTCAGTCACTTTCTCACTGATGTGACATGGCTTCCCTTTGTCTTTTAGACAGATATTTTCTAGGCAACTGCTCTGATGTGCGTTGTGGTGCAGTGGATATCAGCTCAGAACGAGAAATTGGCAAGCCTAGTTCAAATTCCAGTTGAATTTCTTACATTCACTTATGCACAAATACCCTTGGGAAAGGTAATAATCTGTCTCTTCCCTCAAGTTATGGATTAAATAACAGGACAGATAGGGTTCTACAGCCTTTGCTGTCAACCAGTCTGCTTCAGAAAGTAATGGTAACCTATTGTGGGATAATCTTCTGTCCGGTCAGTCATGTCTCTTTCAAGACATGATCGCCCAAAGTGTGTATCACATATAGCATTTAAACTGACTGAATGCTCTGATAAGCTTTTTCCCCAGGTAGCCCAACCACATGAATTTAAGAGTGCTACTAGTTTGCTATCTAGGTCCCACCTTTTTACCATTGAACTAGTTAAGTGTAACCATCTCTTCTAAATCGACATTTTCTTTTCTCCTATTTCTCATCTGTGGAGTTCTTTTTCATTTACTTGCTTTCCTGATCACTATAATCTTCAAAAATTTAAATGCAAAGTTAATTGCCATAGTCTATGTTTCTGAATCCCATTCATTTTTTAATCCTTTGCTGAATACACCTTATACCAAGCCTTTTCTCTCGCTTTCACTCCCTGTAATATCCTGAGTAGAAATGGCATTCCTGCCTTGCTTAGGGTGAAATTTTTTAAAAAAAATATTGTATATACTTTAAATAAAAAGAGAAACCACAAGTCTTTTTTATTTAAAATATAAACTTTTCTCACATTGAAACCACTGTAACATCTCCATTATATATATATATATATATATATATATATATATATATATATATATATATAATGTATACGCTAAAAAGTCTGCCTTCTTCTACTGAGCACCCATAGCCTAGAGGTAGAATCACCGACTGATGCCAATTTGGTCGGGTTTCAATCCTGGGTAAAAAGAAATCGGATGTCTAACCGTACTGATGAGCTGTGATACAGCGAAACAGATCTGTCTGCAATGACTATTTATGCTCTCACACCCTGATTGAGCATTCTGGAAGAATGGGGGACTGAAAAACAGTAGCTACTTTGGCATGTGCACATCGCTCATTCAGTAATGAATTAGAGCACTCTGGCTATTGGGTGTGTATAATGATAATATACCCGCTAAAAAGTCTGCCTTCTTCTACCGAGCGCCCATAGCCCAGAGGTAGAATCGCTGACTGATGCCAATTCAGTTGAGTTTCAATCCTGGGTTAAAAGCAATCAGAGTCTAACCATACTGATGAACTGTGATATAGCAAAACAGATCTGTCTGCGGATGACTATATATATATATATATATATATTCTATTAAATATAAGAGACAATGAATGTCTATTATGTTTAATCATGAGCCGTTCTAAACGTCGTATTTTTGCTTTAATTTCAGTTGAAAATAAAGACAAAAATTCTCCAACATTTGGATAATTATTTATTGGTTTTCTTCTAAGCTTTCGGCTCACATGAGCCATCTTCAGAGAGGTAGTTTAAACTGAAATATTATAAAATCCACCATCACCGACGATTTTATTTTGTGTTGACATAAAACTCCGCTTGGCAACGGCAATAGTTACCAAAAATAATAAACGCAGTTCTTAAGTTTGCGATGCGGTTTTATGACGTCACACTGCGGGATAGCGCGAAATGACAACAAAACCATCTAGTCAAATGCAAGGTAATATGTTATTTCCTGTTTTAAAGTTGATTTTATTGAGTGTTGGTTGTTTTGATTTGATGTACATGGCCTCCAATATCTGCAGGTTCCTCTTACTGTGTGTATGAGTAAGGATCACCGCATTGTTGACCAAAATCTGTCTGATATTACCTACATGTTTATGTTTTTCAGAGAAATGTTGTTTAATAGTACTCTGATCAGAAAGATGACATGTGAATCTACAAAAACCTAGTACATATATTGGTTTTACCACAACCACGCTCTCCTGTAGACTTACGTTGCCAAGCGGAGTTTTATGTCAACACAAAATAAAATCGTCGGTGATGGTGGATTTTATAATATTTCAGTTTAAACTACCTCTCTGAAGATGGCTCATGTGAGCCGAAAGCTTAGAAGAAAACCAATAAATAATTATCCAAATCTTGGAGAATTTTTGTCTTTATTTTCAACTGAAAGTAAAGCAAAAATACGACGTTTAGAACGGCTCATGATTAAACATAATAGACATTCATTGTCTCTTATATTTAATAGCATATGTCTAGAAAATTACTTGCTGCCTCGATATACTAAATATATATATATATATATGTATGTAGAGCTTCTTAAAGAAAAACTTTTGGACATTTCATATTATTTACAATCTTGTATATTTTTGCTTAAAAAAGAAAGCACAAAAGCAAATCTAAAATGAAACAGATAAACTGTATATTTTTAATTGTTCATTTTTCAGATTATTCAAGCTATTTGCCACATTTTAATTGATGAGTCAGTTTACTGGTTATAAGAAAATTTATACAGATTATATCATTTGAAAAGATGACAGTTACTTCACAAGTTTATATAGATAATATAATACATATATACACATGAACATTCATGCATAAATATCTTGCTTGATTTATAGATTTTAACATATCAATTGTTGGGTCATTTAATGTTGAAATCAGTATCTTTTATTATATGTGAGACTATAGGCTGTGTTTATACTTTAGCTATAGGTAGACATAGGCCCTGTATATACTTGAGTCTATAGCTAGATATAAGTTGTGTTTATACATTTGCCATGTACATAAAGAAACCTGTAGACAGAAATTTGTCATGTTCATACTCAAATCTGTAGACAGACATTTGTCATGTTCGTATTCAAATCTCTATGCAGATATAGGTTGTATTTATACTTGAATCTGTTGGGAGACACTTGTTGTGTTCATACTCTAAAACTATAAACAGAAATTTGTTGTGTTCATATTCAAATTTGTAGACAGACATTTGTCCTGTTCATACTCATATCTTTAGGCAGACATTTGTTGTGTTTATGCTTTAGTCTATAGGCAGACATTTATTGTTCTTATACACAAATCTGTAGGCAAACATTTGTTGTGATTATATTCAAATTTATAAGCAGATATTTGTTGTGTTTATAATTGAATTTAAAGGTAGACATATATTGTTCATAACTGAGTTCCCAAGCATCCACCCATAGGGTATGCTGTTGGCATATTCCAGGCCCTGCAATGTGTATAAATATGAACTTATGTGAGCTTGCAAATACCTTTATCTATTTAAATATTACTATGAATTTTTTATGTTTTCACATAGCCTTAAATTGCTAAAGATTTTAGAGTTATATGCTAAGTTTGTATTTCAAATTTATGTGTCTAGTAGAATGAATTTATAACAAAAATGATGACCAAATTGTTTGCTATTAAAAATGGTTATTATTTTTTTTTTTAATCATATCACCCCAATCAAGGCGGTAACGCCACTGATGTGCAGGGGGCTACGTAAGAGTGAAAAGATTGGAAATGAGAAAGCCGGAAACCACATCCTAAACAAGGAAACAAGGGATGAGCCTCTACACCTGTTCAATAGACGTGGGTGGAGTGTCAAACCAGGCAATAGTTTAGTCTATCTACTCCAATTAGTCTATCTACTCCAATTGCAATGAAAAATATATTTCAAAAAACAAAAAATGAAAATAAACTTTCTTTTAAAGTATAGTTAATAAAAATCCAACCCTTGACACTAACAAAAATTCACTTGTAGATCTTCTTTCTGTGTTGTGTCCTTTTGGGATGTAGTCAGTCATGAACCTCTACTTACCCTGTCCCTTGTTGTGCTTAGACACTTTTCCTCTTGGTATCTGCTATCCACTTGGTCAAGTATGCCTCCCATCTCTCTATCCCTCTTCCTCATTACACGTCCCAGAAACTTCAGATGTCTCTTCCTGATGTTAAATAAAAGTTTCCTTTTTGTTTGCATCCTCTCCATGTTCAGTTCGTAGTATCCTCAGCATCCTTCTGTACAATCACATTTCTGTGGCTTCACAGACAATAAAAGCTCATAAAACAGGCTGCTCTTATAATGTTCTACTCATTTGCATTTTGATCTGGTGGACATTCAAATCTAAAGCATTTTAAGTAACACTACATGTTGGCATGACCTAACTTTTTCTTCACAAAAAATTGAATTTCTGTTAATAATTAAAAAATTGCATTTCTTGTAAATAATTAAATATTTTTTTCAGTTTTATTTGTTTAGTCATATTATCAACATGAAAACCAAATGCATGGTCATCAGTAAAAAGGGTAACCCAATATGATAAATACAGGTTGGGGATACTAGAATCAAGCAGGTACAAAAATTTAAATACCTGGAAAGTATTCTAACAGAAGACGGAAAATGTGACACAGAGGATGGAAATGAACAGGAAATTAATACTGAGTATCAGGAAGAGACAGCTGAAGTTCCTGGGACATGCAATGAGGAAGGAGGGCTTGGAGAACCTGATACTAACAGACCAGATAGAGGGAAAAAGAGGAAAAAGAAGCAACAGAGAACATAACTGAAGGACCTAATCAGGTGGATGATGGAACGAGGGTTGCATGGTGTAACAGGAGAAGGTGTGCTAAGAGCCACCAGGGATAGGGAGATGTGGAAAGTCACGATTGCCTACGTTCTGAAGGGGCAGAGCACATAGAAGAAGAATCTACATTTCTAAATTACATAAAAGAACAAATGTCCATATGTTTAAATATTTTGAAAAGTTTGTATTAAGTGTTGTTAGTATTTATTTTTTAATTTGATGTTTGATGCAATTATGTTTCCAAGGTTTTATTTGAGAACCAATATAAATTAAGTTTTTATATCAAAGATATTGAATTTTTCTACCTATGTGAGAAATACTCATTAACACAATCTTTTGTATTTCAGATAAAGATGGATTTATGAGATTTCTCTACTGCTTCTGTAACTATTGGTATAATGATTGTATTTAAAAGCAACATTCTTGTAATTTCTTTTTTTCCATTACCTTATAGTTGTTGAGTTTATTAAATTTGTTTTATTAGATTTTATGATCATATCTATAAGATAGCATATATATTTTAAAATCTTTTATGATAACATCTAGTCTATTACCTCATAAAATGTAGTCAGAATGTACACTAAAGTTCCAGAATAAATTAAAGCCATCACCGCCTTTTGTCTTTGTTCATGCCATGTTCCATATAAATAATGTCCATGCTATTACCACAGCAAAAGCTTGTTACATTAATTCTTATCTTTGCCAGGGTTTTAAAAAAAAAAAAATATATATATATATATATATATATAGTGTTGTGGAGTAGTTTCGCACTGAAGGTTATAATCATGCTATGTTGGTTGCTAATCGACTTAACACACCCAAAATGTTAGGAACTTGGTAATCTTCCTCTGAAAGCTGACTCCTTAGTATTCAGCTAACTGCCAACTAATATCAACTGCCTTAGTCCAACTATGTCCAAACTGGAACTAACTAATAGTTCTACTGAACTCCAATAGAAATCTAAAGAACTCTCTAGAATTTCTAAGAACTTCCCAAGAACTTCCTGTTAACTCTTAATATAGGAGGGAGTGTCCATTATCTGAAGAATAGGTGTGTTTTTCCATAACATATAATGAGAGAGAGAGAAATATATAGTATAATACCTACTTCTTGGTAGAAGTAAGCCTTGTCTTTGCTTTTAGATTAAGTGGCAGTGAGCATGTCAGGGACTTAGAAAACCTGCTTTATTTCTTCAGGCCATTCAGCATACATAAAGTAGCTTAAAAGCTTGTGTATTTAGTTTATCTACGGCAGTGAATACTGGACAATATCATTGAAAATGAGGACAAAACTTGAAGCAGCGGAAATGTGGGTCTACATAAGGATGCTGCAGATATCGTGGACTGAGCATGCAAGCAATGATGAGGTGTTGGAAAGAATGACAACAAAAAGGAAATTAATACTAAGCATCAGGAAGAGACAACTGAAGTTCCTGGGACATGCAATAAGGAAGGAGAGCTTGGAGAACCTGATACTGACAGGCCAGATAGAAGGAAAACAGACAGAGGAAGGCAGCGGTTAACATATTTGCAGGGCTTGATCAAGTGGATGATGGAACGAAGGTTGTGAGGTGTAACAGAAGCAAACATACTAAGAGCCACAAGGGATAGGGAGACGTGGAGAACCATGATCGTCTACATCCTGAAGGGACAGGACACATAGAAGAAGTCCTTTCTCATGTGACTCTTCAGACTTGCTGCTGACACACATACATTTCACAAATCTGGCACAAATTTCCTCAGTCATTATGGATGCTGTCAATGTTGTCTTCTTAGGCTTGCTTCGTCGTCTTGTGGCCTTGGCTAAGATAGAACTCACTACACCCCTCCAGTATTCCCTGTGCATTTGGAACCCTGGCACAGTTTGTAGCAAAATTCATAATCTTGTCAAATAGCTGAATACTTGATGCTTCGCCAGGGCTACCAAGAGTATTTTTATTGTGACACCAACACTAGATGGGTTGCCTCCAGGTCCCATCCTGTTATTTAACCCATAACTGGAAGAGACGGATTAATACCTTTCCCAAGGGTACCAGTGCTTAAGTGAATGAAGGGTACTCAACTGGAATTCGAACTCAGCTCACCGATTTCTCTTTCCAAGCCAATATCCACTGCACCACAACGCACATACATCACTGAACGCTTACAGCCCCTGGTATTCCCAAGCGGTCACCCATCTAAGTACTAACCAGGCTCAACGTTGCTTACCATCATGAGATCTTAGATGACTGGCAAGTCTTTCTTTGGATAAAAAGAGCCAACTACAGATGTTAAAGGTATGCTCTGACTGAAAATTATCAAAGATTGATTTCATGCCCTACTTTCAAAGAGCTTATTTCTAGATTGTATGATCAACTCTCTTATCCTCAAACATTCTACAATCATAATATAGATTCACATATACATAATTTACATTGTTCAGACTGTTTTCCTCATTTTAATTGTCATATTCACAAAGTTTCAGCTGTTGTATGCTCTGACCTTCTTCAGGTAAGTCGAATTTTGAACCAAACCAAACCCTTTTTTTATCACTAGGGTAGATCATTTTCATTCTCAAGATCAGATGGCCCAGTAGATAAAAGCATTGGTTGAATCCAGTGACTTCAGCCAAAGAGTTGTGAGTTCAATACATGGTGACAGTAGTGGCAAACAAAAACTTAGAGAGTTCAGTTAAATGTAGATAAAACATCTGGAAGTGGCATGCATCATGGAATTAGAACAATCTACTCCAGTGATCAAAATAAAAATTTTGGTTAAAAATTCCAATCACCTGAAGAAGGTCGGAGCATACAATGGTTGAAACGTGAAGATGACAATAAAAACGAGAACAATGTAAATAATGCAAGTACTTCATGTCAGAAATATAGACAAATATATATATACATAAATATATACATTATTATTATTTGCATGAAATTATGTTCTTATTTATTTATGGGCTAGCACCTCTGCTTACAATCAAAGAGTTGTACTCCAGCCCTTAAAAGTTCTCGTTATTTACTAAGCTTTCTTAGTTTTCACAAGGTGTATCCAGTTAGGATCGAACTCACTTCTAAGTGGTAATTGTCAACCAGACTAGCTATTTAACCATTACCCCATACTGAGGTGCATAAAATATTATACATACAAAAAATATGAAAGCCTCCTGATTTTTTCTCAGTTGACGCAATTCCCCACATTTGACTGAATGAGTAAATATCAAAACTGTTTATTAAAATCACTTGAAAATGGTTAATTTTTAGAAAATTTTTCAATGCTTTGTCAATTGCTATACATTTCTCTTTCTTCATGTCAGGTTCATATCTACAGAATCAGCATTTTGTTATGTTCTTTTTTTAAACATGTAAGTATCAGCAGTGAATGCAACGCATTCCATTTGAATACGTTGCATTCACTTACGCACAAATACCCTTGGGAAAGGTATTAATCCATCTAATCCTTCCAGTTATGGGTTAAATAACAGGACAGATTATAATATTAATAATAATTATAATAATAATTATGCTTCATAATTGATTATATTTAAAATCATTTATAAGATGCAGGAAAAAACTAAAAACACATCTCATTTTATGAATAAACTAGCAGTATAGCCTGGCATTGCTCAGGTGTAATGAAAGCTTTAAAACTAATCCATGGTCCTGGAGCTCAGACTCTTTGGACATTGGCATGAAAGACTAAAACGCAATAGTTGTTTCTAGTTAAAGTAAAACCGTAGACTGAAAGAAAAACGAATGGATGTAAGTCAAATTTTGATTTCTTGGTATCGATATCAAATAAATTTTTTTCATCATAAACTGAATTTTGAAGGCTAAATAAATCTTCTGAGTAAAGACTAAGAACTACAATTATACCTACTTAGAGCCAAACCCAAAGCAAAAACTAAAATAAAAGGGCTGAAAAAATACAGACATACAGGTAGATAAACAGGCACACATGCAAACATCTTGCCTTTTATATATATATATATATATATATATATATATATATATATATTATCGATTTTTTGCACTATTGTAAGAACTGCAACCTTGAAACTTCTGAATATAGTTTCTTATGTCTTTGTCTATGAGTGTATCAAATTTGATTAAAATAGGACCACTCCTTCTATAACCCGATTTTTTCAATTTTCGATATTTACCGGGGGTACCTCGACACAAAACCTAGCTAAGAACACTTGCAGACGCTTATAGTACAACTGTGTAAATTTTCAAGAAAATTGGTTCAGCCGTTTCAAAGTCTATAGGTAATGGACACACACACACACGCACACACACATACACACACACAGCCAAAGTTCTATTTATAAATAAGTTTAGATAAACATTGACAACAAAACTTGAATGTTTGATATAGTTATAAATTCAATTGGTTTCATCTTGATATATTTCACCTCCCAAATGGAGTAGTTATATAGCCTGGTGATTTCAGCTATGTTAATTAGCTAATCTACATATCACTACAATATCTTAACAAGAAAAACATTTGTGTACTTTGAAAATTTTCCCCAAACTATATTTTTTTACTTTTTCTGGTATTTTCTTATTTAAAACTTACCAGGAAGAATGGGAATCTTTTTTTTTCTGTAATAGGTATAGGATCATTGTATTTGACAACAAAACTTGAATGTTTGATTTTTTTTTTTTTAATCATCTCACCCCAAGCAAGGCATTCCACTGCCACTACTGCGCATGGGGCTACATAGGGTAAAGTAAAGAGAAGGAGTGGTTAGACATAGGGAATGTCAGGAGGAAGGTGACAGATGAGTAAGGATACCGAGGATGAGGGTTGGGCAGATGGGAAGAGTGTTTGATAGAATAGAAGCAGGTTAGTGTGTTAGGAGGTGTCTATTAACCTTACATTTAAACTCCTGGAGATTGTAGCCATCGGGGAAGCAATCGTGTGGAAGGGAATTCCACAGTCGGGAAGTGCGAGGAAAGAAACTGTTGGAGTAGAAGTTGCGGTTGCATTTTATCGGTTTCACTGTAAAAGGGTGGGATCTAGTTGCTAATCTAGTATCTCATTCAAATTTGTATTTAGGGGGCACCAGTGATCTAAGTTCATCGGAGCAGAAGCCATGAAAATATTTATAGAAGAGACACAGGGAAGCCGCATCGCGCCAGTGGGAGAGAGACTGCAGGCGGTCTGCCAAGTCGGTACCTATCACATTACAGACCCTCCTCTGAACCTTATCGAGAAGCCTGAGGAGAATAGCAGGGGCACCCGATCAGATGTGGCAACAGTATTCAATGTATCTTGATATAAGGCATGAAGTGAATTTTTTTTTCATTAAATAGGCCAGCTGATCATCACCACTAAGGAATGTTTCTATTATAAACAGTTTTAAACATTTATCTACATCTTTGTGCAAATTAATTGAAACAAAACAAATAATGTCTTCCTAGAATCATTTGCACTTTCCCTGATCATTTAGACATCATCTCTTGGTGTTGTTTTTCTCTTACCACTACATTTTTGTTTACGTTTTGGACTGATGGACCCAATTTGTTTCTTTGTATTGATGATGCCACTGACAGTTGAATGGCTGATATCAACAAAATCTGCAATCTCTCTGTAAGGCTTTTCAGTGTGTTCATGTAATGTTACAATTTTGTTACACTTCCTTGGAGTAACATCCATCACAGACAATGCCCGTAGAACAACTAATCAACATTCAAGACAATAGTTACTCAGTATGATAAAAATCTGACGCAATCATGGATGATGTAGTATTTTTCAAAGCCAAACAAATTTCATCATACACCCCAAAAATAGATTCATATTACTGCATACCCCTACAAATTACCTAATCTGGGGAAAAAAATACACATTGATTACACCCTGTGACTCCAGTGAGCCGTTATTAGGCCATCTTGTTTCACATATTCTTAGGATGCTGATATTCAGTCTGTTCATCTCCTGTTTGACATTCTCTAGTTGTCCACAGTTCAGTGTCCTGACGTTCCATGTTCCTATAGTGAGTTTGTCTTTGATTCGCACAGTTGCAGGATAATGGTCCAGAGACACCTGTTGCTCATGTCGTTCTTTCCCGGGCGAGGGACAAATTTTGGAGTAAAATGTCCCCTTTACGCCGTTGATGCTAACAGTCGCCGGATGACGGTCAGGTGGCACCTGTTGCCCATGCCGGTCCTTACCGAGCGAGGAGTTGCTTCCTTGGGAAGTAACCCCCTTCACGCTGTTGGCTTTCATATATTTATTGTGACTATCCATGATTGAGCGGGGGTAGATAGTGGATTGGTATCCCGTTGCCTTCTCCACGATGGTTTATTGAGACATCACCTCTAGTTAGCTGGCCGTTGACTCTTTGAGAGTTCTTCCGCCCTTTGTAGGTTTATATTTTTTTGACCTACAGGGATGCTAACATCCCAATTAAGTATACATATAATTGATGTAAAAAAATAAATAAATAAAAAAAAAAATTTTTTTTAAAATTTAAAAATTTAAAAAAATCGTAATTACTGCTGTGAGGTTCTTAGAATTTAGACTAGTTTGTATCTGTTTTCTTTTACCATTTAATTTTGTTTCTTTTACCTGTGACTTCAGTGAGCCTAAAATTGACTGTATAGTGAAAGAAGGAAAACTAAAGCAGTTGTTTCAACTAATTTGCCCAAATATTTAATATTTCAATTATTCTCTTTATTTCTAAGTGAACTCAGTGATAAATTGTTGCTTTTCCTGTATATTCTTGTTATGGTTTATAAAATGGTGAGTGTTCTAAAAATAGAATAAGGTAGACACACTGACACCAAGAATTCAAAATTGGGCGGCAAAATAAGGAATCGTTTCTTTTGGTTGGAGTAAGAGTAGGAGTAAGAAGTAGGAGTGAAGGACAGTAGTTTTATGTCAAAGATTTGAAAAGAGGAAGACGCTAGGAATAGGCTCGTTTACTACTAGCATCCCACAGTGAAGAGAATGTAGCTAGTCTGCTCCTGTATCCACACAAAATTTAAAATTTGATGTAAAAACCTAAAGTTTTATACAAAAAATAAACATCATTAATTCAAATTTGTGTTATCTTCTATTTATATCAAAACGAAGCAACACAACATTCTAAAAGTTAAGATTCTTTTCTTGGTATCATTTTTCTCAACATCTTAGTCTTCACAGTTACCTATTTGAACTGAAATATTTTCCCAAATAATGCTGTCTCATCAGTATTAAAAGCTTATTCAAATTCATATTTCACTTTATCATTAAGTCTCTTGTTTAGGGCAAAGTAGGGTTTAGCAGTTTAATCATCAGCAGAAACCGACTTAACTACAATCTTTGTATTAAGAGACTAAAAATGTTTTTTGAATTTCTCAACTCATCTTTGCTGCTAATGAAATTGACTTCCACATAACCATTACATTTGCTTCTCTTTAATCCAGCAAACTTGGGTCATGGCCATTGCTGGCCTCATACAATCACATATTTTTTCATGTAATTTTTGTAACAAATTATGCTGTAATAAAGAAAATTTTGTGTGCATTTTCTTCATAATTGATTATATTTAAAATCATTTATAAGATGCAAGAAAAAAATAAAAACACATTTTATGAATAAATAAACATTGATTTTAAATTCTTTAGATTCAGTTTTAAACTACCATTAGGTTTTCTCAGATTAAATTTAAAGAGTCAATATTGGTTCAAGCTGCAGATCCACAAACTAATGAAGGCAGATTTAAAACGTACCAGAGATTGGGTTGTTTTGGATCGTAAGAATTTGCAGATCAGTGAATTAGAAAAGTAAAACCTGTATTAAGACAACTGTTTAAATCTCACAGATGGCATCCGGGTCTTCAAAAAAAATCATATCAGTGTATATGCATAGGTTTTTCTCATTTTTGTCTTCTGTTCTCATAGTGCATTTCTCTGTTCTTTACATTTCATGCACATAAGATGCATATTTTGAATTCCATCAGTATGCACTGCTTTGCTTCCACCATTTTCTTGTTTCTCTATGTATTATGCAAAAACTTTTGTTGATATCAAATTTATGGCCTCTCATTATCTGCAGGAACTATTCTGACATTAATCTAGAATCTATAGTTTTTATGCAGTGTTATCAATCTCTTTACTTTTTCCAGACTTTCCTAGATTCTTGACCACTCTTTAGATGTTTGCCATCATTAGGTAATGGTAAATGACTATGTAGAGTTCATGCTGATTGATATAAAATGCATAAAGTCAACCATATTAATGACATATGCATTAACAATACGTATGAAACCTATTAACATGAAAAGAATAATGATAAAATTAGATAAATATATGTGTACGTTAAACTGTAATGGTGTTTAGTTCTAAAATTACTGTTTCTTTTAAGTAGTTTACAGCTGGAAAGGCATTTTAGGCAAGCAGATTTTTTTATTTCATAAAGTGCTCAATATCAAGGTAAGGAGAGCAATATTAGCATATTATATATACTGAAATTAGGAAGATCAGCTGATTATGCTACCATGATTTCAACTTTTCAGTATTGCCAGGAATTATAGATTAACTATAAATTAGTATTATAGACAGACAATATTTAAAGGTTAAAACCATAGTAGTGTAATCATCTGATCTTCCTAACGTTAACATTTAAAAGCTCTGCATGTTAAATCTTTATCATTTATTTTTTTTCTGGAAATGTTTATTAAATACTTTTTAATATAACTGTTTACTGGTCTAAAGTCGTAAAAATATTTGTAGAAAAGACAGGGGGAAGCTGCATTAAATTAATGAGAAAATGACCAGAATTGATCTCCCAGGTTGGGATCAATTACATTGCAGATTCTCTGTTGGATTTCATAAAGAACCATAAGATGAATAGCAGGGGCACCTGATCAGATGTGACAGCAGTATTCAATGCATGGGCAGATGGTAGATTTATATATGTGCAAGATAGATTCAGACGAGGAAAACTTCCTGGCTCTACACAGTGAACTGACCTTCCTAGCAGTAGATTTAGCTATGGATTCAATGTATTCATTCCACTTGAGGTCAGCTGAGAGAGTTAAGCTGAAGAGACAGTGTTTTGCTTTCAGGGAGACTAGCCTGATCCATGCTGAGGTGGTGTAGGAGTGATTGTCTATGGTGGTTAAAGAAGAGCAGCTTCATTTTGGAAGCATTAAAATTTACAAGCCAATTCTTACCCCAGTCCACTACAGATTGGAGGTCCTTATCTAAATCAGCAGTGAGGTGTGTTTTGTCAGCAGATTTCTTATCAAGGCAGAAGTAAATGGCGGTGTTGTCAGTGTAGATGCCTAATTGGGATGTGATTACATCAGGGAGATCATTGATATATATATATATATAACCTCATAGTGCATTCTCTTTTCTCTACATTATATATATATATGTATATATATATATAGGTATAGTTGTCAGTCCGTAAACTGTGAGGATAATCCAACAAGATTTCCTTAATATAAAATATTAATAGGCAAATCCATACAGAGAGCTCAATGGGTGTTAAACAGTGAGTTTTCCTTTATAAACTTTACATCAAACTATATATATATATAATGTAGATAAAAGAGAATGCACTATATATATATATAATATATATATATATATATATATATATATATATATATACACACACACATTTGTATTTAAAAAAAGAATCAAAGCAAATACAAAAAATACTTGAGTAGAAAGAAAGATCACAAGTTACCTTATTCAGACAGTGTTTATTAAATAACTAATCAAAAAGTTATCAATGTATAATGTATTTTGCAACTCTCATTGGAAAACACATATCTATGAATACAGATATCATAATATGGACACCTGACTATATTTCCTAATTTTATTCCAACTATGAAACATAGGGAGTGGCTTGTGATGGTATGAGGCAGTTTTTCATTGGCTGAGTAGTTGGTTGATTTTTTAATGGTATATCAACTCTTTATGAGTGATTTAATGGCAAAATTAAATTTTCTTGAGAACTTTGATGTAATCAAAACATGTTATTCTGCTTTCACAATTGAATACATAGTAGAGGATACTTAGCTTTTCTGAATTTACAGATTTTTGTGGATATGATTATATTTTGGAATACAGTTTGATTTAAGGAATTGTTTCATTGAAATTTTGTTTAGTGATATCTCAACCTCTATGGGTTATTTAATGCTGAAATCTAAATAATTTGAACACAATTTTATGGCTTCCACTAAATATATTTTAAACACAATTGTATGCTTTCAGCTACCGATAAAATGTATTACTGGTCATTTTAATATTAAAATTTATTTTTATACTTTCATAGTGTTTTGGTTTGATGGATTCACTATTAGCCTATAGCTGGGTATCGGCTCAGAAAGAAAAATTGGTGAGCTGAGTTTGAATTCCAGTTGAATACCCTGCATTCACTTAAGCGCTGGTTCCCTTGGGAATGTTATTAATCCATCCCTTCTCTCCAGTTATGGGTTAAATAACAAGGGTAGGACTTGGGGAACCTGCTCTTAAAAACAAAATCCCAATGAATCTTGATACTTGAAAAAGAAAAAAAGTATTACTAGACACAAAACCTATATAAAAACAATAAATTGTTGAAAGAAAAAGGTATTATCAGCAATAAATAAATAAATAAAAATTTAGTTGGCAATAAATGATCAGCAGAAGTTGATTTGCCATAAAAACAACCAACCAACAAACTATAGCTGGGACCCTAACAGGTAGTAGTGTCAGAGGTCAGGGTAGACTTAAGAACAACAGCAATTAAAAGGTAATTCAACACTCCTTAAAACATTCAATTTCCTGATCAGTGGCTTTGTTACTGGATGTAGTTTATAGTCATACACAGGACTTTCATCACTTGGTACAGGATGACTTCACATAATCAATAAATGAATGAATACAACCATACATATTGAACAAGAACTTTCTTACTTCAATATTTTTATTTAAATGTTTATTCATTTTTGTTTCAGATGATCCAGGTTATTTCATGAAACATTTTTTTAACTTAAATTTTTACGATGAGTTTTCAGAAATATATTTTTAATGTAATAAAAAGTTCTTATCATTGTGATCATTACTGAAAAGAATTCTTCATTTTGTTAATTTGCTATTCAGTTGGTTAAGTGCCATACATGATACACACTTGGATGATTTTGTCTTGAAAGAGACATGACTGACTGGGCAGAAGATTATCCCACAGTAGGTTGCCATCACTTTCTGTAGTAGACTGGTTGCCGACCAACGCTATAGAACCCAATCTGTCCTGTTATTTAACCCATAATTAAAGGAAAGAGATGGATTAATACCATTCCCAAGGGTATTTGCATGTAAGTGAATGCAAGGAATTCAACTGGAATTCAAATTCAGCTCCCCGATTTACATTCCAAGCCAATATTCACTGCACCACAATGCACATTACATTGCTCTTAAAAGTTGAACTCAATCCATACACAAAATATATAAGAAAATTCATGATTTTTTCATTCAAAATCATGAGATTTACTTTTACATGAATTGATGCATCATAGAGAACAAATTTCAGTAAATGTGTTATGAAGTACTTAATTAAGACTTTTACAGTCTGACAAAATCACTCATGGCTACATCTATTACTTGGTTGACTATAAAAAAAAATAGATCATAATTTCAGGCACTGAATGGTGTTTGAAAAGATGGAAACCTGCCATGCTACTATCCAATCTTGTGGTCAGTCTGTTTTAATCCCATTCACCCATGTGATACTGTCAAAAATTATTGAATACTATTAGAATTCCTCACTACCATGTTATGTTATCTGTTTGCTCAGTGGTGTATGCAGAGAAAGAATACAAGTTTTGGCATGGATGGGTGTTCAACCTGAATGCTTCTGCAGCATTCTGGGAATTTCTACTCAATAAATTTTATTGGCATTCTCCAAATGCAGCAAATGCTGTTGTATATTCACTTCTGCTGCTATGTTTTTGTAGTTATAAATGAAATTGATAAGCATCTACTTACTGATATAGCTTTGGAGTTATGGAAAAATAAAAGTTTTCATCTTTAGGAATGGATTACTATTTAGAAAGAAAAATATTTACAATTGAAGAAGTGAATTAAAAATATATTTTGTTGTTATCATGTTTCCTTTTTGGTAAAAAAACAAAACGTCTAACAATCCTTAATAAAACTTGTTTCTTACATAAAATTTAAGGCTATGCTTCATTTTTGACTCAGTTGCATTAGACTGATTAATATGAAGAAATATGCTGTACATATAATATGGCATGCCCACACACACACACACACACACACACACACACACACACACACACACACACACACACTCATACATACACACACACTTACACACACACAAACACACACATACACACACATACACACACACATACATACACACACACACACACACACATGCTTATGGCCATACCACGTTGAATATGCCCGTTCTCGCTCAATCACCAAAGTTAAGCAACGTTGAGCCTGGTCAGTACTTAGATGGGTGACCGCTTAGGAATACTAGGTGCTGTAAGCATGGTGCAGTAGATATCAACTCGGAAAGAGAAATTGTTGGGCCTTGTTCAAATTCCAGTTGAATACCCTGCATTCACTAAAGCACTGGTACCCTTGGGAAAGGTATTAATTCGTTCCTTCCCTCCAGTTATGGGTTAATTAATAAGGGTAGGACTTGGGGACCCTGCCCTTAAAAACAAATCCCAATGAATCTTGAATACTCAAAAAGAAAAAAAGTATTACTAGACACAAAACAGCAATAAATTGTTGAAAGAAAAAGGTATTACCAGCAATAAATAAATAAAATTTAGTTGGCAATAAATGACCCACCTAGGTTGATATGCCATAAAAACAAAACAAACATACACAGAGGATACAGGAAAGCAAAAGTACATTTACATGATTCTTTTTATTTAATCAAATATAAAGAGGAGAAAGTAACTACTCAATACATATTGGAAAAAAAGTTTATTGCATGACTTATGTACATTTTAATTGATATAGATGTTATTATAGACGCAACATTTCGACCATTTACTCTCTAGTCATCATCAGGTGTCTTTTGTTTGAAAGATATATTTGAAGTCTGTTGAATATTGTTATATTTTGTCACTATGATGTCAGTTATTTTTTGCTCCTGCTGAATCATTACTTTATCCATGGACTGAACTCATGGCCACTAAATGACAATAACATATGTATAATAAACTCCTTTATATATATTATGCTGATGGTGTAAGTGAGAGAATAATGACATAATCCAGATGTTAATATTCCACACTACTTCAAGTAAAAGTTTAGAAAGGAAATTCCTATCAGTTCAGAAAAGGGCAATAACGGCTACTGAATTTAAGAAACCTGCTTTCAAGAAAAATTGATACAAGAGGAAAATTTCATAAATTTCAATCAAAAGTACTACTGGCTGCTCGGTCAATGAATCTTAAGTGTTTCCTTATAAGGAAATAGCTATCTTTAAAAAAAATAAAGGAGTAGATGATAAATATAATATTGTTTGTGCCAAGGTTCCCAGCACTCTTTGTTTTAAAAACAAAAAAGAGAATGCAAAGTAGAAACAATTTAAAAAGAAAAATTACTTTTAGCATACGTCTATCATATTCTGTAGTATATCAGACTCCCCTATTCACATTTAACAGTAGAAGTACTGGAAATCTACAGTCAGTCACTTAAGTGCCATACGTGATACACGCTTGAGAGATCATGCCCTGAAAGAGACATGACTGACTGGACAGAAGATTATCCCGCAGTAGGTTGCCATTGCTTTCTGCGGTAAACTGGTTGCCGACCAAGGCTATAGAACCCAATCTGTCCTGCTATTTAACCCATAACTGGAAGGAAGAGATGGATTATTACCTTTCCCAAGGGCATTTGCGCATAAGTGAATACAATGGATTCAACTGGAATTCAAACTCGGCTCGCCGGTTTCTTGTTCCGAGCCGATATCTACTGTACCACAATGCATACAGTATCCAGCATAAATATTTGAATACCAGATAACAACAAAATTGGATATAAGATGCACAGAGTATTTTGACGAATATTTTTTTTAAAAATAAGGTCACTTTGATATGACATAAAATATGATAATGTCTAAGAAAATACAGATTAACAAAAACAATGGATGATAAAAATATCCCTGTGATCATAGCTGGATGAGTTATTATAAAAGAATAAAAAGAGGCTGCTGATAAATATTTTAAATATTTACTAAGCTGAAGAAATTATGACTTTTTAATTTGCATTTCACCCAAAGCAAGGTAATAATGCCACTAAGTTGTAAAGGGTTACTGGGAGTGAAAAATAATGAGAAGACATTAATGAGGAGAAAGGACAAGAAATTACCAATATTCAAGAAAACAGATGATGATGATTAGTATTGCATTTAAATCTTTGGACATTGTAGGTGACATAGTAGCAAGAAACCATAAAGTGAAGAAATAAAAATAAAGTCAGTCAGTCAGTTAAGTGCCATACATGATACACACTTAGACAATCATGTCTTGAAAGAGACATGACTGGCTGGGCAAAAGATTATCCCGCAGTAGGTTGCCATTGCTTTCTGTGGTAGACTGGTTGCCAGCCAAGGCTATAGAAGCTCAATCTGTCCTATTATTTAACCCATAACTGGAGGGAAGAGACAGATTAATACCTTTCCCAAGGGTATTTGCGCGTAAGTGAATGCAAGGAATTCAACTGGAATTCGAACTCGGTTCCCCAATTTCTCATTCCTAGCCGATATCCACTGCGCCACAACGCACATCCTTAGAAATAGAGTAGAAAAGTAAAATAAAAGAAACTATGAGAACAGAAATTATGATTACATCTAGCTATTTAAACAACAAAAGGATGATAGCTAGTAGTCAATCTAACAGTATGCTTAAGTTCATATAATACAATAATATAAAGAACACCCAACTTGAAGAATTGACAGGAAAACAAATATTCATTGATATTAACTCATTTACAGACAATTGATCCATAGTTATACAGTCAGTTTAATAGTACACTGGAAAATAAACACTTGGATGGTAAATAGCATCAATGTGAAGCAAAAATTACCATGGAGATCCATATTAATAAAAATAATTTTAGTGATGTAAATCAGGTGGAAGTTGGAAATTGTAGAAATCAGGAACTGTATAAAGAAGTGGAAGACATAAGTCAAAAATATAGTTCCACAAGATGAATACATATCATTAAGGAAATAGATAACAAAATTCTCTGAAAAAACCTGGCTTGTGACCAAAGGATTTAAAGAAGAATATTTAAATGAAACAGAGAAGACTTCTACTTATTAAAAACTAGTGGTATAGCTCGGCGTTGCTCAGGTGTAATGAAAGCTTTAAATGGTCCTGGAGCTCAGACTCTTTGGACGTTGGTACGAAAGACTAAAAAGCAATAGTTGTTTCCAGTTAAAGCAAAACTGTAGACTGAAAGAAAAATGAATAGATGTAAGTGAAATTTTGATTTCCTGGTATCGATATCAAATAAGTTTTTTTCGTTGTAAACTGAATTTTGATGGTTAAATAAGTCCTCTGAATAAATGGTATCATGGCTGAGACTAAGAACTACAATTATACCTACTTAGAGCCAAACCCGAAGCAAAAACTAAAATAAAAGGGCTGAAAAAATACAGACATACAGGCAGATAAACAGACATGCACACACAAACATCTTGCCTTATACATATCGATTTTTTGCACTATTGTAAGAACTGCAACCTTGAAACTTCTGAATACCATTTCTTATGTCTTTGTCTATGAGTGTATCAAATTTGATTAATATCGGACCACTCCTTCTATAACCTGATTTTTTCAATTATCGATTTTTTATATTTATCAGGGGTACCTCAACACAAAACCTAGCTAAGAACACTTGCAGACGCTTATAATGCAACTGTGTAAATTTTGAAGAAAATCAGTTCAGTCATTTTGGATTCTATAGGTAATGGATACACACACACGCACAAAGTTCCATTTATAAATAAGTTTAGATAAGTTGAGAAGCTAGGTCATGATTGATTACATAACAGACCATTCTTTTGTTTTTGCTGAGAATCCCAAGATACACAGATATAGCAACAATATTAAATGCATAGCCAAATGGATTCCGATGAGAAAGATTGTCTTGCCCAACAAAGTGAACCAAATTTCTTAGCAGCAAACCTAGCAGTTAATTCAATATAATCACTCTACTTGATGTTAGTAGAAGACATGAGCCCAAAAAGAAGCAATGAGTTACTCTTCTGGAGGTTAGCATAAGCATCCTGATGAAGAACAAAAATCTCTATGAATAAAAGGATAGCAATTTCTTTTGGAGGTGCTCAAATTTTGATGCTATTTCTTACCCCAGTTAATTGATTAGAGTTCATTTCGTGAGTAGCTGCCACTTTTACGATGTCAGATCTATCAAATTTACTATTAAAACAAGAGTAAATAATTATGACATCAGTATAAATATTAATTTGAAAACTGCATATGCCTTATTTCATGTAATAACTTTGCTTTCCAAATGAGAATTTAGAAGACCTCGACATCTGAGACAGATGTACAAAACAGTCAGATATTTCTGAAGATGGAGCAGGAAGTATAATTAAAGTGTTAAGTTTTTGGTGCTCCCTCCTTAGTCTATGGATTGAATTTTTTTTTTTTTATAATCGTTTCACCCCGAGCAAGGCATTCCACTGCCCCTATTGTGCAGGCTGTTGCATAGGGGGGAAATGGTGAGAAAGGATGGTTAGATATAGGAAAAGTCAGAAGGAGGGTGATAGACGTAAGGATACCGAGAATGAGGTTTGGGTAGATGGTGAGAGTGTTGGGAGAATAGTTAGTGTGATAGGAGGTGTCTATTGACCTTACATTTAAACTCCTGGAGATTGTAGCTGTCGGGAAAGCAGACATGTGGAAGGGAAGGTAAATAATAAAAAACAACTAAATTGTACCTAATTTTTTAAAAAAATGATAGAAAATAAGTAGATTCAGTCTGCACACCAAGAAGAAACTGAGACAATTACGCTGTATATTTGTGCAACCATACAGAAGCGTTTAAATAATGTTCCCAGTTTTTTTATGGGTAAGAGCAGCAGACAACTGTGATCAGGAGTTGAAATATAATTTTTAGTGCAGACTCATTTTTTACATTACATTTTTTAAATATTTTATTGAAGTAGAAGAACCAAATAAAAGTTTACACCTTGACAGCAGTGGCCATACATTTGTTAAAAAAAAAAACTCATGTAAATAAAACCAAAATATAACAAAAACATTTTCAAGAATATATGTAAATATTTTATGAAAATATTAAAAATTTTACTTTATTGTTTTCAGACTGTACAAAGAATGTGTATTACTCTACTTCTAATATGTGCTGCATCTCTTCAGGATATTACCAATCATGGCTCTCCACAATTTCCTTTCCTTTCTAGGACTTTTTGTTTTTTTTGTTAACTCCCCTAAACCCTGTTCTACTATACATTTGCACAAGAGCAATAGATAAGCTATGTATTGTTATCCTCTGTTCCTCTTGCTGTCAATCTAACCTGTGAGTATCAAATTTTCCAGGTTCTCTTTCCTTATTGCTATATGAAATATATATTATAATGTTACAATTACATATATTATGCCTTTAAAATAATAACATAAATGAAAACTTTATTGAAAAGAAAACACTAAGTAATAACAATATCTCAGTTCAAATCTATTTGTATAAAGTTATAGCAGAAAGTAAAAAATAAAGAAAATGCTAATCTACATAATATAGTGGATAGTAATGATACTTCACCTTTATAGCGTGTTTCGTGGTTGAAGGACAGAGATATAATTCAAGAAGTATAAAGCTCGATGATTTACTTAATAATTGTTCAAATCCTCCTACTACTTCTTGAAATATATATATATATATATATATATATATATATTCATATAGATAGGTGTGAGTTTGAGAGTTACAAACTCACACCTATCTATATGAATATGTCCGCTCTATCACTGATATTGAGTGCTTTTAAATAAGTACCATGCACATATAATATGTAAACAATATAATATATATATAACAAATTGCATATATATATATATATATATATATATATATATATATATATATTGATATTTATAATTATATACATACACTTTTCACATATATATATATATATATATATATATAGCTAATGCTAAAATGTTCTTCTTTTTAAAATTGTTTCAAATTATTACTTAACAGATAACTAGTAGAACAGCTTTCCCACACACATGCATACACACTATATATATATATATATATATATATATATATATATATATACAGAGAGAGAGAGAGAGTGTGTGTGTGTGTGTGATTGTGCATGTGTATTCATGTGTAAGTGTGTGAAGATTTTTGTGTGTATGTTAAATTATCAGTATATAATAATGCTTCAATTAAATCTACTGTATAAAATAAGAGCAGGAAGTAAAAAATAAAGAAAATGCTAATCTACATAAAATAGTGGATAGTAATGATACTTCACCTTAAAAATACACCATCTGCGATTATCATTCAAGTACTGACATTGTGGAGAATGTCACTTTAAAGAAACCACTGAGTGCTTATGATATTTTATTGAAAACATACACGGTTTTACTCTAGAAGAAAAAAAAAATAAAGATTAGCAAGTAAAGACCTTTACTGCTTCAATTGCCAAAGCAGTGTATGTGAAATCAATGGAGAGCTAAAAACAATATTTATCTTGAAGACTTTCCCATTGAATTCACACATAAATCTAAAGAGTGAATGGAGCAGTCAGGAGAAGAAGAGTCGGCAAGAAATGCTAAAAGGTTTGTTCAGGCATAAAATAATGTTCAACATTTAACAACTTACATTCGAGTAATGGTGTCATGCCTCCTGACTTCTATCAAATTCTATTCTATGCTCTTGTAATTTGCTTAGCTGCTTCTCTCGTGGAAGACATCCTTTTGATCTGGTTACTAATAAATGTAATGAAAGTATATTTATACTGTAACTTAGATGGCTTCTGTGTAATGTATGCATAATTGAGAAAGGATGAGGAGGAGTAAAAGTAAAGATTAAGAGAGAAATGGAGAGTAAGATTGAAATAAAGAGAGAGGGAGAATCATACTTGAGAGAAAGATGATCTGAGGCAAGATGTTTGATGTTGCAACTAATGAAAATAACAATATAGTTGAACTTCATTATAAATGATTTAAGAAGTGCATGAAAATGAGTTGCTTGTCAGGGAGAAGAGGTAAAAAAAACAAGATGTTGAAAAAGTGCATAAGAGATAAAGAGAGATAAAGCATCAATGACTTTATACCAACCTATCTTGACCTATCAGTAACAGTATTGTTCCACCTAGAACACTACTTGTCGGACTCTGTCTCTGGGTGAAAAGGAATCCAGACAAGGCCACACTGGAAAACCGGCAGGAACCTGACCCTACCTTATGCAAGTTCTACAGGAAATTTTTGCCCGACTTTAAGGGCTTGGAATTCCACATTAAAAAAGCAGCCTTGTGTTGTGGTTAATGGTAAATACCAAGTATTACATTTTCTGGTCAGTAAGTTGCTCTTTTGTTTTATTAAAATAATATGCCTAAATATTATACTGTGTTTAATGTCTAATATTATTAATAGAAATAGGAGTCCAGGTAGATGAAAATTGGTCTTAATAATGATTTTATAGCTAATTTTTATACTAACATTTGATTTAATGATAAAAAGCATTCAAATATATTTAGGACAATGATTTGTTAGGGAGAAGAAGCAAAAGCCAAGATGTTGATGAAAGTGCCTAAGAGACAAAATAAGATAAAGTGTCAATGATTTTATACCAACCTAACTATTAGTAACAGTACTGAATGTTCTGATCAGTAAGATGCATTTTTGTTTTATAAAAAATTATCCAAATATTAGACTGTACCCAATGGTTAATATTTTTGACAGGATTAGGAATCCAGGCAAATGAAAATTGGTTTTGATAATGATTTTTTATTCTAACATTTGTTTTAATGATAAAAATATTGAAATAAATTTAAGAAAATAAACCTGACATTTGTTAAAGATAATATATATATATCTATATATATATATATTTTTTCTTTTTTTTTTTAATCATATCACCCCGAGCAAGGCGGTAACACCACTGATGTGCAGGGGGCTACATAAAAGTGAAAAGATTGGAAAAAAGAAAGCTGGGAACCACATCCTAAACAGGGAACAAGGGATGAGCCTCTACACCTGTTCAATATAGAAAAATTATGTATATGTGCTAAAATATAATTTATAATAAATATTCACAGCTCTATATATTATATATCGAGCACTGTTTTAAATTAATGTTTTGGACGTTGTAAGAATTCTTTCTTCATTCTGTATTCACTTGGATATATATATATATATACATGGTCAGTGCAAATCTGACTCGGCTTTGAAATAGTGTTTTGTGACCCTCCCTATCTTATCAACATTTGTTTTTTTCTACCAATATCCATATACATTATAAATACTATTAAGTGTATTCACTTTATTCATATACCAGTGTCTGCTCACACCAGATTTGGTGGCTGGGGGCTGACCCTGGACAGTGATTTGTAACCTTCACTATTTTATCAACATTTGCTTATTATTTTTTACCTACTTTTATATACATTATTAATTAAACTCAACACAACTATCAAAAGGATGAAAAATATTCATATTTTGACATCATTCTAGAGGTTTTATATTAGATACATTTTATTTACTTTCAATTTTTCTAGTTGATTTGTTCATTTATGTTACATATAATCTATCATTGCACATAATTAAATTACAATAAAATTTATATTTTATAATAATTTAACTTTATAAAAATTGAAATGTAGTAAAGTGGAGGGCCCCATATCATAGATTTTTTTAAAGGGTGAGGAAGAAATCCTTTCACTGGTCCAGTGTGTATACACACACACACCCATACACACATACATATATATGTTGTATCCCTATTGTTAAATAAGGAAACTATTTTTTTTTTCTAACGCTTAGGATCCTTTCAGCCAACACTTCATCAGAGGATACCATTCGCAAGACTAATTGACAAATGAAGACACACTAGAAGAGAGGAGGCAAATTTGAACATGATTAAAAATAATTATTTGTAAAGAAATTTATGAATAAACAAGTAAAAGGCTCCAACGGAGTATAAAATGTAAAAAAGACTTAGTCACAGTCCACCATACAAAGAAAAGGAATGTAAAAAGTTTTCTCTTTGTCTGCAAAGATCGAGTCTGTATAAATTGATACAAATGGATCCAAGAACACATAAGTGATTTTCTGGCAAGCTTTATACAAAACAGAAAACCAGCTGCCCGCATATGCCTCAGCACAGTCTCGACTGTCTATCAAGTGCTGGCTGATTGCCGAATCATGCACTGATTGAGTCGTCCTCCTAGAACAACACTGATTGCTGGATCTTATAGAAGCAGAAATGTACTGATTAATTCGAGTTTCCAATCTCTGACTGTTCTGTCTCATGTATTCAGTGCCACATTGGCATTTAAATTTATAGATTACTGAACTAATTTGTAAACGGGAAAGTCCATCTTTAACAAAAGAAGGAAACAGGTCTAGTACCAAAGACAGCACATAACCTGACTGCTGTGAACCCCGAAGAGATGCAAGCAGACACTTTGTCAGCAAACATTTGGTTCTTTCTACCTAGCCATGGAAGCTTAAGATAAATAGGATACAAACTGGGTCCAAAAACTACTGCTTCTTTAAAGTGCTTAATCTTGCTATCACAAGCTTAGTAACATTCAGAGGATATCTATTGTCACCAAATTGTTGTATATAAGCAGTGTATACACACCCCAGTCATCGAAAGAACTCAATTCATTTCTAGAGAGTAACACATATATCGCAGAAGTTGAAACTGTTTTTAAAAATTTTCTTCTCTAGAGAGCTCACTTGTAATGAGAGCAGAATATATTAGTCACCCACATACAAGCCTGTTTTGCTGTATCACAGCACATAAGTGTGGCTAAACAAATCCACTTGCTTCTGGCTGGGATCAAAACTTGACTGATGTGGTGTCAGTTGGAGTTGTTACACCCTAACACATAGGTGCATGGAACCAGAGAATATATATATATATATATATATATATATATATATATATGAAATGAATTGTTTGAACATTATTTTTTATTGATACTCGTATTTAAGTAGATATTCTGTTTTTAATTAAACAGTATGATATATTTATATCTACTGGCCTGATTATTTACAATAAATTTTTATTACAAAAATATTTATTTTCGTAATAAAAATTTATCGTAAATAATCAGGCCAGTAGATATCAAATATATAATACTGTTTAATTAAAAAGAGAATATCTACTTAAATACGAGTATCGATAAAAAATAATGTTCAAACAATGAATTTCAAATTGTTGGTTGTTTATAACCAGATTTCGTTAAAATTCGTTAATATATATATATATATAAGCAATGAAGATACAGAGTTTAAAACTGAATGGCAACAGTTTGTTTGATGCAATCTTCATGGTCATAAGATTTCATTCAGTCATAAAACAGACTCCTGTCATTTGATGCTGAACTTTGTGTTTACACTGCTTATAATTATATTAATTTTTTTTTTAATATTAAGCACTTTTATACATTAAATATAGCATAACATTAAACTATATTTTATTAAAAACACACACACATGCACACACACACACACACACACACATATATATTTCTACTTTACATAAATGATCTGCTAAAGATCATTTGTGAATATCTATGCTGATGATCAAACAGTATATGGGTGCACCTCCAAAATCCTAGATGACAAGAGCAGATATTCCCCCTGACCTTGCCATAAGAACTCAGTGCAGGGAGAACTTGGCTGGTCACATTCAATGCTTTGAATCCCAAACTAGAGACATTCCATCCTTACCGAGCAGACCCAGAATTTTCACTAATCCTGATGACTGGGTGTTCCCTCAGAGAGACCTTGTATCTTTAGTACCTAAAAGCTACCCATTCTTCACTTCCCAGTTTTGACAGAGTTCAAAATTATTGTAATCACTTGAGCAATTTCTTCCACAAAGCAGCAGCTTGTGAAACTGTCTCCTAAGAGAATACTCTCCTGATCAGTATAATCTTAGTCAAGTGTCAATCAATATCTTCCCCAAACATACATGTCACATTAGACTTAAATGCTTTGTAATGTGTAGTGATAATTTATTATATTGTAATCAATATTTTATTTTATTGCGACATTCATCAATATTTTATTGTAACATTTATCAAATTCATTACTAAGCATCTGTTACTGAAAGTTACTTTAGATAGAATTTAAAAAATATCCAGACCTGAAATGGAACTCATACATATGATCTATTGCTAAAGATGCTGGAAAAATGGTTGTTTCCCTGTACCACACCAATAAGTACCAGCCTCTTTCTGCTATATCTGCTTATACTTTACCTTTACAAGAGCCAGATCGGACAGAAAATACATGGGCAGAAGCTACCCATTCTTCACTTCCCAGTTTTGAGAGTTCAAAATTATTTCTGCATCTTTGTGAATGACAAATTATTTTAAACCCTGCAATTGTTTTCTTACTGAAAAAAAATCACAAGTATCTCACTGTTCTATCACCATTTCCATAGAAAGTGTCCAGATGAACAACATTACTTCATTCTACCAATTTTAACCTTCATGGTTACAACCCACCATGTTACACGTATTGCAGTGAACCATCACATTAATAACACGTAAGTTTCACTTGAATAATTTCTTCCACGAGCTGCTGCTTTGTGGAACTGTCTCCTAAGAGAATACTCTCCTGATCAGT
Source organism: Ascarosepion bandense (assembly GCA_037127315.1). NCBI lineage: Eukaryota > Metazoa > Mollusca > Cephalopoda > Sepiida > Sepiidae > Ascarosepion > Ascarosepion bandense. The sequence continues at coordinate 1,290,120 of JBBBDQ010001007.1, read as the reverse complement.
ATAATCTTAGTCGAGGGTCAATCAATATCTTCCTCAAACATACACAATAAACTATGTCTATTTCTCTGTAACCCTAATACCTCAAGTGGCTCTTTGGACTTGTACAGAGTGAACATCATTACAAAAAAACTGTTATACAAAAGTTTTGATGATTTCAACAAACAAGACCCAATAATGTCCTCAGACATTTACATGTCATATGATTAGACTTAAACACTTTTTAACGTTTAGTGATAATTTATTATATTGTAATCAATATTTTATTTTATTGCAACATTCATCAATATTTTATTGTAACATTCATCAATATTTTATTGTAACATTTATCAAATTCATTACAATGTTACTGAAAGTTACTTTAGTCTTTTAGAATTTTCAAATTTCTCAAGAACCTCAAAAACTAAATGACTTTTATCTTCTAGATACAGTTTATCTAAGACTTCTATAATGTTATGTACTCATTCCTCATTATAAGTTTTGTTTATTTCCAGTTGTAAGACAGCATGCTCCATGTCTTCATTGAGACTTGAGAGTAAATTGCTCATCCTTGTTTTTTCTTTAAATTAAGGAAACTTCACCAGACTTCTAATTTTTTTTCTTCTGTTTTTCATACTTACCATATTTTCTGACTTACAAGACGCTGTGGCTTGGAAACTCATCACAGTTGGATTAATGTAAAAGCTCTAAACTCTCATCTGCAGAGCCATAATGTACAATAAATGATCCTCACTACCACCTGCATCATTGTGGTAACCAAGGTGGTAGCTGTCTTAGAAAAGGCACATGGTATTTTTCTGGGCATTTTTTAGGAAAAGATGTACATCTTATAAGCTGAAAAAAAGAATATCTCCTTTCTTAAAAATTATTGCCGACTTATTCTGTTTTTTCTTTTCAAGTAGTACAGTTAAATACAGCGAAAAAGACATTTGATATATTTAAGTAAAATTTCTTACTTGTTCAAAGTTAGTGTTGAAGAACTTGCTAATGGCTAATGGCAAAATGTTCAAAACAAAAGCCATAAGTAATCCTCAATTTAAAACACATGGGTTTTAAACTGCATGGAATAATCCACAAATCTATTGTTTTTTATCTACTTTATACATAAGTCTTTATTTAGTTTAGAGGAGCAATTATGTCCTGTTATCTTGTAGAAACAAGGGGAGAACATTTTAAACATTTACTGTGTTGTGGTACAACAATGGTTTTGGACATGTTTATATGAACATTTTATCTTGTTTTCACATCAGGAACCTGCTCCTAAAGTTTTTTTTATAAAACTTTCAATCTTCTTTTATGTAGCACCCCTGCACACCAGTGGAAGTACCACTTTGACTGGGGTGAAATAATTTTTAAAAAAATGATGATGATGATGGGAATGGTGAAAAGAAAAATATAACAAAAACAAAAAACCTCAAAAAGGGGCTAATAGTTATAAAAAAGGATGATAACTGGTGAACTCACATTTTTGTAATGACATTTTTTATTTTATATTTTTCCATTCACCACTCTACAGTGTGTAATTTTTTCACCTCATTAGTCTGCTTCTCCTCTGGTCTTATACATTTTTACATATACTTATATATACATTTAAAATTTCTATTTTTAAAACCCTAATAAACTTTTGTACTATCCACCACAGATTCATCTATCTATCTATCTATCTATCTATATATATATATATATATATATATATATATATAGATAAATAGATAAATAGATAGATAGATATATAGATAAACTTATTTATAAATGGAACTTTGTCTGTGTGGGTGTGTGTATCCGTTACCTATAGACTCTGAAACGGCTGAACCGATTTTCTTGAAAATTTACACAGTTGTACTATAAGCATCTGTGAGTGTTCTTAGCTAGTTTTTGTGTCGAGGTACACCCAATAAATATTGAAAATCGATAATCGAAAAAATAAGGTTATAGAAGGAGTGGTCCGATTTTAATCAAATTTGATACACTCATAGACAAAGACATAAGAAACAATATTCAGAAGTTTCAAGATTGCAGTTCTTACAATAGTGCAGAAAATTGATAATATATATATACATAAAAGCCAAGATGTTTGCATGTGTGTCTGTTTATCTGCCTCTATGTCTGTATTTTTTTCAGCCTTTTTATTTTTGTTTTTGCTTCAGGTTTGGCTCTAAGTAGGTATAATTGTAGTTCTTAGTCTCAGCCATGATTCCATTTACTCAGAGGACTTATTTAGCCTTCAAAATTCAGTTTACATCAAAAAAGACTTATTTGATATCTATACCAGGAAATCAAAATTAACTTACATCCATTCATTTTTCTTTCAGTCTACAGTTTCGCTTTAACTGGAAACAACTATTGCTTTTTAGTCTTTTGTGCCAATGTTCCTGGAGTCTGAGCTCCAGGACCATGGATTAGTTTTAAAGCTTTCATTACACCTGAGCAATGCCAGGCTATACTGCTAGTATATATATATACTGAGTAATTGGAAAGTAACTTCCCTTTTTGAAATACTTACTTATTAACTACAATTTTTGCCAGAAATGGATATGAGAGAAAAGTGTTTAGAATGAGGTCTTATTTGAATTTTGATATGGGCACCAGATTTTGCTACCAGCTTCTTGAGCCCTCCAGGAATTTCATCAATTGATTTCACCAGAAACTCTTGTGTTATAAGACATTTCTTGTATTTGCCCTTCAAGTTCTTTCAAAGTCTTGGTTTGGCGTAGTAGACTTGCTCCTTTAAACAACCCCAAAGAAATAAAGTCACAGGATGTTAAGTTAGGACTCCTGACCTGGCCACTTATACATAAAATGGGGAGCTACTTTTCAATCACCCTCTGTGTGTGTGTGTGTGTGTGCGTGTGTTTGTGTTTGTGCGTCTGTGTCTGTGCCTGTGTGAGTGTGTGTGTGTGTACATTATAATCCGAGATAAAGAAGAGTTTAAATAAAGAAGACATAAAATATAGTTTTTCTCTTGTTTTCTTTATTTAACCATATATATATATAGAGAGAATGACACACACACAAACACACACATTTATATATATATATATATTCAGACTCTAAAATCTCCATGTTATAAGATCCAGTGTTCTGTTATTTTGCATAGGAGTCTGATGAATATCAACCCAATTTATACACTACAGTGATAAGAATAAGTAGTGATTATCAGTTAAGCAAAAGGGCTATGGTAGAATATGCTCCTAAGTAGTAAGTCAATCTAAAGTAGGAGTCAATAAATTCATAGTCTGAAATATAATTTATAGCTTAATTTTTATGATATTCAAACAATGAAAGGATTATTCACCACTAAATTAAGTGCCTTTACAGGAAAGAAGCTTATATCAAAAATATGTTATGCAAAATAAAGACGTTTTTTTATTGTTAAGCTACGAAGCTATTAATGCATCCATTTGTCTGTCTCCCTCCCTCTGTCTCTCTCTCTTTCTCTCTCTCTCTCTCTCTCTCTCTCTCTCTCTCTCTGTACCAAGCTCCCATAGCTCAGAGGTAGAATTACCGACTGATGCCAATTTGGTTGGGTTTCAATCCTGGGTAAAAAGCAATCGGATGTCTAACCGTACTGATGAGCTGTGATACAGCAAAACAGATCTATCTGCAGATGACTATATATATATATATATATATATATATATGTTCTAGGAAACAGAAAGGACAGGAAATGTCCATAGAATATCTACATGTTGAATTCTTGGTTTTAAATGTTTTTCTTCAGGATATAGATGATCTTGGCTGTCTATAACTTCCTCTCCATTGTGATTATTAGCAGTTTTTCCTCCTTTTTCTAAGGCTTCTGCCTCTATAATGCCATCCATTCACACAAGCTCATGAGTATGCCCTTTGAAGTTTTGAATAAGTCATTTAATTTTCATGTTGGGGGAAAGTTGGAAAGTATTTTGGTGAACTTTTCTATCATCATTGGTTATTTTTAAGGAAGGAACTTAAAAAGTTAAAAATAGCAAACATAATGTTTATGTGATAAACATTAATCATAAATGTCCAATACTCAGTTTGCATCTTTGACCAATACTTAAAGCATTTACATGGCCTTGTAAATGATGAATTGTTTTCCATCTTTCAAATCCCTTGTCAAAGATGATCTATGTTCCGTAATTCCATCAGTCCACACCTTCACCACTAGGACTCACCAGGCCACATGCATTCAATCTTCTTCTTCTTCTTCTTCTTCTTCTTCTTCTTCTATGTGCCTTGTCCCTTCAGGACATAGGCAATCATGGTTCTCTATGTCTCCCTATCCCTTGTGGCTCTTAGTATGTTTGCTCCTGTTGCTCCTGGCAACCCCCGTTCCGCCATCCACCTGACCAGACTCTGCAAATATGTTATCCGCTGCCTTCCTCTGTCTCTTTTGGGCCAGTCAGTATCAGGTTCTCTAGGCTCTCCTTCCTCATTGCGTGTTCCAGGAACTTCAGTTGTCTCTTCTTGATGCTCAGTATCAATTTCCTTTTTGTTGCCATTCTTTCCAACACCTCATCGTTGCTTGCATGCTCAGTCCACGACATCCGTAGCATCCTTCTGTAGAACCACATTTCGGCCGCTTCCAGTTTTGTCCTCATTTTCGATGATATTGTCCAGCATTCACTGCCATATTGAAGAACTGACATCACGTAGCAGTCCAGCACTTTTTTCTTTGTTTCTATTGAGATTTTCCTGTGTGTTAGTATTTTGCTCATCTTCTGGAACGTGTCCTTTGCCATACCAATTCGCCTTCAGATCTCTGTGTCGCACTTTCCATCTCCTGTTAGAACACTTTCTAGGTTACATAAATTTTTGTACTTGCTTGATTCTGATATCTCCCACCTGTATTTGGCATTTAGGGTTGTATCTTTTGCTGATGACCATGCACTCAGTTTTCTTAAAGTTTATTTGTAGTCCCTTTTTGTCACTCTCCACTGCTACATTCTGTATGAGGTCTTGTAGTTTCCTTTCTGTGTCCGCAGTCAGCACTGTATTGTCCGCATACCTTATGTTGTTCAGGTTGTGGCCTCCAATAACAAATCCTGGCATGTCATCTAGGGTCCTCAAAATATACTTGCTGTATAGGTTGAACAAATCCAGTGAGAAGATGCATCCTTGTCTTACGCCTTTTTCTATCTTTGTGTATCTACTGAGATTGTTACCTGTCTGTATGCAGGCCGTTTGCTGCCAGTAGAGATTCTTGATTATTCTTATGTCTCTCCTGAAAATGTCAATGCTGCCAAGCATCTCCATCAATTCTTTGAGTTGTATCTTGTCGAATGCTTTTGCGTAGTCAATGATGCATAGGTATAAGTCTTTCTTCATTTGTAATGCCCTTTCAGAGAGCATCTTAATCATGAATATGGCGTTCCTTGTTCCAGTGTCTTTGATGAACCCGCACTGTTCCTGCCCTATCTCTGGCCTGATTCTGCTTCTCGCTCTATTCATCAGGATTCTGACAATCAGTTTTGTAATGTGACTCATTAAGCTGATAGTTCTGTGTAGTTCGCACTCATTTGCACCAGGTTTCTTTGGCAGTACTATAAATATTGACTTGCATAGGTCGTCTGGTATTATTCCGCTGCGATAAATTTCATTTATTATGTCGGTAATTTTTTCTATGCCGTATTCTTCTAAGGCTGTCAGCAGCTCTATCACTATGCCGTCTGGGCCAGGTGCTTTGTTTCTGTTCATTTTGGCCATTGCAGCTTCCACTTCAGATTTTAGTATTTCCGGTCCATCCATCTACTTGTGTATTCTCGGTTGTTCTCTCTTGTCACAAAAAGATTCTTTATATATTCTTCCCATCGCTGGAGTATTTCCTCTTTCTCTAATATGATTGTTCCTTCCTTGGATTTTATACATCCTGTTGAGGAGCAGGTTTTTTGTCCTGTCAGTTCTCTTATCTCTTTATGCATCTCTGCTTTGTTGGTCCTGCTCAGTCTCTCTACTTCTGCGCATTTGTTGTTGAGCCATTCTTTGGCTTGTCTGCATTTGTTCCCTATCTCCCTGTGAAGTTTCTTGTACTCTGCTCCATGTCGTTATTTTTTGTCTCCTTTGCATCATGTGAAGGATCTCTTATCAACTCATTGTAATTCCCTTCATAAGAAGAATTTTTACCCCAGAGCTGTTGCAGACAGCTTCTTCCCCAGAATTGTTACAATGAGGAATGAACTCACAAGGGGATCCCTCTATTACAAAAGGTATAATATGCTCTTTCTCTGTCTCCATATATATATATATAGAGAGAGAGAGAGAGAGACAGACAGACAGACAGAGACAGAGACAGAGAAAAAGCATATTATAAGGATATACAGGATAGTTCACATTTAATTCATATTTACATATATATTATACATAATGTGCTAAAAGTCTGCCTCCTTCTACCGAACGCCCATACCTCAGAGGTAGAATCACCGACTGATGCCAATTTGGTCAGGTTTCAATCCTGGGTAAAAAAGCAAGACAAGGAAGGGAAATGTTTGAATCTATCTACACCTGTTGAGGAAAAATAACTTGTATATAGCATTTTAGAGTGGAGGCAGAGACATTGTAAATTATATAGTTGAAATAGAGTTTAGAAGGAACCAGAAACCTTATCCTGAACAGGAAACAATGAATAAATCTCTATTCCTGTTCAAAAGACCAGGGAGGTGTGTGAACCAGATAAGAACATATTTAAATAAGGAATTACTGCCTTTATATTCTATACAGGGTGTGATGGGTAGATTATTATCATTTTATATTTTTAATTTCATACATGTGCTTTGTTTTTTATTTTTGTCAACTGAACAGTGTGAAAGTTGGATTCCATCTGTGAGAAAAAGAATAGCATGATGCAATTCAGTCAGTCAGTTAAGTGCCATACGTGATACACACTTGGGCGATCATGTCTCTTTCAAGACATGACTGACTGGGCAGAAGATTATCCCGCAGTAGGTTGCCATTGCTTTCTGTGATAGACTGGTTGCCGACCAAGGCTATAGAACCCAATCTGTCCTGTTATTTAACCCATAACTGGAAGGGATAGATGGATTTATACCTTTCCCAAGGGTATTTGTGCATAAGTGAATGTAATGACTTCAGCTGGAATTCAAACTCGGCTCCCCAATTTCTCGTTCCGAGCCAATATCCAATGCACCACAACGCACATCCCCTTGCGTGAACGATGCAATTCACTCTGCCAGAAATTTGGAAACAGCATGTCGCATTGCTTGGTACTTGTACAGAAAGCTCCAGTACAAACATTTCAGAGTGTTCAGGTGTCAATCTGAGAAAAGTTCAGAGGATTCAGAAAGAGTTGAATAAGTTTAATTATCTGTATGGTAGTTAAAAAAAAATCAAAAAATGAGATGTCAGTGTTTTTTTTGCATTACTTTGATGCCATTTTTTGTTTTATTTAGATGACAGTTTATCTATCGCAGCCTGTATTTAATGCATATATATATATATATATATATACTGATTGAGCACTCTGGAAGAATGGTAGACTTTGAAAAACAGTAGCTACTCTGGCATCTACGCATCATTCATTCAGCAATGAATTAGAACACTCTCAGCTATTGGGCATGTATAATGATAATATACACGCTAAAAGTCTGCCTCCTTCTACCAAGCACTTGTAGCACAGAGGTACAATCGCCAACTGACACCAGTTCGGTCAGGTTTCAATCCTGGGTAAAAGGCAATCAGCTGTCTAACCATACTGATGAGCTGTGATACAGCAAAACAGATCTGTTTGCAGATGACTATATATAATCATACTGCCTCAAGCGCAGGGGGGTACATAGGAGGAAAGTGATGAGAAAGAGTGACAGGTTATAGGGGTGTGAGAAAGTGGGTAAGAGAAGGATGAGAATACTGATGAGAGTGGAGTGGACAGAGAAAGAAGCATGAGAGAGAGGATGCAAGTTAGTGAGATAGGAGATGACTATTGACTTTACATTTAAATTCTTGGAGATCCTAGTTGTCGGAGAAGCAAGTAAACAGAAGAGAATTTTACAGGCAGAAAGTGTGAGAAAAGAAGCTGATGGATTAGAATTTGCATTTACATTTTATTGGTTTCACAGTAAAAGGGTGGGACCTAATTGCTAATCTTGTGGCTTGAGTAAATTCATATATAGGGGGCATCAGGGAGCTAAGTTCATCAGAGCAGAAGCCATGAAAGTATTTGTAGAATAGACACAAGGAAGTCACATTGTGCCGGTGAGAAAGTGACTGTATCTTAGTTGCCAATATGCATGCAGTTATACTTTAGTGTGTTTGTGCCAAAGTATGTATCACTGGAATTTGATTCTGTCTCTGTAAAAAGTCTATGCCAACAGGAAGGCCCACTGTAGACCAATATGGGAAGCATAACCAAACTTCATGAACAAATTCTCATCTTTCTATCCATGTCTCCCTTCATGAAAGCAAGTCATTTGATCTGTCATCTGATTGGAATAATGTCAACTTTCGCACATAGTTATCATTGAATTAAAAGCATCCTAGACAAAAAGCAGAAGGGAGGGATGTATGGGTGAGAACTGGAAAATGTGTCATACCAAAATATTCCAAGCAAATCTTTTGATCATGCGACTGGCAATTACAACACATACTTATCACAGTATCTTTGCTGAACTTACAGGAAAGTGTTTACTGCATCATTTCAGATTTAAGATGCTTAATTAATAAATAATAGTAATTACATCTTTGTTGTACTTCTTTGCATGGCCTTTTTTAATTCCTTTATATTGTGCTTTGATGATTTGCTTTGTTTTATTGATCTCAGCCGCATTGATATTTTGTGCTGATGAAAAATAATAATTATTATCTGAGTTAAAACAAATATAAAAAAATCAATGAGCATTTTCATTCATTGTTTGTTGATCTGATATATTTATTGATGATTATAAGTTATCTAAATAATTAATTTTTCTTTGTTATTATTCTTTTTTAATTATTACTATTAATTTTTTATTTCCCTGTTCAATATAAGCTTCACCAGCAAAAATATAATCAAAGAAAAATTTGGTAGAGTACAAAGCAACTTAGGCAACAATCATCTCTACAAGAATGATAATTGTGTTAGGAATAATTGGAGTAGATAGACTAAACTATCGCCCGGTTCACACTCCACCCACATCTATTGAACAGGTGTAGAGGCTCACCCCTTGTTCCCTGTTTAGGATGTGGTTTTCCAGCTTTCTCTTTCCAATCTTTTCAATTTTCTTTTTTGTTTATTTTTTTCAATTGGAGTAGATAGAATGAACTATCGCCCAGTTCACACTCCACCCACATCTATTGAACAGGTGTGAGGCTCACCCTTGTTCCCTGTTTAGGATGTGGTTTCCGGCTTTCTCTTTCCAATCTTTTCAATTTTCTTTTTGTTTATTTTTTTCAATTGGAGTAGATAGAATGAACTATCGCCAAGGTTCACCTCCCACCCATCTATTGAACAGGTGTGAGAGCTCCTTGTTCCCTGTTTAGGATGTTGATTTCCACTACTATCTTTTTCAATCTTTTCAATTTTGATTTTTGTTTATTTTTTTCAATTGGAGTAGATAGAATGAACTATAGCAGTTCACACACTCCACCCACATCTATTGAACAGGTGTGAGGCTCATCCCCTTGTTCCTGTTTAGGATGTGGTTTCCGGCTTTCTCTTGCAAATATTTTCCCTTTTCTTTTTCATTTATTTTTTTCAATTGGAGTACATAGAATGAACCATCACCCGGTTCACACTCCACCCACGTCTATTGAACAGGTGTAGAGGCTCATCCCTTGTTCCCTGTTTAGGATGTGGTTTCCGGCTTTCTCTTCTCCAATCTTTTCACTTTTCTTTTTAGTATATTTTTTTCAACTGGAGTAGATAGAATGAACTATTGTCTGGTTCACACTCCACCCATGTCTATTGAACAGGTGTTGAGGCTCATCCCTTGTTCCCTGTTTAGGATGTGGTTTCCGGCTTGCTCTTTTCCAATCTTTTCCCTTTTCTTTTTTGTTAATTTTTTTCAATTGGAGTAGATAGAATGAAATATCACCTGGTTCACACTCTACTCACGTCTATTGAACAGGTGTAGAGGTTCATCCCTTGTTCCCTGTTTAGGATGTGGTTTCCAGCTTTCTCTTTTCCAATCTTTTCAATTTTTGTTTTTGTTTATTTTTTTCAATTGGAGTAGATAGAATGAACTATTGCCCGGTTCACACTCCACCCACGTCTATTGCACAGGTGTAGAGGCTCATCCCTTGTTCCCTGTTTAGGCTGTGGTTTCCAGCTTTCTCTTTTCCAATCTTTTCAATTTTTTTTTTTGTTTATTTTTTTCAATTGGAGTAGATAGAATGAACTATTGCCCAGTTCACACTCCACCCACGTCTATTGAACAGGTGTAGAGGCTCATCCCTTGTTCCCTGTTTAGGATGTGGTTTCCGGCTTTCTCTTTTCCAATCTTTTCACTTTTCTTTTTTGTATATTTTTTTCAATTGGAGTAGATAGAATGAACTATCGTCTGGTTTACACTCCACCCACGTCTATTGAACAGGTGTAGAGGCTCATCACTTGTTCCCTGTTTAGGATGTGGTTTCCGGCTTTCTCTTTTCCAATCTTTTCATTTTTCTTTTTTGTTTATTTTTTTCAATTGGAGTAGATAGAATTAACTATCGTCTGTTTCACACTCTACCCATGTCTATTGAACAGGTGTAGAGGTTCATCCCTTGTTCCCTGTTTAGGATGTGGTTTTTGGCTTTCTCTTCCAATCTATTCACTCTTACATAACCCCCTGCACACCAGTGGCCTTACCGCCTTGCCCAGGGTGATATGATTAAAAAAAAAAAATAATGATACTGAACATAATGATGTAGCTAAGACAGAGATAATAAAAATAACATAACAATAATAAAGACATAATCAAAAAGCAATACACTATACACCTGCCCTATCTAATGTAATTAAGTGTTCAGCCACTTGAAAAACATCAGATCGACCAATCTGCTAACAATAGTCTCCAGTCAACAAGCCTTAACTGGTTCAGATAAACATACAGATACTGATCAGTCAGTTAGTTCAGTGCCATACGTGATACATGCTTGGGCGATCATGTCTTGAAAGAGACATGACTGACTGGGCAGAAGATTATCCTGCAGAAGATTGCCATTGCTTTCTGCAGTAGACTGGTTGTGTATTGTGTCAGTCAGTTAAGTGCCATACATGATACACGCTTGGGTGATCATGTCTCAAAAGAGACATGACTGACTGGGCAGAAAATTATCCCGCAGTAGGTTCCCATTGCTTTCTGCGGTAGACTGGTTGTGTATTGTGTCAGTCAGTTAAGTGCCATATGTGATACACGCTTACGATCATGTCTCAAAAGAGACATGACTTACTGGGCAGAAGATTATCCTGCAGTAGGTTGCCATTGCTTTCTGCGGTAGACTGGTTGTGTATAGTGTCAGTCAGTTAAGTGCCATACGTGATACACACTTGGGCGATCATGTCTCTTTCGAGACATGACTGACTGGACAGAAGATTGTCCTGCAGTAGGTTGCCATTGCTTTCTGCAGTAGACTGGTTGCCGACCAAGGCTATAGAACCCAATCTGTCCTGCTATTTAACCCATAACTAGAAGGAAGAGACGGATTAATACCTTTCCCAAGGGTATTTGCACATAAGTGAATACAATGGATTCAACTGGAATTCGAACTCAGCTACCCGGTTTCTCGCTCTGAGCCGATATCCACTGTACCACAACACACATCTGCAGATACTGATACTTTCGATAAACACTAATGTATATACTTAGTTTTTACACAATGTCAAATGTATTGAGCACAGAGTGAAATCTGAACTTAATTCAGTAGTAACAGACTATAGACAAAAATTTATTCACCTTCCCATGATGACAGATTCTAACACAAGGTGATTTTTAAGGATGTGCATTGTGGTGCATTGGATATCGGCTCGGAATGAGAAATCGGGGAGCCGAGTTTGAATTCCAGCCAAATTCATTGCATTCACTTATGCACAACTACCCTTGGGAAAGGTATTAATCCGTTTCTTCCTTCCAGTTATGGGTTAAATAACAGGACAGATTGGGTTCTATAGCCTTGGCTGGCAACCAGTCTACCACAGAAAGCAATGGCAACCTATTGCGGGATAATCTTCTGCCCAGTCAGTCATGTCTCTTTCGAGACATGATCGCCCAAGCGTGTTTCACGTATGGCACTTTAACTAACTGACTGATTTTTAAGGGAGGAAGATATTGTATATCTTCTTGATTCACCACAGATCACATTTGGAATATGTGCTAAGTTTAAGTTCCAGTTGAGTTACTTGTTTTCACTTTTGTACAAAGAGCCTAAGGAAAGTAATTACTCTATCTTTTCTCCCTTCATCTATGGGTTAAACAGCAAGTCAGATTGGGCTTTTGAATCTTGATTGGCAACCAGTTTTAAGAAAAGGACAACCCTGAATTCAAAATCTGTTAGGTGTGAGTATAAAGGTAGTTGCTGCAGTTGAATTCCTTGCATTCACTTACGCACAAATACCCTTCTCTTCCATCTAATTATGAGTTAAGTAACAGGATAGATTTTTGGTTGGTGAGATTGAGCCTTCCCCCCCCCCCGCTGCTCCACAAAGGGGGTTTAAGGCAGAGAGATCTAGAAATTATGCTGAGTCATTGCTGCATCCATGTGAGTGTGTTTTATCTTATTTATGTCAGAATTTTATGCAAGAGACAAATCTACGCATTAGTAGTTATTGGTTTTCAGTTGAGTGGTGGCACTCAGGATTCAGAGTTCAAATTCCAGTTGAATTCCTTGCATTCACTTACGCACAAATACCCTTCTCTTCCATCTAATTATGAGTTGGTAACAGGATAGATTTTTGGTTGGTGAGATTGGGCAACCCCCCCCCCCGCTGCTCCACAAAGGGGGTTTAAGGCAGAGATCTAGAAATTATGCTGAGTCATTGCTGCATCATGTGAGTGTGTTTTTTATCTTATTTATATGGGAGTTGCTACCTGAGGAATAAATCTCACAGCATTAAGTAGTTATTGAACAGTTGAGTGGTGGCACTCAGGATTCCGAGTTCAAATTCCAGTTGAATTCCTTGCATTCACTTGCTAAAATACCCTTCTCTTCCATCTAATTATGAGTTAGTAGCAGGATAGATTTTTGGTTGGTGAGATTGTGCAACCCCTGCTCCACAAAGGGTTTAAGGCAGAGATCTAGAAATTATGCTGAGTCATTGCTGCATCATATAGTGTGTTTTTTATCTTATTTATGGGAGTTGCTACCTGAGGAATAAATCTCACAGCATTAGTAGTTATTGGTTTTCAGTTGAGTGGTGGCAGCACTCAGGATTCCGGATTCAAATTCCAGTTGAATTCTTGCATTCCTTGCAGCACAAATACCCTTCATATTTCATCTAATTATGAGTTAAGTAACAGGATAGATTTTGGTTGAGTGAGATTGTGCAACCCCTGCCTCCACAAAGGGGTTTAAAGGCAGAGATCTAGAAATTATGCTGAGTCATTGCTGCATCCATGTGAGTGTGTTTTTTATCTTATTTATATGGGAGTTGCTATACCTAGAATAAATCTCACAGCATTAGTAGTTATTGGTTTTCAGTTAATTGGTGGCACTCAGGATTCCGAGTTCAAATTCCAGTTGAATTCTTGCATTCCTTACCTTTCCAAACACCTTCTCTTCCATCTCATTCTCAGTTAAGTAGCAGGATAGATTTTGGTTGGTGAGTTAGGCAGCCCCCTGCTCCACAAGGGGGTTTAGGCAGAGATCTAGAAATTATGCTGAGTCATTGCTGCATCCATGTGAGTGTGTTTTTATCTTATTTATATGGGGGTTGCTACCCAGGGAATAAATCTCACAGCATTAGTAGTTATTGGTTTTCAGTTGAGTGGTGGCACTCAGGATTCAGTTCAAATTCCAGTTGAATTCCATGCATTCACTTACGCACAAATACCCTTCTCTTCCATCTGAGTAAGGTTAACAGGATAGATTTTGGTTGGTGAGATTGTACAACCCCTGCTCACAAAGGGGGTTTAAGGCAGAGATCTAGAAATTATGCTGAGTCATTGCTGCATCCATGTGAGTGTTTTTATCTTATTTATATGAGTGCTACTGAGAATAAATCTCCGCATTAGTAGTTATTGGTTTTCAGTTGAGTGGTGGCACTCAGGATTCGAGTTCAAATTCCAGTTGAATTCCTTGCATTCACTTACGCACAAATACCCTTCTCTTCCATCTAATTATGAGTTAAGTAACAGGATAGATTTTGGTTGGTGAGATTGTGCAACCCCCTGCTCCACAAAGGGGTTTAAGGCAGAATCTAAAAATTATGCTGAGTCATTGCTGCATCCATGTGAGTGTGTTTTTTATCTTATTTATATGGGAGTTGCTACCTGAGGAATAAATCTCACAGCATTAGTAGATTCTTGGTTTTCAGTTTAATTGGTGGCACTCAAGTTCAGTTCAGAATTCAGTTGAATTCCTTGCATTCACTTACGCACAAATACCCTTCTCTTCCATCTAATTATGAGTTAAGTAACAGGATAGATTTTGGTTGGTGAGATTGTGCAGCCCCCTGCTCCACAAAGGGGGTTTAAGGCAGAGATCTAGAAATTATGCAGAGTCATTGCTGCATCCATGTGAGTGTGTTTTTTATCTTATTTATATGGGAGTTGCTACCTGAGGAATAAATCTCACAGCATTAGTAGTTATTGGTTTTCAGTTGAGTGGTGGCACTCAGGATTCCGAGTTCAAATTCCAGTTGAATTCCTTGCATTCACTTACGCACAAATACCCTTCTCTTCCATCTAATTATGAGTTAAGTAACAGGATAGATTTTGGTTGGTGAGATTGTGCAACCCCCCCCCTGCTCCACAAAGGGGTTTAAGGCAGAGATCTAGAAATTATGCTGAGTCATTGCTGCATCCATGTGAGTGTGTTTTTTATCTTATTTATATGGGAGTTGCTACCTGAGGAATAAATCTCACAGCATTAGTAGTTATTGGTTTTCAGTTGAGTGGTGGCACTCAGGATTCCGAGTTCAAATTCCAGTTGAATTCCTTGCATTCACTTACGCACAAATACCCTTCTCTTCCATCTAATTATGAGTTAAGTAACAGGATAGATTTTGGTTGGTGAGATTGGGCAACCCCCCCCCCCCCCCGCTGCTCCACAAAGGGGTTTAAGGCAGAGATCTAGAAATTATGCAGAGTCATTGCTGCATCCATGTGAGTGTGTTTTTTATCTTATTTATATGGGAGTTGCTACCTGAGGAATAAATCTCACAGCATTAGTAGTTATTGGTTTTCAGTTGAGTGGTGGCACTCAGGATTCCGAGTTCAAATTCCAGTTGAATTCCTTGCATTCACTTACGCACAAATACCCTTCTCTTCCATCTAATTATGAGTTAAGTAACAGGATAGATTTTGGTTGGTGAGATTGTGCAACCCCCCTGCTCCACAAAGGGGTTTAAGGCAGAGATCTAGAAATTATGCTGAGTCATTGCTGCATCCATGTGAGTGTGTTTTTTATCTTATTTATATGGGAGTTGCTACCTGAGGAATAAATCTCACAGCATTAGTAGTTATTGGTTTTCAGTTGAGTGGTGGCACTCAGGATTCCGAGTTCAAATTCCAGTTGAATTCCTTGCATTCACTTACGCACAAATACCCTTCTCTTCCATCTAATTATGAGTTAAGTAACAGGATAGATTTTGGTTGGTGAGATTGTGCAACCCCCCCTGCTCCACAAAGGGGTTTAAGGCAGAGATCTAGAAATTATGCTGAGTCATTGCTGCATCCATGTGAGTGTGTTTTTTATCTTATTTATATGGGAGTTGCTACCTGAGGAATAAATCTCACAGCATTAGTAGTTATTGGTTTTCAGTTGAGTGGTGGCACTCAGGATTCCGAGTTCAAATTCCAGTTGAATTCCTTGCATTCACTTACGCACAAATACCCTTCTCTTCCATCTAATTATGAGTTAAGTAACAGGATAGATTGGGTTCTATAGCCTTGGATGACAACCAGTCTGCCGCAGAAAGTAATGGCAATCTACTGCAGGATAATCATCTACCCAGTTTGTCATGTCTCGAAAGAGACATGATTGCCTAAGTGTGTATCACGTATGGCACTTAACTGACTGACTGGTGGCACTATAAATTGGGGTTTGCTTGTTAACCCATCCATTACAATAATAATAATAATATTACAGATTTGGCAGTCATAGAAAAAAGAAAAAAAAAATTATACGCAGTAACGTATTAGAGATTTTACAAAAAATGAATGCTCAGGTGAAAGAAAATTATGCAGGAGTGAAGAACTAAAAATTTGTTGCCTTTAAAATCAACATTTGAAGATTTAGCTTTTCCCAGAATTTGACCGTTAGCATGACAGACACAGTTGTACCACCCCAGCCTAACCATGCAAAACTTAAGTCATTAGTTTAGTGACAATAGTAAAAGTGAATAACAATGATAACCCAAAATTATAATTTTATTATCTGAAATATTGTAATATTACTTGATGTTGTGGTGCAGGGGATATGGACTCAGAACAAGAAATTGGGGAGCCGAGTTCGAATTCCAGTTGAATTCCTTGCATTCACTTACGCGCAAATACCCTTAGGAAAGGTATTAATCCAACTCTTCTCTCCAGTTATGTGTTAAATAACAGAACAGGTTGAGTTCTATAGCCTTGCCTGGCAAACAGTCTACTGCAGAAAGTAATGGCAACCTACTGTAGGATAATCTTCTACCCAGTCAGTCATGTCTCTAAAGAGACATGATCACCCATGCATGTATCACGTATGGCACTTGACTGACTGACTGATTAAGTTATGTAACATTAAATATGATTTAAATAAAATCTATCATAGTATTATACATATAATAACTCTATTTCGTCAGTATCCTTTGCATTAATTTCCTGCTATTCATGATCAAAGTTAATCTTTTGTAGTTTAATTTTCAATTTGCAAAATACAGATTAAGTGCTGAAATTTACTAAAACAAATTTACATAAATAAAAATTTATTATTAGATTATGTATTGTCAGCCATTATTAATTTTGACTAGTATTTTTTCATCTTAATTTCAGTTGCTTTTCATTGCAACAATTCAGACTGTTATTCTATTATTTTAATATTAGCTGGCATGACTAATTATTATTTTATTATTTACTAAGTATTACTATTATTAATTTTTACTAGTATTTCTTTCATCTTAATTTCAGTAGCTCTTCATCGCAATGTCATCAATGTTATTAATACATGAATGAGATTTAATCATTATTGTAAGGCAATGTTAATTTTTAACTAAGTCAGTTAAGTGCCTTACATGATACAGGGGCCTGACAATATTTTTCGGACACTTTGAAAAAAGTACTTCAATGTGGTTACTAGTGCCAAAACCTTTTGAGATTGTAAGTACGTAGTTGAGGAGTGAAAATCC
This sequence comes from Ascarosepion bandense, assembly GCA_037127315.1. Taxonomy (NCBI): domain Eukaryota; kingdom Metazoa; phylum Mollusca; class Cephalopoda; order Sepiida; family Sepiidae; genus Ascarosepion; species Ascarosepion bandense. Next base: position 1,272,689 of record JBBBDQ010001007.1, on the reverse strand, counting down.
ACTACTAGTGTAATCATTTTTTTTAGTTTGGCTTTGATAATTTTAGTTTTTTGTGATTTTTGCGAAAACTTGCGCGACACTATTTTTCGGACATGACAAAAAATCCTATTTTATTAAGAGCTAAGTTCATGTATATGTTGCTGTACGCAAATTTTCTGCTTGTACACTTAGCTGTCATCATTAGAATCAATTATCTGTTCTATTTTACTGGCAAAGCAATTAAGTTTAATGAGGTAAAATGCATTCAAAAGAAGTCGTTTGTTTGGCACGGAAGGAGCAGGAATGATGGCCTCAGCATCAGAAGGATCGCCATGGATTTGAAGCTGTCGAAATCAACGGTCGAATGCATGCTGAAGACAAACTCCGAGCGGAAAAAGAAGAGAGGACAGAAAAGATCAATTGGCAAGAGGACTGAAAGGAGAATGAAGAGGACTGTGACACGGCTTTTGACATCTGGAGAAAAAGTTACAGCCAGAAAAGTGAAGGAGAAATGGGAATTGGATGTAAATGTCCGAACAGTACAAAGAACGCTGCATAGGATTGGTTTGAAGTATGCAAAGGCTAAGAAAAAAATTACACTAACAAAGAAACACAAAGGAGTAGTGTGTTAAAAGGTGGTTAACAAAGCATGTTGACTTTAAGGTTATATTTACTGATGAGAAGTGTTTCAAGTTTGATGGGCCCGATGGATAGTGTACTTGGTCGAGAAGGGGTGAGCCTGCTGTACTGAACAAATGACAGATGGGAGGAGGAGGAGTTATGGTTTGGGGTATGATCTTTGCTAATGGAAATATATGGTTGGAGTGGCTGAAAGGATGACAGAACAGCGAAAGCTACAAACAGTTGCTGGATGAGAAAGCCCTACCAAGGATAAGAAGAGAGATAGGGAATGATTTCGTTCTACAGCAAGACAATTGCAGCATCCATGTGTCAAAACTCATGAAAGAATGGATGGCTAAAGTGAATATGACTACTTTGGAATGGCCTGCAAAAAGCCCAGATCTAAATTTAATAGAAAATGTTTGGGAAATGCTTGCGCAACTTGTCTATGATGGACCTGAAATAACGAAAGAGGCTCAACTATGAGAACGGATACTAGATGCCAAAAAACAACTAATAGAAACACGTAGAGATGTTATTGTGCATATGTTTGATCATTATGAAGAGAGATTGATAAAAGTTATTGAGAAGAAAGGTGATATTACAGACTATTAACAGTTTTTCAACGATGTCCGAAAAATAATGTCGCGTGTGTTTTGTAAAAAATGATGAAAAATAAATATTTTTCCTTACAGGGTCTGGCATGCTGGCCTTCTTGTGCAAACTGCGGAGCTATGGGATAACTGGACATCTGTTTGACCTCATCCAGTCTTTCCTCTCTAATCCGCACATTGAAGGTGGTATTAAATGGGCATGCCTCCCAAAACTACCAGACGAACGTGGGCGTCCCTCAAGGTTCTATCCTAGGTCCCACGCTCTTTCTGATCTACATTAATGATCTCCCTGACACCATTAGATCCCAAGTTGGCATGTATGCCGACGACACAACAATCTACTCCCGCATCGATCAGAAACCAGGTCTGGACGACAAAGTGAACCTCGCTGCCGTACTTGAAAGGGACCTCCAATCCGTAGTGACCTGGGGTAGGGAATGGTTGGTAAATTTCAATGCCTCCAAAACAAAGCTGTTATCAACTAATCACCATAGACAATCGCATTTACCTCCCATTAGCATGGGACAGGCTAGCCTCCCAGAGAGTAAAATACTACGCCTCCTTGGCCTTACACTCTCACCTCAAATGGAATGACTATATTGAATCCATTGCCAAATCTGCTGCTATGAAAGTGGGCTCCCTGTGCAGGGCCCGGAAATTTTTCCCACCTGAATCTATTCTGCACATATACAAATCTACCATCCGCCCGTGTATTGAATATTGCTGCCATATCTGGTCGGGTGCCCCTGCTGCTCTCCTTGGGCTTCTTGACAAAATACAAAGGAGGATCTGTAACGTGGTTGATACTGACTTGGCAGACTGGCTGCAGCCGCTCTCACACTGGCGTGATGTGACTTCCCTGTGCCTCTTCTACAAGTACTTTCATGGCTTCTGCTCCGATGAGCTTAGATCACTGGTGCCGCCTAAGCACGAATTTACACGAGATACTAGATTAGCAACTAGGTCCCACCCTTTTACAGTTAAACAAATAAGATGTAACAGTAAATTCTACTCCAACAGCTTCTTTTCTCGCGCTTCCCGCCTGTGGAACTCCCTTCCACAAGTCTGCTTTCCCGACAGTTACAATCTCCAGGTGTTTAAATGTAGGGAGTTAATAGACACCTCCTATCACACTAACTCCCAACTATTCTCACAACACTCTCATCTACCCAACCCTCATTCTCGGTATCCTTACCCGCCTATCACCCACCCTCTGTCATTTCCTATATTTAATCAGCCTTTCTCCACTCTACGTAGCCCCCTGCACAGTAGTGGCAGTGACATGCCTTGCTCAGGGTGAAACGCTTAAAAAAAAAAAAAAAAAAAACCTAATCGATTTTCTTCCATTTTTATTATAGGTATTGTCTTTATATGTTTATGCTATTCTATTGAAGGAATTTCGCCACTCTATGGTACTCGGAAAGTCGAATACTAAAGTGTACCGAAAAATATTATCAGGCCCCTGTACATGCTTGGGTGATCATGTTTTTTTAGAGACATGACTGACTGGGCAGAAGATTATCCTGCAGTAGGTTGCCATTGCTTTCTGTGGTAGACTGGTTGCCACCCAAGGCAAGTCCTGTTATTTAACCCATAACTGGAGAGAAGAGATAGATTAATAACTTTGCCAAGGGTATTTGCTTGTAAGTAAATACAAGGAATTCAGCTGGTATTCAAACTTGGCTCCTCAATTTGTTGTTGAGAGTCGATATCCACTGTACCACATCACACATCATTGGATGTGCGTTGCTGCTCAGAGCATATCGGTTAGGAACAAGAAATCTGTAAGCCGAAGTTCGAATTCCAGTTGAATTCCTTGTATTCACTTACATGCAAATACCCTTGGGAAAATTATTAATCCATCTCTTCCCTCCAGTTTTGGGTTAAATAACAGGACAGATTGGGTTCTATAGCTTTGGGTGGCAAACAGTCTACCACAGAAAGCAATAGCAACCTTCTGTGGGATAATCTTCTGCCTAGTCAGTCATGTCACTTTCGAGACATGATCGCCCAAAGCGTGTATCATGTATGGCACAACTGAATTTTTAACTAGCATTTCCTTAATCTTTATGTTAGTTTCATTATATTGCATCTATTCAGAATCTATGGCTCTAAGTAAACAGCAAAGATGTTAAATAAAGATTAACATCTCATGAAGACACAAGCTCATATCTCTTTATCTTGTTAAATGCAAACTCATGCATTATGATGACATGATATTTTATTTTTATCCTGAGTTGTTTACTGATTACTCCAAACTGTTGGGTTAAACAGTTTTTTCTTAAAACCATTTCGCCCCAAGCAAGGTAATAAAGACATGAAGATGCAAATATAATTCTGAATTATTCTAATATCTTTCTCAAATAAATTAAGTTTTCCTAGAAGTTTGAATAGATCTTTGTGTCTTCTTCTTCTTCTATGTGCCCTGTCCCTTCAGGACGTAGGCGATCATGGATCTCCACGTCTCCCTATCCCTTGTGGCTCTTAGTATGTTTGCTCCTGTTGCTCCTGGCAACCCCCGTTCCGTCATCCACCTGATCAGACCCTGCAAATATGTTATCCGCTGCCTTCCTCTGTCTCTCCTTCCTTCTATCTGTCCAGACAGTATCAGGTTCTCCAGGCTCTCCTTCCTCATTGCATGTCCCAGGAACTTCAGTTGTCTCTTCCTGATGCTCAGTATTAATTTCCTTTTTGTTGCCATTCTTTCTAACACCTCGTCGTTGCTTGTATGCTCAGTCCACGATATCTGTAGCATCCTTCTGTAGAACCACATTTCGGCCGCTTCCAGTTTTGTCCTCATTTTCGATGATATTGTCCAGCATTTCTCCCCTCCCAAGCAAGGTAATAAAGCCACTAGTATACAAGGGGTTACTGAGTGTTAGAGAATATAAGAAAAATTACTTATAAAGAGAGAGGATAATAAAAGAAGAAGTATTAAGAAAACAAGATAACAATTGATATTGCATTTAAATTTTTGAAGATCATAGTTGACTGGGGAGCAAGAAGCCAGAAGAGTATCCCACAAGCAAGACATGTGATAGAAGAAACTGTTCGTATAGAATTTATGGTTACATCTAACCATTTCAATCTAGTACTAAACTTAAAGGATGTGCGTTGTGGTACAGTGGATATCGGCTCGGAACGAGAAACCGGAGAACCGAGTTCGAATTCCAGTTGAATCCATTGTATTCACTTACGCACAAATACCCTTGGGAAAGGTATTAATCCGTCTATTCCTTCCAGTTAGGGGTTAAATAGCAGGACAGATTGGGTTCTATAGCCTTGGTCGGCAACCAGTCTACCGTAGAAAGCAATGGCAACCTACTGCGGGATAATCTTCTGCCCAGTCAGTCATGTCTTGAAAGAGACATGATCGCCCAAGCGTGTATCATGTATGGCACTTAACTGACTGACTGATTGACTAAACTTAAATCCGTTAAGTCTAGATTACAGTTGTAGACACAAAGACGGGTCCTAACTTTGAAAGGGTACTTTTTTGCCCAAAACACCATTTCCGCAAAATTCCTCAGTACTATCAAGTTCACTATCAACAGTGCAAATCACTCACAGGTAGCTTCTCTTTTCCTCTTTTATCTTTCCCAACTCACCCCTTCTTGAGAAATAACAAGATTTTGATATTACAAAACAAATGGCTGACAGACAAATGAGTTTCCCTTTTTTACAACAATTCATCGACAGGTAAGTATGATCATTTCTTTCAGTAAGCCACCCAAACTCATTTGTGACAGTATTTCTCAGTTTGATTTTGTTATACATTCACTACGGTAACACATCAGAAAGTTCATCAAAACAATTACCAGAAAAATATTTATAGAAAAAGGCACAGAGAAGCTACATTACAATGGCAGAAAAAAATGGGATTGAAGCTGAGATGCCAATAACATTGTAGATTCTTCTTTGGATTTTAAGTTGTGATGAAAAGAAACTAAAATTAAGATGAAATAAACATTAGTAAAATTAGTGATTGACTATTATTGTAAGTAAATAATAATATTAGGTTGGTGCCAAAATAATGTCATTTTCTCACATATGTTACTTTTATATATGATTTCTGAATTAATTCATTGATATATATAGCCATGTTATATATCATTTTGAAGCGCGTTTTTCGCTCTATCGGATCGTGTTATTCGTTACCGTTCTCAATCTCTTCATTCATTTTTTTGCAGGCTTTTCGACAGCATGGACAAAATTCAAATCCACATGATTTTCTTGTTCCAGTTCAAACTAGGCTGAAAAGCTGCCGAGACAGCTTGTGATATCGATGATGCGTTTGGCCCAGGAACCTCTAATGAACATGTGGCACAACGGTGGTTCAAGAAATTATGCAATGGTGATGAGAGCCTCAAACATGAAGATGGTCGTGGCCGGCTGACTGCGGTTGATAACGAACATTTGAAAGCCTTAATTGAAGCCGATCCTCACAAAACCACACGAGAAGTTGCTGTTGAACTTGAGGTCGACCACTCAACAGTCATTCGCCATTTAAAGCAAATAGGGAAGTCAAAAAAGTTGGTTAAATGGGTGCTGCATGAATTGAACAATAATCAAAAAAATCGTCGTTTTGAGGTGTCTTTTCTATGCTCCTTCTGCGCAACAAAAACGACCCATTTCTCGAGCAGATTGTGATGTGCGATGAGAAGGGGATCCTCTACGACAACTGGCAACATTCGCCACAGTGGTTGGATGCCAGAGAAGCTCAACAACACTTCCCGAAGCCGAAATTGCACCAAAAAAAGGTTATGGTGACTGTTTGCTGCTCTTAATAAAGTTCATTATGAAAGGAGTTATGATCTTTTAAAGTTGAACGTCAAAAAAACGACATTATTTCTGCACCAACCTAATAGGATGGCAGTTTTAATAATTGAAATGAAAGCAACTAAGATTACGATGAAAGAAATACTAATTAAAATTAGTAATGTCACAGTTGTATTTAATTCCTTTTGTGAGCAGCTAACAGAATGAGATGTTGTATAACATTTTGGATAATTTGACCAGGGTAAAACATTACTCACCGTAACATTAAGTTCCTACCGCCTCTGTAAAATTATTACTCCTTGATGTGTATACAGCAATCTCACAAGGAGTACTGCTTACACAGGGCACCAACCAAAGCCCATACCTCTCTCTTTTTTACATGTGCTATTCAAATTGACAAAAAGACTACACTAAAAAAAGGAGAAATTAAACTGTAGCTATTTCTAAATTAAAAAAAGTGTTGAAATGGTTTTGATGATTAAGGTATGATATGAATGTAAGAGAAGGTACTAGGAAGTGAAGATTACAAGAATAAAGAGAGTAGATAATAACTGATCCATGGATTGAAGATATTCGATTGTGGTGTTCAGGAAAGCATCCTTATGGGAGTCTGTTCTGCAAAGTAGCAGTTCTTTGAAAAAAGCTGTTTGATTGAAAGCTTTTCCTAACATTTAGAATAATAATTTGTTTTTCCATTAGAGGTATCAAAGGGAGTTACATATTTAGCTCAATGTTTTCACCTGCAATTCTTTGTGCATATCTACCTGTAACCCCAGAAGTTACCATTATGAAAATCTTTCAGCAGATGCATCTCTTATAAACATATCTCAGCAGTTTGATGCCTCTAGGAAAAACATGTAAAGAAAAAAAAGTTATAGCAATTTTAAACATCTATCTGTAAACATCTGGGACAAATAATAAGAACAAGTCACTTAGTAAATTTGATAGTTAGAGGTCGCGCAGAAGGTAAGAGTGATAGATGGAAACAGCAAGCAAATTACCTAATAATCTTGTATAAAAAGACAAACATTACTAGAAGCTCCCATCCACAACTATCTATTTCAGCTGCTAAAAGTGATCAAGTGATGTGGTTTCTGTTATTTGTTTGTGATTCTATAGCACCTGATCCTGGGTGTGACAATAAACTACATTCGTCAGCAAAGCCTCTGATTGGGAGGCTATGAGCAGCATGGAACCACCTCTTAATTACTGTTGTTCCTAGGTTCACCCTGACCTAGAGTGGTAGCACCTGTTAGGATCCCAACTATGGGTAAATAGTTTATCCCCAAATTGGTGTCAAAACACTATGAAATTATAAAAATAGACTTTTATAAAAATATATACATAAAAATAAACTTTTATAGAAAAATATACATTTTTGAAAGAAAAAAATTTACTAACAATACATTTTTGAAGGAAAAAATTATTACCAGCAAAATATTTTTGAATACAAAACTGGAAGACAACTTCAGTTTTTTAAAATAAAAATAAAAAATAATAATAATAAATTTTTTTTCATTAAAATCTGTCTAAATCAACCGTTTCACAATAACCAAACATTAAAAAATATCTTAAAACGCTACCTTTTTGGCATTAAATAACCCGCAGAGGTTGATATTTTGTTAAACAAATCTCAAACTCAAACTCTATAGCACCAGTACACAAGGTTTCAAGAAGGGTGGTCTTCACCAAGACCCAGAGGCTCCATTCACTCAAAGCCTCATTTGTAACCATCGATCTTAAAAACTGCTGGTATGCAGCTGACTGGTTATATATTTATGAATGAGTTTAGCATCATGCTTTACATCCACTTTGAAATCTTGATCTAGTGAAGCTATTTAATAACAAGATTTGAGTTTTCATGTTTTAGTAGCAATTTCCAGTGTTGGGCAAAACTACATCTAGTGCAAACTGTTCTATGTTCAATTGCCTTATCTCCTAAATAAGAGAAAATGTATAAATAAGTTTTTAAATTAATGTATTTAATTGTAATTAAGGTTTTTACTTGTATATAACTTATTATATATTTAGGTGTGTTTTAAAGGATTTTAAGTACTTTTGTATATATATATATATATATAATATATTTACTTTCCTAATTTTTTTTTTGAAACGATTTTAATGTATACATATTTGTAGATACTTGTATTTAAAAATGGAATTTCTTTCTTTTGATAAATTCTTAGACAAATTTTTCTTTTTTTTTCTTTTTTAGAAACGACTTAACTATATATTTGTAGATATTTATTTATTTTTAAACAAAGTATGATGAATTCTTAGTCGAAGGTTTTATTTTTTTTCTCTTAGTAATAGCCATATGACCATTAAATTGCTCAACATATTTTAGGACGAGTTCATGTTCAGTTCGCCACTTGATGTAAATTGCCTCTGTCTGTCGCCAATCAAAAGCGTTTGTAAGACACTTCGTACAGGGACCAAACATCATAAATTTTCCACCAGTGTCTGAAAGCATTTCGTGAGGGTGAACCAGAAACTGATCATCTCTGGTCAGGTTGATGCAGTGAGGGGGGTATGATGTTGAGAGACCCAAAACCCCCTAGTGATCCACGCAAAGACATCACTGATGACACCCTCTAGCGCCTCCACTATGGTGCGTATGTTAAAAAAAACTATACTAAATTTGTTATAACTGATCCAGACACTGAGGTATCTGAAATATTTAATATTTACTAATTCCTGAATTTTTATAATGGATTCAGGGTATTTGTCATCACTGCATTTATTACAATTTCAGATCATAGTCTGAAAATGGTTTATTTTGATATCTATTTCTTGGAACACTTGATAAAGGATGTAGATTTTTTGGTCAAGATCATTCTTATCCCAACGATGAATACCTATATCATCAGCATAGCCCTCATCCTCATCAATATATTGGCCTTGGGAGGGAAAGCAAGATTACAGTTTCTATTGGTAGGTTTGTTTGGGATGTGGTATGGAATGCGTAAATGATATGAGTCAATCTCTTAACATCTATGCTTGTAAATATGTGGGGCATAGTTTAGGAAAGATTAAATAGACTGAGGCTCTCATTTCCACCTTCTCTTATACCTGATGAGGTTTGAAATGTTTCCATATTGGGGTCCTCACCAGACATGTAAGATTTAGACCAATAAAGTTCCTCTATTAGATTGATATAGTCAATGGATTCAAAGCTCAAAAAGTGGTTTCTAATGGATAAGAAGAGGAGTCTCTATTGATGTGGTCATATGTTGTTGTAAGGTTGACATAGTCCAAGGGTGGCTAAATTTGCTTAATGTAAGAGTCACATTTTTAGATGTTTGAGAGTTGCATGACATAAACAAAATTTACATATACATTTTTGTTAAATACACATATTGTTAGAAAATTTTTATATAAATATTAAGAAATTCGTATACAAAATATTATTTATGTATGCATTTTTTAAATTGCCAATCTGTATTGATTTCAGTAATCAAAAAGTAGACACGTACATATATACCAAATGTTTTTTTAAAATCTTGACTGATTGTTTTAAGGAACTCAGCCAATATATTTCCATGAGCTGTATATTATAAAGATTTTAAAGTAATTTTATATATATATATATATTTTTTTTTTCTAATTTTTTGGGAACGATTTTAAATTTATACATGTAGATACTTGAATTTTTTTTAAACGGATTTTTTTTCTTTTGATAAATTCTTAGACGAGTTTTTTATCTTCATAACTTTTTAGAAACGACTTAAAAATTATATATATTTGTAGATATTTATTTATTTTTAAACGAATCATGATTAATTCTTAGTTGATAGTTTTTTGGGTTTTTTTTAATAGCTATTCGACAAGTAAATTGGTTTATATATTTTCGGACAAGTTCGTGTATGGTTCACCTCTTAATGTAAAGTGGCTCTGTCTGTCACCAATCAGAAGCATTTGCAAGACTTCGTACCGGGCCCAATCGTTATGAATTTTTTCCAGTGTCTGAAGGCGCTTATTGAGAGTGGACCAGAGACTGATCATCTGTGGCCAGGTCGGCGGGTGAGGGGGGCATGATGTTGAGAGACGTGAAAGCCCCTAGTGATCCACGCAAAGACATCACTAACAACACCCTCTAGCGCCCTCACTACGGTGCGTATGTTTGAAAAAAAAAATTAAAGAACTGCATGTGGCCTGCAAGTTGCAGTTTGGCCACCCATAACATTGATTATGAATTCTTGAATATTTAAAATCATAATCATCAGTATGCAGTAAGTAAAAAAGAAATAAAATCATAACAGTTTCATGCTGTCTTAATAATGATTGCATCAAAGTAAAAAAAAGAAAGGTTAAACTATTTTTAGTTCTTTTCCAGAAACCATAGGCAAGAAACATGCATTTGACAAGAGGATTTCATATGGGATAAATATGATATATTGGGATAATGGCTTCATCAAAAGCAAGGCAATAACGGAATGTTACTAGCAAACAATTAATTTAAGATATAATTAATTTTAGCATACTTCTTCTTGTTTATCTTGTAAAAATAATAACGATTACAACAGTGAAAATTATAATTCCTTTTATTATATAGATATTCAACTATATTCTTGCAGGTTTTACTTTTCCATATTTTTCTATGAAAAATAAATCAGTGAATGATTCATTATCAGACTAGCCACCCTGGGGTCAGCTAGCTATGTCAGATGCATGAAGTAGTGAACAGGGGTGAGTGGATTGCAAGTCGCAAGTCAATATTTATCCTCAGACAAAAAGACAACTGCTCTCATTTTCTTTCATGCTACTGCAACCTCTCACTAAAATTTTCTTAGCCTCCCACACCATCTCCCTTCATTTCATAACATTCTCCTCCCAACAGCTTTCTCTTTGGGCAGAGATGACCCTCTTCATTTCCTTATGTTGCCAGCAACTCTAACCTCCTTCTAGTTTCTTTTCTTCTTTTCTCTCTTGAGAGATACTTTTCCCTTATTTTACACAGTGTGTGACTCATGTCTAATGTCAATAGATCCCTAAAATTCAGTATTGGTTAGGAAGGAAAAAGAAGAGAATAACTCATCTTCTCTATCTTATCAGTTGAGCTGAAAGGCTTCTTTAGTAAACCACCAATCAATAAACTTTATGAAGATAATAATATTAATAATATGAGATAAATATGTAATAACTTGCATCACTGCCCAGTAGGAGAAATGATTTGGGCATAATGAAACAGATGCGTATTATTTGTTTCAATGTTCCAAATAATTAAAAAAAAAACATGTTTAAATACTTAAAAGTGTTAATTATACATATACTAGCAGTATAGCCTGGCATTGCTCAGGTGTAATGAAAGCTTTAAAACTAATCCATGGTCCTGGAGCTCAGACTCTTTGGATGTTGGTACAAAAGACTAAAAAGCAATAATTGTTTCCAGTTAAAGCAAAACCGTAGACTAAAAGAAAAATGAATGGATGTAAGTCAAATTTTGATTTCCTGGTATTGATATCAAATAAGATTTTTTTCTCGTGAACTGAATTTTGAAGGCTAAATAAGTCCTCTGAGTAAATGGTATCATGGCTGAGACTAAGAACTACAATTATTGCCTACTTAGAGCCAAACTCGAAGCAGAAACTAAAATAAAAGGGCTGAAAAAATGCAGACATACAGACAGATAAACAGACACACACACAAACATCTTGCCTTTTATATATATTATTGATTTTCTGTGCTACTGTAAGAACTGCAACCTCGAAACTCCTGAATATCGTTTCTTATGTCTTTGTCTATGAGTGTATCAAATTTGATTAAAATCGGACCACTCATTCTATGACCCAATTTTTTTGATTATCAATTTTCGATATTTATCGGGGGTACCTCGACACAAAACCTAGCTAAGAACACTCAGAGTTGCTGGCAACATAAGGAAATGAAGAGGGTCATCTCTGCCCAAAGAGAAAGCTGTTGGGAGGAGAATGTTATGAAATGAAGGGATATGGTGTGGGAGGCTAAGAAAATTTTAGTGAGAGGTTGCAGTAGCATGAAAGAAAATGAGTACAACTGTGTAAATTTCCAAGAAAATTAGCTCAGCCGTTTCGGAGTCTATAGGTAAAAGATACACACACACACACACACACACACACACACACACACAGAGACAAAGTTCCATTTATAAATAAGTTTAGATTTGTCATGTTTTATTAGTAACTATCATTTTTTTTATATTCAATGCACGTTATAGTACAATAACAGCACAATTCCTTCTTATTTCATAATGATGGCTCATGGAATCAAAGGTGGATGTTGATGCTATAGTAGCAGTTAAACCTTCACATCAATAGCCCATAATGTTTATACTTCGTAACAGCTAGTGGTCTGGAAAAATAGTGACTGTTATGAAAGTTGTTACAAAGCAGTAGTGTATCATCTAATTGTTGGAAAAAATAACGCATCCATTGACATTCATCAATGCTTGCTGAATGTTTGCAGAGACCAATCAGTGGATGTGAGCATAGTTAACTGGTGGATAATGGAATTCAGCTGCAGTGTGAGCATTGTGTGTAATAAACCATATTCTGAGTGGCTCAGCACAGCTGTTAACCAGTAAAAAGAAAATCACCTTGGAAATGTATAACCAGTCAGTCGGTTAAGTGCCATATGTGATACACGCTTGAGCAATCATGTCTCTTCCAATCCATGACTGACTAGGCTAAAGATTTTCTTGCAGTAAGGTGGACGGTAGGTTTATATATGTGCAAGATTGATTCAGATGAAAAAAAAACCTCCTGGCCCTACACAGTGAACTGACCTTCCTAGCAGCAGATTTAGATATGGATTCAATGTAATCATTCCACTTGAGGTTGGCTGAGAGAATTAGGCTGAGGAGATGCAGTGTTTTGCTTTCAGGGAGACAAACCTGATCTATGCTGATGTGGGGTAGGAGTGATTCTCTATGGTGGTTAAAGGATAGAGCTTTGTTTTGGAAGCATTAAAATTTACAAGCCATTTCTTACCCCAGTCCACTACAGATTGGAGGTCTTTTAAAGATCAGCAGTGAGGTTCGCTTTGCCAGCCTTGGCATATTTCTTATTGAGGCAGAAGTAAATGATGATGTTGTCAGCGTAGATGCCTAATTGGGACCTGATTACATCATGGAGATTATTGATGAAAATCAGAAAAAGCATGGGGCCTAGAAAAGAGCCTTAAGGGTTAGCCGCATCCTTATGATAGTATCTGGGAACATGACCATTCAATTCTGCCTTCATTATGCAATTTGAAAGATATGACTGGATTAGATCAAACAAGTGTCCAGTTATACTTTGGCCCTCTAGATTGTGTAGAAGGCCAGACTCTGTCAAATTCTTTAGAGATATATAGTGAAACAGCTTGAACTTCACTGTTCTTATCAAGAGCCTGGTATAGATACTCTGTGATGGTCATTAGCATAACAGTAGCAGACCTGGTGAAGTGGAAATTATACTGTTTATCAAAGAGGAGACTGTGAGCTGTGAGATGTTGTACTTATTCAGCATTGATAATAGGCATAAAAACTTTGCCGAAAATTGGTAGGAGGCTGATAAGGCAATAATTAGAGGGGTCTGAGTGTTCTCTAGAGTTCTTTAATACAGGACCACAGTAAAAGACTTCCAGCAGACAGGAAAGCAAGAAGCAGAGCGGTAATAGTTGTGGAGTTTGGAGAGGACAGTTGAGAGTTCAGGGGCTTCAGGACAATGATAGGTATTCCATCACCTCCATTTGGTCAAACTTTGAAATTATGTTAGAGACCAGCGAGAGGGTAATGTGAATGTCACTCAGTTTAGCCCGAGTTTAATTGGGAAATCAGGTGCGGATACTTCAGATGAATCAACTGTTGGTGGAGAATCTGTGAGCAAAACACTTGGCCTTGTCAGCTGAAGACGTGAGGACCTCAAATTTATTGATTAAAGTGGGGATTGAGGGCTTGCTGTTATTTAGCACATTTTTACAAAGCTGCCAGTAGTCCTTTGGAACCAAACTTGCAGGATGCTATACGCTGCTTTATTCTTTCAGTAACCAGCAGCTTAGCATCATTTAGGATCTTCTTGCACTGATTATGAGCAGAGGCAAAAATGGCTCTATTATAATAAGACACATGGCTTCAATAAAGCTGGAAAAAGTGATTCCTCTGGGCAGTAGTGGCCAAGCAAGCAGAAGAGAACTAAGGGGACAAATGAGGTTTAAGTTGTGTCTTCCTGGCTGAGATTAAAGCATTGATACAAGCTTTAACACACAAGAGTAGACCTCGGATGCACAGTCTTCAATGGGAACACTAAAAACTTTGTTTCAAGTGACGTCACACAAGAAAATCATGAAATGACTTCCAGTCTGCTCTTTGGTAACAGTAAGATATTCTGTTGATCGGAGGTTCTTGTGGGGAGGGGAAGTGGAAGAAGATATTAATGGAAATCACAGCATGATCAGTGTTGCCAAGAGGGCAAAGCTGCATGTCATGGCAAAAGTCAGGGATAGAAGTGAAACAGAGATCTAACAGAGACTCAGTTCCATTAGGATTATTAGAGAAATGCATGAGGAAACCCACCACTTGTGTAAGGGATTGAGTGATTGAAAAGTTTATGGTATGGACACCAGCAAGATCTGTGACAGAGTTTTCCAACCACTTGGCATGGTTGGCATTGAAGTCTCCAAACACAAATATATGAGCAAATGGATAAAAGGAAATGGTCCTATCTATATTGTTTGAGATGCTGTCAAGTATGGAACAGTCAGGAGATGAAGAGGAGTGATAGAGAAAGAAAAGATAGCTAACCAAGCTTAGTAGAGAGAGATGGAGACACATGTAGGAATGATCTGAAGATTCAAGAGAAATTACCTTAGCTTGAGGGAAATGTTTGCTGACATAAATGCCAAGTCCATGCAAATGGACATTGGAGTCCTTCCTGAAAAGGGGAAGGTAACCAGGGATAGAGAAATCAGAGGAAGGAATAGAAGGGTCAGGGTTAGTTTCACAGAGAGCTAAGATGTCAGGTGAGTTTACTTGGAGGAGGAATTCAACACTGCAAAAATTGGTACGGATACCACGGATGTTTGAGAAAGAGATGTTACTAGGTTTAGGTGATTTAAAAAAAATATGGTGCTTGATCCTTGGGTGATGGAATTATTGATTAAGTAAGCGTATGAGGTCATTAAATGAAATACTTCCTCCAACTTACAAAGTGAGTTTGATTAAAAAAAAAAAGGCCAATATATCTTTTATTGAAAAGTGTATCAACTAAAGTAGTTTGAAGAATGCATTTATGAAGGGTCACTGGTACGGCAGTTGTTGTTAGTGGTAGTTATTGGTGATGTTTTTATATTATTATAATAAAAAAAAAGCCATTTAAAATAAACTTTTTTTCTGCTTTGCACACTTTAAATAAATTTATGTCAGAGATAGCCAAATTCAACAAACAGTAAGTTTTTTACTAATGTCAATAGATCAAAATAGCCACTGACCAAATTTCAGTAGTAAGCATCAAACATTTCAAATCAGTTATAGCATGTTTGTTCTACACTGAATATTGTATGTAGATTACACAATCACAAGTCCTGTAACCTGTAAGGACAATAGGAGTAACACATTTACGATGGTCATAGCAGCAGTATGTGTGACAAGAAAAAGATAGAATGATGGGGCCCATCTCTCTTCAGGCTAGTTTTGAATTCAGTATTTTTCTTCTAGACTGGCTCTGACTAAAGGCCTTTTCCATGGACATTAGTGCTGAATGAATAAAACAGTCTTCATCAGAATTTGAACTGGGCAGACATTGTGTATTGATAAGCATTATACTACCTGCACAAGTAGATCAATATGTTCCAAAGTTGGTTTAGTTCCAGCAAATATCTAAAAGTTGATAGATAGATGACTGAGAAAATGATAGCTATGTTCATTTAATGCATAATTATTAATTTATACCTTGAAAAATAAGACAAATAAAATAAATAATCTTTTTATTCGGTTAGCTACACATTTTCTTGTGATAATTCATCCAGAAATTGCTTGATTAAGTTTGCTTGTAAAATGACAGAGGTGCTGCATGTGAGCTCATTCACTAGAAACTGAATTTTTATAGATATTAGTACTTGCTTCCAACCACAATTAGCTATACCCTTCTGTCCCAGAAGAACCAAATCTTGGACACTTGCCAAACAAAGACAGCTAACGAGTTAGTCATTGTAACCATTCTTAAATATACAGTGCTTTTAATTCTTATTGAATGTTGATTTTCAAGCTATACAGGTCGTTCCCACTTTAAAAACTGGCATAATATTATCTTTCTATCTTTCTATATATCAGTCAGTTGGTCAGTTAAGTGCCATACGGGATACACGCTTTGAGCGATCATGTCTCAAAAGAGATATGACTGAATGGGCAGAAGATTATCTCGCAGTAGGTTACCATTGCTTTCTGCAATAGACTGGTTGCCAGCCAAGGCTATAGAACCCAATCTGTTTTATTATTTGACCCATAACTGGATGGTAGTTACAGATTAATACCTTTCCCAAGGGTATTTGTGCATAAGTGAATGCAATGAATTCAACTGGAATTTGAACTTGGTTTCCCGTTTTGTCATTCTGAGACCACAATGCACATGTACAATTTCCTCTTATTTACTCTTGTACATATAAGATTATTATATTTGCTGACATGAAACTTATACGGTTTATAATGTTATTTGTGGGGCTTTTACTCACTGTAATTTATCCAAGTCCTATGTTCTATAGCTGTTGATTTTAAGGTTAGGGTGACAAACCAACAGTATATAGGATGCAGTATAATATTTTTTTTATTTTTTTTTTTAATCATTTCACCCCGAGCAAGGCAGAAATGCCACTGATGTGCAGGGGGCTACATAAATGTAAAAAGATTAATTAGAAAAGAGTGAGGAGTACAAACTAGTTAGAAAGGAACAATAGAAAGCTGAGAAAGCAGGTGCGATGACAGATACATAGGTGGAGAGAAAGGGAAGGTTATACAGGGGTGGGGAGAGAGCTAGAGTCCAGTGGTTAGTAGATGAGTATTGACTTTGCATTTAAATTTCTGGAGGTTGTAGCCGTCAGGAAAGCAAGAATACGGGAACGAGTTCCACAGGCGGGAAGTGCGAGAGAAGAAGCTGCAGGAGTAGAATTGTCATCTGCATTTGACTAACCTGACTGTGAATGGGTGGGACCCAGTTGCCAGCATAGTTCTGTTCTAATTTGAATTTACATGCTGATAAATACAGTCTGAAATATGAATTGATAAGAAACTAATCTTGTAGATAATTCTTAAAGTAAGACATTTGAGTTTCATTGACATGTATATTACTAAGGCCTTGTGTCAAACTGAACAGAGTTCAGTAAATATAGCATACACACAGATTATAGTACAGACAAAGAAATTAACACTAGTTAATTCCTATGTTCACAGTCTATTGAGCATTTTCCTCCCGATCATTATAGTAAATTTTAACAATATTAGCCATTTCCATACAAGAAATATTCATCATTCATTGACTAAAAAGGGTATAAAGTCTTCCACTTAAAACAGTTTTTCAAGAAAATAGACTTCACAAAATAGGTTTTCTTCCTAAACCAACATATTGATTATATCATTATTTATCATTCTTGTTACATGAGCTAGCCATTATATTATAGTTGTTGTTGCTGTTGGAAGTCTTCAAGTGATAAATTTTATTTGATAAAATTCTTTGTTTGCAAATTTGAAGCACTAGTCACTAAGATTCGATGAAGGATAATGTTCTACTAATCAAGAACATTCATTCATTTAAAGCCATTTTTAATCATTGATAGAAAATACACCTGTATACAGATGATAGTTTAGAATGAGTTAGAGGTAAAATGAGAAATCCATGAAAGTCTAGATGTGAAAATGAAAGAAATTTATTAAGGGAAAAATGTACAGAGGTTAACTAATTTGGAACCTGATTCATTCACTAATATCCTTATTAGAATATCCTATTCAAATATCCTTCCCAAATATATTAAGATTACTGAGCAGCAAGACATCCTCATCAAAAGAATGCATAAAATCCATGAGACAGAACAATGATATTAGAGAAAGAAAAGTTACTTCAGAGATGGAATAAATATATCAGAGAACTCTTCCACAATGAAAGAGAACAACTCATAAGACACAGAAATACCAACAGACTAGAAATATTAAAAACTGAAGTGGAAGCTGCTTTGGTCAAATTGAACAGAAACAAAATGGTGGGGTCAAATAGAATTATAATAGAGATGCTGGCAGCCTTAGATGAGTATTCAGTATAGACAAGATTACAGAATTAATAAATGAAATCTACAACAGTGATTATATACTGTAAGATCTAAGCAGATCTATTTTTATAGCATTGTCTAAGAAACCAAGTGTAAACAAACATTAAATCCAGTACACATTCAACCTAATGAGCCATCTAACAAAACTCATCATCTGAATTCTGATTAATAGAGTGCACTGCAGAATCAGACAATATAGGACAAGAACAGTGTGGGTTTGTCAAAAACACTTGAAGAAGTAATGTGATATTTATGCTCTGAATGTTATCAGAAAAAAACAGTACAAATGCAAAGGATATGTACCTGTATGTGTTCAATAAAGTATACTACTAATATCTGTAAGAGCTGCTCAGTAATCTTAATATATTTGGGAAGGATATTAGAATAATCAAGAATCTATACTTGCAGCATTGTTTACATACAGAAAGAAAGTGAGTTCAGTAGATACACAGAAATCAAAAGAGGAATTAGACTAGGATATTTCTTCTAATCAGCTTTATATAACTTATACAGAAAGGCAAACCTGAGAGAATTATAAATCATACCAAGATTCATTATTCGTGGCCACAATATTAACAACATAAGCAGATGACAAAGTCTTGACGGCAAACACAAACAGAGAACAACAAAAGCTCCTACAAAATGTACTGAAGGTAAACGAGCAGAAAGGACTAAATATAAATTACAAGAAGACAGAATGCATGGCTGTTAGCAAAAGGAATAGCCCAAAATGCAGATTAACCCTCTAGGGCCATTTGTATCATATTAGTGGGGGACCTGTTTATTACTTCATAACAACATAGAACTGATCCCCCACTTTATGGCAAGTAGAAAGCCTTAATCATATTATATTATTAACCCTCTTGGGCCATTTGTATCATATTTGATACAGTATGAAAACAAGCCTTGAAAGAAATATTTTCCTGAAAAATTTTTTAAGAGAAATATTTTATAAATTTCAAATGAAAGCAGTACTGACTGCTCAGTCAATGAATACCAAATGTTTCCTTATAGGGAAATACGAAATGTTTCCTTATAGGGAAATACTGTATCAAATATGATACGAATGGCCCTAGAGGGTTAAAAATCACCGGTACTAAAATCAAATAAATAAAAAAACTTAAATATCTGGGGAGTGTTCTAACAGGGAATAGAATGTGTGACACTGAGTTCTGAAATGCCACATGTGATACACGCTTGGGCGATCATGTCTTGAAAAAGACATGACTAACTGGGCAGAAAATTATCCCACAGTATGTTTCCATTACTTTCTGTGATAGACTGGTTGCCAGCCAAAGCTACTGAACCCAATCTGTCTTGTTATTTAATCCATAACTGGAGGGAAGAGACAGAAAGCAATAAATTCAACTGGAATTCGAACTCGGATCCCTGATTTCTTGTTCTGAGCCAATATCTACTGCACCACAATGGACATCCACGCATTGGGATGACTAAAGATGCATTCCAAAAGCTAAGCAGAGTATTAAGAGACAGTAAAACTTATGAAATCTACAACAGTGGTGATCTAAGCAGATCTATTTTTATAGCACTGTCTAAGAAACCAGGTGTAAACAAACATTAACTTCAGTGCACATCTAGCCTAATGAGCCATCTAACAAAACTCATCATCTGAATTCTGATTAATAGATTGCACTGCAGAATCAGACTGATTTGTCCTCCTATATGGTAGTAAATGCTCAACATTCTCCTTAATGATGAAGAGAATTGAAGCAACAAAAATGTGATTCTACAGAAAAATGCTGAGGATACCATGGACTGAACATGTGAAAGAAAAAGGAAACTTATATTCAACATCAGGAAGGGGTACTTGAAATGTTTGGGAATGTAATGAGGAAGGACGGCATGGAAAATTGGATACTCACAAGACAGATTGACAAACAGAGAAAAGCAGCATGCATAACATACAAGATGGGCTTGAGTAAATGGATGGAAGAACATCGTTTGGGAGAAATGACAAAAAGACAATATTAATGTTGTATACCAATAAACAGACAAACACGGGTGTATATAAAAATATATCAGTGATATTTTTATTAATGAATGATCGATGATGATGGACCATGTGGCCTAGTGGCAGGAGTGAGAGAGCGCGCTTCTAATTAGTGGGCTTCGACGTGGGGTTCGACGTGGTGACGGGGGGTTCGACGGGAGTGTAGCCTCTCTGCTTAGCTCTTCTAGCTTCTTCTTCGACTTCTCGTCTTGTCTGGCTCTCTGCCCAGACTGCCTGTCGAGCCTGACTCCTGTCGAGGCTGACTGGGACTCTTCTGACTCTGACTGGCACTCTGACTGGCAAATCCGTGTTTTTCGCAGTCTTTATATATCTTCCAAAACCGGGGACTCGTTTCTTCCGGCTTTGCCTTGATCACGCGACGCCTACACGACGCCTGCGTAAATTCTCAGAGACACCTGTCTGTTTGCTCTGAGCTATTTCCGCTCTGTCGGAAATAGGGTCAAAATGACATCCGCTGCTTTCAATGACCGAAAACACCCACGCTTCATCAGCCTTCTTGGGTGGGGCCAGATTATTATATTACATTAAGAGCTACAAGGGACAGGGAGATGTGAAGGGCCATGATCGCCTATGTCCTGAAAGTACATGGCACATAAAAGAAAAAGGACAGGTCTTTATTATATTTCTCACCACAATTTTTCATACATAAAAAAATTATTCCATCAATAAAAACAGTATTTTGTCTAAAGATGTTCCTTCTTGAAATGAATACATATTTTTCCAATTATTTGCATAAATATATATTATTATGGTGTACCACTTTGGGCTACTGTGCATATATATGTGTGTATATATATATATATATATGCACGTGTTTGCTTTTGTTTTACAATGATGTTCAGCCTGTACAAGGTCTGAGAGCTACTAGAGATAGAGGACTACAGAGTAAGAGGTACAGTTTATGTGTTTATTACATATGTAGGGAATTGATTGATTTATTTTGTATGGCTTAACAACCCTTTGCAGGTTATTTAAAGCCAGAAAGTATTCTTAGATCGTAAGAATGATTTTTGAAATAATAATGGTTTAGTGATGCAAGTCTTTAATTAATTCATAGCTGGGATGGAGTATTTGTGCTTAAGTAAATGGAATTGAAACTCCACTGTTTAATTAACAATTCATTCATTTTAGTGCCATGCGCGATACACGCTTTGGGCGATCATGTCTCGAAAGAGGCATGACTGACTGGGCAGAAGATTATCCCGCAGTAGGTTGCCATTGCTTTCTGCGGTAGACTGGTTGCCGACCAAGGCTATAGAACCCAATCCGTCCTATTATTTAACCCATAACTGGAGGGAAGAGTCGGATTAATACCTTTCCCAAGGGTATTTGCGCGTAAGTGAATGCAAGGAATTCAACTGGAATTCGAACTCGGTTCCCCGATTTCTCGTTCCGAGCCGATATCCACTGCGCCACTACGCACATCCAATTAACAATACCAAGCCATTATCCATTGCACTACCCACTAACCTTACGAAAACTGGCATTGTGTGTGGTATACAGTTGTTTTTAAAAAATATGAGAGTGCTGACAGGATACAACAAGGCCTTCCCGCTAGATAATTGATTGTATCAATTAATAATTTATGTTTTGTCTGTCTCGTGAGAAGTGGGTGTAGTTGTAGGTCTGGAGTTAGATTGTGTTTGGTAAAGTTTTTTTTCCAGAAATTGGCTTGCTTGGTCCTGTTGATAGTGATGGTGTCTATAATTTTACCATGATTGACTGTTATGTATTAATCAACTCAGCTGATAACTTCAAAGGGATTTTGGTAACTAGGTATGAGTGGTTGTTTAACTGTCATTCAAAGTAAAAGTATACTCACAGTTTTGCAGTTTTTACAGTATATAAACATCTTTTATGGTCTGTATTTCAACCATGTTTGCATAGATTTTGTATAAAAAGGAACACTGGTGTTGAAACCATATCTCATATGTTGCAGAAATATTGTCCTGGTAAGGACATTTTTTTTTTTTGTCACTTAGTTTGTGTAAATTATTTTGCAATTCAACGGTTATTTTTGACTTAAGATAAATAGTGTCACGGTTCAATTATTTCCATTAGTTTTGTCTTGTAGAAGAGTTAAATTTCTGTCTTCGAGACATTCAATTCGTAACGGTTGGCCAGCGAATGCATGCTGCTTAACTCGACTATATTCTGTAAAAAATGGTTTAATTTCTATTTTTGTCTTCAGAAATTTAATTAAATCAACTTTTCAGTGTTAGCTGCTTGTGATAAGTCAACCGGGATTCAGTCCATTTTTCAGCCTGTTTTTCTGTAATTTTTGGAATTTTTTTTTTTTTTGTTCGTTTTGATTTTTTTTTTTTTTTGTCACTTAGTTTGTGTAAATTATTTTGCAATTCAAGGTTATTTTTGACTTATACTAAGTTAAAACTTTGTAAACGTCAGTCACTTTTTTTTTCTTTCTTTTTATTTAATTGGAGTAGATAGTTCCTACTATCGCCCGGTCTCACACTCCACCCCCTTCTTTTGAATGAGTTTAGAGGTGATCGCCTTGTTTCTTGTTTAGGAAGGGGTTCCCGGTTCATCCCCCTTCTCCGGTCTTAGTGTTAGTTCAGCTGGAAGCTCTTTGCAGTTACGGAGTATGGTGGCAACGTCTTTACATTCTGAGGGTACCGGGTTGGCAGTTTCCTGGTTGCTGCTTCCGACTGGTAGTTAGGAGCCTGAACTCTTGCGTAGCATCTTGAGAGGCAGCTCTGATCAACAGTTGAATGATACCGGGGTTCTTGTAGTGCCATATCGCGCATGGACGGGCGTCCCTGCATGAACGTTCGGTGGGCAACCTCGAGGCCACACTATGTTGCAGGCCGCGCCAGTCTCCATCCTTCACAAGTTGCAAACGATTGACTGACTGATTCTATTCTAAGACCTCTCCTTAACTGAATCACTATGGAAAAAAGCAAACATAATAGCAAAACTAAACCAGCTCATTTGAAAACGCCCAAACCTGTCTGCATCTCTTTTGCTAACATACGCGGCATCCGCACCAAATTCCTCAGCGTAGATTCATTCCTCCATAATAACTCACCTGATATATTAGCCCTATGTGAAACTAATCTTAACCCTTCTATCCCCTCATCTGAGTTCTACATTCCTGGCTACCTTCCCCTCTTCAGGAAGGACTCCAATGTTCATATGAGTGGGCTTGGTGTCTATGTCAGCGAACACCTTCCCTTAGCTAGGGTGTCATCTTTTGAATCCCCAGATCATTCTTTCATGTGCTTCTGCCTCTCACTTCTCAGCTCGATTAGCTATATCTTCTTTCTCTACCGCTCTCCTTCCTCCCCTGACTGTTCATGACTTGACATCATTTCTGACAATATCGACAAAGCCATTTCTTCCCATCCCTCTGCCCATGTATTCGTGTTTGGTGACTTTAACACCCACCACACCAAATGGCTGAAGAACGCTGTCACCGACCCTGCTGGTGTCCACACCATGAACTTTTCAATCACCCAATCCCTTACGCAAGTAGTGGACTTCCCCACGCGTTTCTCCAACAACCCTAATGGAAGGGACTCACTTCTAGACCTCTGCTTCACTTTCATCCCAGACTCTTGCACTACCAGAAAACTCTGCCCACTCAGAAACTCTGACCACACTGTAGTGTCCATCAATATTTCACTCCACTCCCACCCGACCCATGAAACCCAGACAAGTAGAATATCCTACTGCTATCAAAGAGCAGACTGGGATTCATTCCGAGACATCCTCTGTGACATCCCTTGGAACAACGTTTTTAGTCTTCCCATCGAAGAATGTGCATCCGAGGTCTCCTCCTGGGTTAAGGCTGGCATCGATGCCTTCATCCCTGCTAGGAAATTCCAGCTTAAATCTCATTCGTCTCCATGGTTCTCACTCGCTTGCTCGGCTGCCATTGCCCACTGGAATAATTTCTTCCAACTCTATCGTAACTACGCGTCGGACCAAAACAGGCGCCTTTTCACTTCAGCTCATAATAAGTGTAAAAGGATACTTAACAAAGCTAAGATGTTGTTTGCTGCAAGAATAAAGCAACGCATAGCATGCTCTAAATTCAGCACTAAAGACTACTGGCGACTCTGTAAAAGAGTACTTAACAAGAGCAAGTCCACAATAGCCCCGCTAATCAAGAAATTTGAGGTCCTAACCTCCCCAGCAGATAAGTCTGAATGCTTTGCCCGCAGATTCTCGAACAATTCGAGTCTGGACTCATCTGGAGTTTTTACACCAGACTTCTCACCTAGAACCGAGGCACAACTGAATGATGTCCACATTTCACCTTCACTTATCTCTAAGATAATCTTAAAACTTGACCCTCACAAAGTGAGCAGTGGTGACAGAATCCCAACCATAGTTTTAAAGATATTGTGCCCCTGAACTCTCCTCTGTCCTTTCTAAGCTCTACAACCTCTGCCTATCTGATTCCTGCTTTCCTGCCTGTTGGAAATCTTCTTCTGTAGTTCCTATATTTAAAAACACTGGAGAACCTTCTGACCCTGCAAATTACCGCCCTATCAGCCTTCTTCCGATCTTTGGTAAAGTGTTCAAAGCCATTATCAATGTCGAGGTGGTTCAGCATCTCACAGCACACAGGCTCCTCTCGGACAAGCAATATGGTTTCTGCTTCACCAGGTCTACTGCTGATATGCTAACGACCATCACCGAGTGCATATACCAGGCACTCGACAGGAATGGCAAAGCCCGAACTGTTACATTAGATATATCTAAGGTGTTCGACATAGTTTGGCATGCAGGCCTTCTATGTAAACTGCGGAGTTACGGTATAACTGGACATTTGTTTCAACTAATCCAGTCATTCCTCTCTAACCACACAATGAAGGTGGTATTAAACGGACATGCCTCCCAGAACTACCATACAAACGCAGGTGTACCCCAAGGCTCCATCTTAGGTCCTACACTCTTCCTGATATACATTAATGATCTCCCTGATTCCATAAGAGCCCAAGGAGGTTTGTATGCCGATGACACCACAGTTTACTCTCGCTTCCTACAAAAATCTGGTATAGGCGTCAAAGCTAATCTCGCAGCTGAGATTGAAAAAGACCTCCAATCCATATTGGACTGGGGTAAGAAATGGCTAGTAAATTTTAATGCTTCTAAAACGAAGCTACTGTCAATTAACCATCATCGACAATTTCACCTACCTCCCATTAGCATGGACTAGGCTTGCCTCCCAGAGAGTAAAACACTATGCCTCCTTGGTCTCACACTTTCAGCGGACCTCAAATGGAATGACTATATCGAATCCATTGCTAAATCCGCTGCTATGAAAGTCGGTTCTCTGTGTAGAGCCCGGAAGTTTTTTCCATCTAAATCTATCTTGCACATATATAAATCTACCATCCGCCCATGCATTGAATACTGCTGCCATATCTGGTCAGGTGCCCCTGCTATTCTCCTCGGGCTTCTCGATAAGGTTCAGAGGAGGGTCTGTAATGTGACAGATACTGACTTGGCAGACCGCCTGCAGTCTCTCTCCCACCAGCGTGACGTGGCTTCCCTGTGGCACTTCTGTAAATACTTTCACAGCTTCTGCTCTGATGAACTTAGATCACTGGTGCCTCCTAAATAGCAAATTTGCACGAGATACTAGATTAGCAACTAGATCCCACCCTTTTACAGTGAAACCGATAAAATGCAACCGCAACTTCTACTCCAACAGTTTCTTTCCTCGCACTTCCCGACTGTGGAATTCCCTTCTACATGATTGCTTCCCTGATGGCTACAATCTCCAGGAGTTTAAATGTAAGGTCAATAGACACCTCCTAACACACTAACCTACTCCCATTCTACCAAACACTCTTCTCATCTGCCCAACCCTCATCCTCGGTATCCTTACTCATCTGTCACCTTCCTCCTGACATTCCCTATGTCTAACCACTCCTTCTCTTTACCTTTCCCTATGTAGCCCCATGTGCAATAGTGGCAGTGGAATGTCTTGCTTGGGGTGAGAGGATTAAAAAAAAAACAAAAAACAAAAATGAGTTCAGCTTTCTTAACTGTATTCCTGATAGTAGGATTATTGGTAGGTTTTCAATCCAGTTAGTTGTGTCAGATCTCATAGTCAGGGAAGCTTTCTGTGAATTCAATCAGACCATTTGCACATAAGTGATATATTGTTGTTTTGATGTGCTTAGAACTAAGTAAGCTTTTTCAATATGCTACATCGCTGCATTGACAGGTTTGCAGGCTTCATTCAGTGAATTTACTCCCTGATTACATTGACAAAAATTCTGTCACTGATGTCAGCCAGTTTGTCCAGGGAAAGTACCTTCATCTATTTGTGTAAGTATCTGTGTTATAGTCATTGGTAGTCTGTCCATCCACAGAAAATGTAGGATAGGTTCTACCATAGTGTGTTGACCTAAGTGGCTTCTCATAATGTGTAGTTGATGGATGAGGTCCTGCCATTTCAACTGTTGTGAGTAAAAAGTTTGCAAAGCATCCAGTCCTCTTGATGACTGGACTTTTAAAAATGTTGGTTGGTTGGTTGTTTAGTTTTATGGCATATCAACCTCAGTGGGTCATTTATTGCTAAGTAAATTTTATTTATTTATTGCTGGTAATACCTTTTTTTCTTTCAACAATTTATTGTTGTTTTTGTATAAGGTTTTGTGTCTAGTAATACTTTTTTTTTCGAGTATCAAGATTCATTGGGATTTGTTTTTAAGAGCAGGGTCCACAAATCCTACCCTGTTATTTAACCTATAACAGGAGGGAAAGGACGGTTTAAAGCTTTTCCCAAGGGTATCAGTGCTTAAGTGAATGCAGGGTATTCAACTGGAATTCAAACTCGGCTCGCCGATTTTTCTTTCCGAGCCAATATCCACTGCACCACAACGCACAACCGTCACTAAATGCTTACAGCACCTGGTATTCCCAAGTGGTCACCCATCTAAGTACTGACCAGACTCAACGTTGCTCAACTTTGGTGATCGAGCAAGAACCGGTATATTCAATGTATGTATGGTTCTGATTTTGAGACATTTTCACGTATGTCCACAACCTTGTCAATTATGTTTGAGGGAAGGACTTACACCACATTGACGTAGATGGATCTCTGGGAGGTGGTTCTTCACTTAGTGAATATGACTTCAAGATACAGAAATCAACTTTTGGGGTTGATTTCATTATATAAAGCAGAGGAGGGGGTGACATATTGACTAACATTTCAGTTTTGTCTCCATTTGAAGCCATAGTGGATACATGTTGTTTTACACAAAGTAAGCACTTGTGGTGCAGTAGATATCAACTCGAAACGACTAATTGGGGTGCCAAGTTCAAATTTCAGTTGAATTCCTTGCATTCACTTACACACAAATACCCTTGGGAAAGGTTTTAATCCGTCTCTTCTCTTCGGTTATGGGTTAAATAATAGAACAGTTTGGGTTCTGTAGCCTTGGCTGGCAACCAGTATACTGCAGAAAGCAATGGCAACCTACTGTAGGATAATCTTCTGCCCAGTCAATCATGTCCCTTTCAAGACATGATCACCCAAAGTGTGTATCACGTATTGCACTTAACTGACTGAATCACTTGCCATGTCATTATAAGTCACCATTTTTGTGGGTAGTATATTGACTTGAAAATAAATATTCAATGATGAAATACAATAACAAAGAAAATGATGACTTGAGACTAAAAGTATATATGGCCAAATTTATTTTTGTTAAAGGAAATACATAAATAAAAATAATGTTACAATTCATAAGGCAATAAGGCAATAAAGCACTGCAAACTCATGTAGAGGATGAGAATAATGTTGTTCTGAGAAGAACAGTTTCAGAGTTCCTGCAGAGTATTGTCCTGAAAACGACTGTTTATTGCATATTGTTGCTGTTGACAAGGATGGTTGGAGCTGGTGGCCAAACTGAAAATGGCTGGAGCAATGGCTGATTGCAAGCTTATGGTCATGATGGCTGGCTAACTGGAACTGCTGTTGATGGCTCGAGTCATGGACTGACTGTGTGCTGCTGCTGAAACAGATACTACACTTTGATCATCATCTTAACCACAGAACACCTAGGTATTTTTCCAAACCTCTCCACTGAGTCAGAATGTGACACAAGGCCAGTTCTTAATGTAGGAGGAATCCGAGTGAGTACACTCAGGTCAAAGTTTGAAATTTACCAAGCCTCCATATACATGGTATCTGGCACAATGCATTGTCTTTGCTTTGGTAGTGGCATAGAACACCTGGGTATTAACCCATGCACCACTACCTGCTGAGGCAGGATGTAACAAAAGGTCAGTTTTTTAACATGGGAAAACCAAGTGCATACACTTGGGTTAAGGGTCAAAATTTAACCAGCCCCACATATGTGGGAGTGCCAACAGGATACAGCAGTGGTATTTCCAACCAGTCACAATCCTTTCAGCATGTTTTAAATATGAATATTTCTTTTAAAATTCCTTAATACATTTTATAAGATTCCTTAAAAGCTTCTTGAAGTATTACCACACATTCAGCATGTTTAAAATGAGAATACATTTTAAAAGATTCCTTAAAAGCTTCTTGAAGTATTACCAAACTTTCAGCATCAGATTTCATCCAGAAGAAAAGAAAATTGCAGGCACATTTTCTGTTTGATTTTATCAGCCATTGGGAAAATTGCCAAATGTGCTTGCAAATGCCAGGGAAAAAAAAAGCTACAGGAAAC
Source organism: Ascarosepion bandense (assembly GCA_037127315.1). Classification (NCBI taxonomy): domain Eukaryota; kingdom Metazoa; phylum Mollusca; class Cephalopoda; order Sepiida; family Sepiidae; genus Ascarosepion; species Ascarosepion bandense. The sequence goes on along the minus strand of JBBBDQ010001007.1, from coordinate 1,243,713 downwards.
AAATCAGTCAATCCAGAGTCACGCCACATGGCATATTGGCTCAGAATAGTGTCAACTCATGAGATGTAGCAGTGAAATGTGCAATTACGTTCAGTTCACATGAAACATTTTTTTTTTTTGCTCTAACTTTTTTAGAAAGGTATAGGAATGCATTTGCTAAAATTTTTGAGCATATTTACTATTATAACATGAAACTTATGGTGTAATTTTGATGTAAATAAATACAGGAGCAAATAATACAATAAATAAAATTTGGAAGGTATATTGCATTTTTATTTTCTGCAATGTATATATATATATATATATATATATATATATATATATGTGTGTGTGTGTGTGTGTGTGTGTGTGTGTGTGTTTGTATGTGTGTGTGTGTGTGTATATATATATATATGCGCAAGTATGCATAGAAAAATAAACACATATGCACTTGTATATATATATGTGAGTGTATCTATATATGTATGTGCATCTATCTATATATATGTGTGTATGCATCTATATGTATGAGTGTATGCATCTATATGTATATATAAATATGTGTGTGGATGTGTATCTATCTATCTATCTATCTATCTATCTATATATATATATATATATATATAAGTGAGTGCGTATTTATATATCTGTGCAGCTACATATATATGTGTGTGTTTGTGTGTGTGTGTGCATGTATATTCATATGTGTGTGCATCTCCCTCTCTCTCTATATATATATGTGTGTGTGCATCTATATCTAAACTTATTTATAAATGGAACTTTGTCTGTGTGTATGTGTATGTGTGTCCATTACCTATAGACTCCGAAACGGCTGAACAGATTTTCTTGAAAATATACACAGTTGTACTATAAGCATCTGCGAGTGTTCTTAGCTATGTTTTGTGTTAAGGCACCCTCGATAAATATCAAAAATTGATAATCGAAAAAATTGGGTTATAGAAGGAGTTGTCCGATTTTAATCAAATTTGATACACTCATAGACAAAGACATAAGAAACAATATTCAGAAGTTTCAAGGTTGCAGTTCTTACAATAGTGCAGAAAATCGATAATATATATATATATAAAAGGCAAGATGTTTGTGTGTGTCTATTTATCTGCCTGTGTGTCTGATACCATTTAGTCAGAGGACTTATTTAGCCTTCAAAATTCAGTTTATGACTACAAAATCTTATTTGATATCGATACCAGGAAATCAAAATTTGACTTACATCCATTCATTTTTCCTTCTGTTTATGGTTTCGCTTTAACTGGAAAGAACGATTGCTTTTTAGTCTTTCGTGCCAACGTCCAAAGAGCCTGAGCTCCAAGACCATGGATTAGTTTTAAAGCTTTCATTACACCTGAGCAATTCCGGGCTATACTGCTAGTAATTATGTGTGTGTGTGTGTGTGTGTGTGTGTATATTTGCATTGCTTTTAGTTTTAGGGAATAGAATTTGTCACTTTAATTGAGCAGGTTCAAAGTTTTGTGAAGACACTGTTATGACTTCATTATTAGTTTTTTTTTTTTAAAAAGCCAGCCCAATGAGCGAAAACACCATAACAGTGTCCTCATGAAACAACCAAGTGAGCATGAAGCTGCTCACTTAAAGTGACAGATGCTTTGCACTAAGCCTTTCAATACTCTATCTCCACCCTCAATATCAAACACTTTACCATAAAAAACCTGCTTGCCAAAAATACTTTTTATCAGTAAAATTGCCAAAAAAAAACAATATTGGTGCCCAAAACATTATAAATGTGCATATATATATATATATATATATATATATATATATATAAGAAAGAATATTAAAATGTTTTGAGTTTAAAAATGTATTTTTGACAGTATTTGTTTATTTCTACAATTATATTTTATATTTCAGACCGCCCTCGGCCCTTCATCAGAAACAATATATATATATTTATATATATATATATATATATATGCACATACACAACTCTCAATAACATCAACTAGTAACATTCTAGCACCATGCTTACCATATTTGTTACATAACACATACATTGTATATAACACCACATATATTCTGTTACATGTAAAATAGCATTAATTCTCAAAAATGCCTAAAAGGATAGCCAAAAGTGCTTAGATAAACAAACTATTTAGACAATTTTTATATAATTCATGTCCTCAAAAGGAAAAAATCATAAGATTTTCACATGAAAAATTACATTAAAAAACTTAACTATTGCACGTTGTCTGTCATTTTAAATGAAACATAAATAAAAGAGAGATCACTATCTAAATATACAATTTTTAAGTTACATGACCCAGCAGACCCAACAATGAAAGCAACACCTCCACATTCCAGAAAAACCTTGTTTTACAACAAATAGCAAAAACCGAAATCCTACATTTAAATAATGAAATCCAAAAACATGATGCCATATTACAAAATATCCTGACTGAACCCGAATATCAATAAAACTACATTACATTAACCTCAGTATCTACAATGCTAAACTCAAACGCTAACAAACTGTTATGGCCTGGTTAGGGGCCAGAAATAAAAACACAAAGATGAAATAGAGTTAAACAAATATATTAACAAGGAACAATAGTACAAACAGATACAACATGAGAAGATCACCAGTGTGACTGTATTTGTCTGGCTGTCAGAGCTATCTGCTGGTATAGATCTCTCTGCTCAGCACAAAGCAGAAACTGCTGCTTATTTATAGTTTGGAATAGTTCATGTGTGCCATGTGCAAATTATATAAATTCCCATAACACCCTTATCCTAAGTATCAACTTCACAGGTGTTTTAATATTTTTTTTCTTTTTGGGTTAGCAACAAGAAAGTCTCTCATTTACCTTTATTTTTTAAATGGTGCTGTTCCTAAGCAACTTGTGGTATTGGCATGTCAAAAATATTATAAATGACATCCATTACTTCTTTCTTTTCAGGAGGATCACTGTCAGCATTGTCAGACAGATGTTTTCTGATTTTGTTTAAATTTCTTTTGTGAGTAAACTGGGAACCTTTAATTATGTAGACCATATTTCCTACTCTCAATTGTACTCATTATTATTCTCTCTGGGTTGATAGCATTTTGTAGATACCATGTTTGTTCATCCAGGTTTTGTTTGTTTGGGAAGTAGCTTGTTGAACACAGACCTGATTTTACACGCAAACATTACCTCGGTTGAAGATAATGATGATGGTGTACTGTCATTGGGCATAATTCTATACACCTGAAGCAACTGTTGTAGGGCTTTTTCTGTGGGTGTACCCCTAGCTTTCTTCAGAGCTCTTTTCAGTGTGTCAATGAAGCACTCAGCCTGTCTGTTGGACCTTGGTTAATATGGAGTGATTGTAATATGATTGATCTGGAAGGTCCCACAAAAATCCTTAAAATTGTCAGATGTAAATTGTGTTCTATCGTCTGACACTAAACAATCGACTACCCAAGACCTGGCAACCAGTTCATGCTAGAAATTAATTGTCACTTCTGTAGTAGAATTTCTACATGTAAGAACTTCAGGCCACTTAGAAAAACTATCTATTACTATAAGATAGTATAATCTGTCTAATGGGCCTGCAAAATCTACATGAATCTGAGACCATGGTTGGTTTATTTTAGACTAACAACTATATTTGATTGGAGGTGCTTTAGCTGCCAAGGCACAGCCTTTACAGGATTTTACAATGTTTTTGATCTCCTTATCTATGTTCAGCCAGTATACATAACAGCGCATAAGGCTTTTCATCCTTACAATTCCTGGGTGACTGGCATGGAAATCTTTCAGATTTCTTCTTTTTAGTGTTGTGGGAATGACAACTTGTTCCCTATATAGCAGTAATTTGTTGCATAGAGAAGAGATATCTAAGGTTTGTTGTGCCTTTTCGCAAATTTTGGTTTTGGTTTGCCTGATAAACTCATCATTTACAGCTTCTCATTTGATTTGGTTAAAAGTTACAGGGAGTTCCTTTACTATGTTTTAATAATGTGGTTTTGAATTCTCTTTCTGTTTGAAGAGAAGCAGATCCAGTATCTTCAAGAGGTCCTCTGTGTTTTGGGATTAATCTTGACAGGCCATCAGAATGACAGAGTTTTTTTAAACAGTAGGAATTCCTTTTTAAAGAATTGTTCACAGTCTATTTTTTGTATGCACAGACAGACCTTTTTTAGAACTGAAGATGGTCAGTAACAGTTTATGGTCCGTTTGCAATGTAAAATATCTACCGTGAATGTACCAGTTAAACATTGTTGCTGTGAAAATAATCCCTAACAACTCCTTCTCAATTTGCAAGTAATTTGTTTTTGCAGAAAGAAGCGTTCTTGATGCATGAGCTATTGGCTTGTGAGGTCCATCTGGCATCTTGTGCATAATGCATGCTCCAATCCCATACAACAATATAATGTTGAAGTCTGGGTTATAATGGGTGAGAAATAAGTCCAATATCAAGACTTCCTTTGTTTTGACAAATGCTTCTTGGCATTCTGGTGTCCACTCCCAGTTCTTGTCTTTTTTCGAAATTTCTTTTAATGGAGCATATCAGTTTTGCATATTTGTTATAAACACCTGGTAATCCTAAAAAACTTTGTAAGGTAGAGACATTTTCAGGAGCTAGCATGTCCTTGATTGCTGTAACCCATTCTGGATCAGGTCTTATGCCTTCTTTATTGCTAATGTGTCCCAAGTATTTAATCCTCTCCATAAAAAGTCACATTTAGATTCTTTCAATTTGAACCTATGCTCCTAAATTCCTGAGAAGACTTTATGAACTTGTTCCTTATACTGTTCTACATTTTGACTGATCATTAATGCCATCCAAATATGCAATTGTGAAGACGGTCGCTCAGCATAGTATCCATCACTTGTTGGAAAATTGTCAGTGCAACCTTTACCTCAAATGGGAAACATTTGAACTTGTACAACCCAGAATGGGTGTTGAGACAAAGCAACTAAGAACATTCTTCCTCCACCGGTATTTGAAGATAAGCATCACTGAGGTCAATTTTTGAAAAAGATTTCCCCCCATTTATCTTTGTGAATATTTCTTTCATTCTAGGTAAAGAATAATGATAGTCCTTGAGTGCCACCTTAAGCCTTGTCAAGAAATCGGCGCAGGACCAGATCTCGTTTGACTTCTTCGTCACATAGACAATCAAGGAAGCTGACTGACTGTACACAGTTTTTGACATGACACCAGTTTCTTCTATTTTGTTGAGTTCTTCAGTTACTTTTGGTAAAGAGTCGAAAGGCACATTTCTTTTTTCCTTAAACACTGGCTGGATGTCATCTTTTAAACTTGAATTTTGGCGTCATCTTATTACACCAACTAAGGCCCCCAGGAAAAACTTCCGGAAAAATTTCATTTAAATTTGTTATTAAATTATTTGCCTCAGTGGTCAGGTTTTCAAGTTTTTGACAAAATGAATTAACTGTCATGTCTCACAACTTAAATTTCTGCATCTAGTTGGAGGCAAATGAATTTTCCGTTTTCTTTAATACAAACACTTTTAGTTTTAATGTCCTTTCTTGAAAAGTTACATTAGTGATAAATTCTCCCTTAAACTTGATTTTCTCCCCTGTCATGGAGCTGGCCATTTTATTAGTTTTTAGCAAGGTTGGTTTTCCTAACTTTTTCCAAGTGTGTAGATTTATGATTGTTAAATCTGAAACAGATTCCAAATGTAGTTTAATTTTTTTATTTAGGATTTGTACTTGCACATATTTCATAATGTTTAACCCATCTAGTTCATCTGATTTTGTGTTTTTTTATGCACCTATTTACCTCTTTTCTCACTTGACAATGTAAGCTCTTGTGCCTGACATGACTACAATTTCGGCACTTTTTATTCCGATAAGGGCAGTCCTGATGCCAATATAGTCATCCAAAACCATAATACGGGTTAAGAAGCAAGCTGTCTTATTTCTTTTTTTGATTGTTTGATGTAGAGGAAGAATTGAATTGTTTTTTCTTATGTGTGATATGCCAGATTCTTGATATTTTTTGAATCTTGGCATACACTTACGAATCTCTGACAATCTTCCACTATTTGTTGGAGAGTAAGGTTTGGCTTGTTTTCCAATTTATTCAGAACTGTACATCTAATTTCAGTGTCTTTAGTTGAAATGGGTCCCTGAACAAATATCAGATACTTGAAATTATTTGGAATCAATTCTGACAGTTTGAAATCATTGCAATGCTTGTTCATGACTGATGCAAATGTAGCATAATCTTCAACTATCTTTTTTGGTTAAATTTATACACTTCCATCTGTTATGAAAGAGTAAAGTTTTAGAAATAAAAGTTGTGTAAGAAGTTTAACAGCTTTGGTAAATGTCAGTTTGCTTGTTTTATGGTGTAAAATATAGTTCACAAATTTGGTGTACTCTACGGCACACAAATTTCAAAGACGGTAAACTTTCTTAGAGTCTAACCAACTTATACAATCCTCAAATCTTTTAAAATAGGAGGCAAAAGTTATATCCTTGTCCGAAGAATGTGTAAAAGTATCTCATGTGCTCCAGATCGTGTTTTGTGAGAACTCATTTTCATTTTTACTAATTTGTCTCCAGTCTGCCAGTTCAAGCAAGTTTCTTTGCTGTTGTTGAGTTTGAAGTAGAATTTCTTCAAGTTTTTGATGTCTTATTTCTGTTTGTTTTTGAAATTCCAGCCATTCTTTTTTAGCTTGCTTTAGCTTTTCAAGTCGTTCTTCTTGCCATTTAAGTTCACATTAGTTTTACTGATCAAGTTGGAACTTAAGAATTTTGAGCATGGCAGACTTAAATTCATTTATGTTTATCCATATCATTTTTAGAATTAAACCAAATATAATTACAAAAAAAAAAAACTTTAGAAAACTAAAATACAAATTAATTGGACTGAATAAAAAATAACTTTACTTTCTTATTCACTCAGGGAATCACGAATGCAATTTTTTTCGAAAAAATAAGAATTCTCATAGTTTAGTGTAAATTAGTTACGCTTTTTTTTTCATTGGGTTTCCATTTCTGGATTACCAAGTACTATTGAGTAGAACAAGGTGTAACGAAAATAAAATTTTTTTTCGTTCAATTTATTTTTCTAGATTGCCGAGTACTGTTGAAGAGAACAAAGTATGATGAAAATTAGAATTCTGTGCGTCCAATTTTTAAACAATATTGAAAATTTCCATGCAGTCTTTTTGGGTCCTCAAGGGTTCTTAAGAGTCCTCACTGCCAAGTTGTTGTGGCCTGGTTAGAGGCCAGAAATATAAACACAAAGATGGAATAGAGTTAAATATATTAACAAGGGACAATAGTACAAACAGATAAAACATGAGATCACCAGTGTGACTGTATTCGTATGAGTGTCAGAGCTATCTGCTGGAATAAATGTCTCTTTGCTCAGCACAAAGAAGAAACTGCTGCTTATTTATAGTTTGGAAGAGTTCATGTGCCATGTGTAAATTACCATAACACAAACAATCACAAAAAAGCTCTGCCACCTATACGAGGGAAATATCCTACTTCCCAACAACACAGACAAATACCTAAACTTATCCAGCCATACATTAACAGATGACCAGAAGAAATTCCCAAGCCTAGATAAAATTGTCGTTTTCAACCAAAGTTTAATCTCATCACAAAGAAAACTGAAATCCAAATTTTATGCCAGTCATTACTTCAATTGGAAAATGACAAACTAATAAAACTAAACCCAAACCTCTTGAATGCTGAAGGTCTAAAAGACCGTTCTCCACACAACACTTGAAACCATATTTCTACAAAATTCACAAATACCACCAAACAACTAAAAAACAACCCTTACATTGTCCTCCCACATGCTGATAATTCTAACATTTATGTAATTTTAGATAAATTTGATTACCACAAAAAATTTCAGCACTTCCTAGACAGTTGATCAAAATTCAGATTACTAAATAGGAAACTCACTGACTCTCTAAAAACATACATTAACAAACTCTTAGCTTCTAATAATGCCATTATAGAATGCTTGAAAATCAACAAAATTATTGGTGATTATGAACCTGGATCCTTTATGATAAACCTGGATACTCTTACAATCCATAATCTCTCAGATCCCTACCTCCATATACCAACTGTCTAAATTCCTAAATGATATGATCACGTCATACCTACCTACCAATTAAAGTATTAAGTCAATCCATGAATTCCTTCAAATTCTTAAATCCACGACCCCTAACCAAGGCAAACTCTCATTCCTCAATGTCAAAAACTTATTCCCAAACATCTCTGTTGCCAAAACCATTGACATAATCATTAACACCATGTTTCAATACCCCCACCAACTACCAATCCCCATACTTCAAAAAACTCTTGCTTGCATACACCAGCCAGGCTCCATTTTATGACCATGAAGGCCACATTTACACACATAAGTAAATTTGGGAAACCCTCTGGGTTCATGCTTTTCTAACTTTTACATGTCCTACATAGAAAACACAGTTTTCCAAAAATTACCAAACCTACAATATATATCCATTATGTAGATGATATTTTCATTCTTGCTCAGAACAAAAACAAAAATGATAATCTTAAATTGGAATTAAAAAAAAATTCTGTCCTCAACTTCACATATGAGCTTAGCCAAAAAAATAAATTCACATTATTAGACATCCTTGTTGAATAAATATTCATGCTCATCTGTATATATATATATATACGCATACATACTTACACACAGATACACACTATGAGAAGAGAATGAACATATTTTTTTTTTAAAAACGGGCTTAGAATTCTGATTGTTAACAAGTAAACACAGTTACTTAGAGACCTTGATCAATGCTTACATACAAAAGTTTCAAGATGGTATGTCACTTTTTGTTATTGTTGAAGTAAATTTTTATTTGTTTATTCTTAAAAGATTTAACAAATATTTCCAACAAAAAATCTAAAATGAAGGCCACTTATCAGAAGTTAAAAGCATTAATATCATTTAATAGAAATATTGTAGGCCATGCACATACTACATAATAAGGCAAATGATAAAGCATATATTATGTTAAACAACTAAGCCTCTTGAAAGACATCAATGAACTGCTAGTTCTTGTTTAGAATTGTGGCTTCTGACTTTCACACATGAATAGCAGGACTGTGACAGAGAAGGAATCTATTCAATGTTGGTCACTTTTTGATCAACTCTTTACAGCTTATCCTTTTAAATTTTCAAAAGTTGAACCCTTTATTCACAATTCCCTTTCTCTTATTTTTCCCTACCTCTGACAGTTTTTTTTATCTTAGCCTTTGAAAGACTTCATTCTGTGTCCATTTTCCTTAAAAGTAAAGTTAAGGAATTCACAATGTTAAAATGATTGTATTTCTTTTTTGGTAAAACAAGCCAAAAAATTCTTTAACATATTGTTAACATTTGTTCCTGAAAGATTTGTAAATTTGCCTTTTCTGTATATTTTTGTTTGATTTTCTCAAAGAAAGATTCATAAAATTTCATTCATATTTGAAGGCGGATTTTTTATTCTTTCAGTGGATTCATTATACTTTCTTATGTGTGCATTCATAAGGATATCCCCATACACTGTTTTGTGTGAAATCTGCATGCTCCAGTCAAGAATGCATCACTCTGTGTGTGTGTGTGTGTGTGTGTGTGTGTGTGTGTGTGTGTTTAAAGACAAAGTGGAAAAAGGTTTTGTGGTGACTCGTTTTGTCCTTTAGGACTTCATCAAACTAAAATGATGTTTACGCAGATGCAACTACATATGGGCATGAAGGAAAGGTGATGCTGAGAACTAAACTTTTTTTTAATACATGTTTTGGGTATATAGTGTAGCAAAATACAGTTAGCGTCTTAATCTTTTTGTTTATTTTTACATCATTTTTGTCATTAAATATCTTGTTTTGATAGCAGAAGATCTGCCAAGAAAGACGAAAGTTTTTAAGAAGCTATAGAATTTAAAAACATTTTGGCATAAAATAGGTGTGTGTGAGTGTTCACATGTAAACACTTAAAGAAGCATACAAAAACTTGGGTTTCTAAAACAGACCATTTATTCTCTTTTTTATATGAACTGCAGCATATTGGAATGGCCAAGGATGCATTTCAAAAGCTGAGTAGAGTATTAAGAGACAGGAAAATTTCACTGGAAACAAAGAAGTAAGTACTGGATGGTTATATGATGTCTGTTCTTCAATATGGCATTGAATGCTGGACAATCTCAATTATTCACGTGGAAACATATACTAAAAGTAATATGAAATACGTCATTTTTCTAAAACACTGGGGTGGCCTAATAATTATGGCCAGTAGTGTAGGTATGTAGAGTCATAGGAATGTCTTATTTTCCAAATATGGTGAGCACATTGTGGCCATGTTCACAAGTAAATGTTCTTATCAGTGATGTAGTTTTCAATAAACCCACTTGGCTTTTCAACATGTTTTTCCATGATTTCACCAGTTTTTAGGATTTCTGTGATTGAATATAAAATGTAGAGTATCCAATGTAATTATTTTGGAATTTGGATTGATCAAGAACAATGTTGTTTAAAGGACATGTAAATTTATAAATAATATTGGTTCTCTGTAATATTGTTTAAGGATTTACAATGAATGTTCTGAAAAGAAAAAAAAAAGAAAATCAGATGAAAAATTAGATAAGAAAAACATAATCAGAGTTCCTTGTCTGTCATTTTAATGAAAGTTTCATAAAAGATAGATAGATAGATAGATAGATAGATAGATAGATGCAACTCTTATTTTTAGATGGCTGTATATTAATTTTAAGTGATTTTTCAAGATGTGAAAAGATTTCTCTAAAATTGGAGAATACAAGTACTTTTGTCAGGTAAAGTAGCCAAAATGTTTAACAGTGGAAAATACAGATACAGGAATTACTGAGTGCAAAATTTTTTGTTGAGAGAAGTCAGCAAATTTTATCAAAGTTAGTCAAAATATTTTTCAATGGGTTCAATTGTGAATTAATGATACCTTGTTGCCAAGCTATTACTGTGCTTAAATTAATAAAGTCTAGGTAAAATAGTAGAAAGTTCATCAGTATAATTACCATTAAAGTTCTATTAAAAAAAAAAAGCACAGGGCTGTAACTCCCTGTGCATTTATTTTTTTTTAAAGCAGCAGGAAAGGGACTGAAGACAAGATGATAGATTATGAGCCGTAACACTGTAGATTCTTCTTTAAAAATCTAAATATATAGTAGTAGCACTAAACCAAATGTGGTCACACTATTCAAAGTATGGTCAAATGATAGACCTATAAATAAATTAAGATAGCTTCTAATTTTTTTAGATCAGCTGAAAAGTTGACCTTATCAAACCACTCAGAATACTGAGTTGAAAAGTGATAACATGGGGAAGGTCATTGATAAAAAAAATGAAACAACAAGGGTCTAAGAATAGAGTCATAAATAATTGTCTCGGCTCTGAAATGAATCGTAATGCAAACAAATGTAAACAGACAATGTTACATAAAGTTCCAGGATTAATGAAATGGAACTAACAACTGACATATTTAATTTATTTGTTTGAACATTATTTTCAATCGATACTTGTATAATGTTTTTAATCAAACTGTATATTTAACTCTACAAGCCTGAATATTTATGAAAAATTTTGTTAGGAACATGTATGTCATGGCAGGATTCAAATGTGCAACCCCCAACAATATAGGAGAAGCCATCAATTGGTCTGATGCATCTTAGACCACTCAACCACAAATGATTTCAAAGTCTAAACAAAGCCAAATCAATATATATATATTTATATATACACACACCGACAGTTTCGACAGAGAAATCTCCACTGCTGAATGATAGTGAGTTTAATGCCTTGAGCATTTTCCAGAACATATTTATGTATATGATTAAAAGGAAGCCTATGCCTACATGTCACACATTGGCTGAAGATTGCTTGGAGCAAGAAGTTGATCATTACCATGCAGTTTTGCTTTCTATATTAATACAAACTATTTTCACCATTACCCCATAAATATAGCAGACTTTAAACTTTATATACAGAATATATTCATCATGTATCCATTTACTCTGGTAATAAGTTTTTCAATCATATTTTTAAAAAAAACTGGGTTATTTTAAGCAGTTTTATTCAAAATAACTATAAAATATAACCTTGATGTTACTATGCGTACCTGACCAGAGCAGTCTTAAGTTGGAGGTCCAATAAGCATAAGGGCATCATACTAATCTGTATATGTTAAGTGTCTTGCATTACAAAAGTCCGCTTTTCAGGAAATACTAAAAATAGAAGTTACTACAGGCCACATGTACTGCGATTGGTGAAAATATATGTCAATCAAAATGAAATGATTGGTGAAAATATATGTCATTATATGTCATCAAAATATATGTCATCCATCTGAGTTGGTTCTTTAATAAAAAAGAAAATGGGAGAATGTCCACTTTTGACCTAGAAGATATATATAAAATGGTGAGGACTTTCTTCAAAAAAGTTGCTCACCTATATAAATGGAAGAGCTGCTTTGTCTCACCAGTTCAATTCAGACAATTTTGCTGTCATAGAAAGGACCAAAGATTTGAGCTTGATCAGTCATAACACAGTCCTACCAGAGACTCACCAAAAAAACTATCATTTCTATCTTTTATTATATGTGACCAAGACTACTGTTGACTTACTGATGGAGATAATGTTATCTTTTTTTTTTTTTTTTTGTCTGGTTTGATTTAAGTCTTACATTTTCCATAGACTGAATCAATACTGTTTCTCACTTAACAGAACTTTGAATAAGAAATAAGAATATTGACTACATATATCTAATTATTCTCATGTTTGTAAAATTTTGTTTCTTTCTTGGACATAAAGTATATAAAGATTGTCTGGATGTTAATCCTGTCTGAGCACTGATATTCTTTTTGCCATAATCAAGGATGATTGCATTTTTACTTTTAACTTAATAATATATATTATTAACTTTTAACCTTCCTTAATAATGGCTAAATTAATATCTGAAAGTACTTTTTGACATACTTTATACACAGAAAAGTAAAAATTAATATAATAAAAATTAGATTACAAAAAATTAATTGCAATACTTTTTCAGTTATTTTTAACAAACATTCTATAAAAGAGGAATTGCTCCCCAAATACACTATTATATATATATATATATATATATATATATATATATATATATATATATATAGTAAAGTTTTGTAATTTGCTTGAAGCATTGTAGATATTAGGTATACATTAATATTTCGAGATCAAAATCTCATCTTCATAATGGCAGAGGAGCATGTGTCTCCTCTGCCATTCTAAAGATGAGATTTTGATCTTGAAATATTAATGTATAATAAATAGGTAATACCCAAAAACTTCTTTACCTTCTTTTATTTTACCAAATGCATTGTGACAGCTTTCAAGACCTAACTATATATATATATATATATTTACTCTCAATTATTTGGGAAGCAAACTTATTTTTTTAAACAACACTGACTTACAAGGTAGTCATAATTATTATCATTTTTATATTATTCTTGGATGCAAACATTTTATTTTCTGAACTTAATGAGTGTAAAAATTGTCCAAATGTGAATGAATTCTGAGCACATTTGGCTCAGTTACAAATTATTTCCAAATATTTTACTTATACTAATATAATAAATGTCTACGGCTATATCGTGTTGAATACACCGGTTCCCGTCTGATCACCAAAGTTAAGCAACATTGAGCCTGGTCAATACTTAAATTGGTGACCATTTGAGAATACCAGGTGCTGTAAACGTAAGGACCAAGAATGGTCCACCAGTCCTCCAATTTGGGGTTGGGTGCAGGGCTAACAACCCTGCCCCATAAAAAAAAGTTTGTTACAGAAACAGCAACAAAAAGTTGCTGCCCTATGCACCAGTGGGTGTGATGGATAAATGATGAATATAATAAATGGTATGTAAATTCAGTCAGTTAAATGGTATGTAAATTCAGTCAGTTAAGTGCCATATGTGATACACGCTTGGGCAATCATGTCTCGAAAGAGACATGACTGACTGGGTAGAAGATTATCCTGCAGTAGGTTGCCATTGCTTTCTGCGGTAGACTGGTTGCCGACCAAGGCTATAGAACCCAATCTGTCCTGCTATTTAACCCATAACTGGAAGGAAGAGATGGATTAATATCTTTCCCAAGGGTATTTGCGCGTAAGTGAATACAATGGATTCAACTGGAATTCGAACTCGGCTACCTGGTTTCTCGTTCCGAGTCGATATCCACTGTACCACAACGCACATGTAGACAGCCTAAAAGTATATATGTATGCATGTTAAAATTATAGTTGCAAAAATTATAAACACCAGTAAACAAGCTGATTTTATGATCTTCAACTTGTAGATATGTACTTAACTGTATAGCATATGTAAGATGTAATAAATAAAGACATTGTATAACTGTGACAGACAATTTTACTGTTCTCACCCCTGAAAGATGCACTCAACTTGATGCCTTATGTGACATGTAATAGATAAAGAGGTAGTGTGTAAAAATATACTCAGTTATAATCTGAGATTAAGGACAGAATTGTTAAATAAAATAAAGACAAGAGGAAAACTGTATTTTAAATCGCCTACGCATTTCGTCCTGTGATGAACTTTATCAAGGCAAAAAGACGAAATGAGCTTTATTCTTAATTATATAAACAAAGAAAACGGTCAAATTCCCTTCATTTTAATATCTCGTGACTTTGCACTACACATGAAGAAATTCTAAAAACTAAAATATTCTGTTAATCTTTTGAAATGATTTGTGAGCGTCTTTGTGGTTGCCAACACTGTTTGTTTATAGATACATAATTTAGAATAAACATGTAGGTGATTTAAAATACAGTTTTCCTCTTGTCTTTATTTTATTTAACCATAAAAAGGTAGTGTAACTGTAAAACTTACAGAACATAGTATTTACTTCTGTTTGACTGACAAAGGATTTGATAGGGCCAGAATGGTGAGGAAATATATACCTGAGGTTGTAACTGCCTTAGATTTTTATTGGTCTACTTTAGCCATAGAAAATAGCTCTTAAATGTGGGTTTGTCTTATATCATGGTCTCTTATATCCGGGTTATGCAAATTCTAAATAGACATAAAAACTGGTAAATAAAAAGGGTGTTAACTACCCAAGAAGAACATCGTATTAAAACAGATCCCAGTTCAATGCTAGTACCACTCAACAATCAATGAAGAGTACAGCAGTTTATGATGTTTCTTATAAACCAACAAGGCTACAATTATTGAAGGAATCTGCTACTAAAAATTGAATTCAGTCTCTTGCAGGTTATTAAGCAAAGAAACTTGATCATTTACTCATTTACTCAACACAGCTGGAAATATAATTGATATTTTTTTTAATCATATCACCCCGAGCAAGGCGGTAACGCCACTGATGCACAGGGGGCTACGTAAGAGTGAAAAGATTGGAAAAGATGTAATACTAAAAATAGAAATTACTACAGGCCACATGTATTGCAATTGGTGAAAATATATGTCATCATAGGAAGACCCATCCATCTGAGTTGGTTCTTGAATAAAAAAGAAAATGGGAGAATATCCACTTTTGACCTAGAAGATACTTTACATACTTTATGTCCAAGAAAGAAACAAAATTTTCCAAACATAAGAATAATTAAATATATGCAGTCAATATTCTTATTTCTTATTCAAAGTTCTGTTAAATGAGAAACAGTATTGATTCAGTCTATGGAAAATATAAGACTAAAATCAAACCAGATTTGGCAATGTTGCCTGGTTATATAAACTATCACCCGGTTCACACTCCACCCACATCTATTGAACAGGTGAAGAGGCTCATCCCTTGTTTCCTGTTTAGGATGTGGTTTCTGGCTTTCTCTTTTCCAATCTTTTCACTCTTTTCTTTTTCCTTTTTTTTTTCAATTGGAGTAGATAGACTAAGCTATCGCCCAGTTCACACTCCACCCTCGTCTATTGAACAGGTGAAGAGGCTCATCCCTTGTTCCCTGTTTAGGATGTGGTTTCCGGTTTTCTCTTTTCCAATCTTTTCACTCTTACGTAGGCCCCTGCACATCAGTGGCATTACCGCCTTGCACAGGGTGATATGATTAAAAAAAAATATCAATTATATTTCCAGCTGTGTTGAGTAAATGATCAAGTTTCTTTGCTTAATAACCTGCAAGAGACTGGATTCAATCTGTGAGCAGAGTGTGGTGCAGGCTGATATTGGGTCTGTAATGGTGTCTGGTGTGTTCTGTTTGAACTAATCATTGGACTAGTCATGGAACTTGCTTCTTCTTTGACAGTTATGACATGCACAAATGATTATTTACAAACCTTTCTGTTCCAGACATTTTCCATGGCGGTGATTGTACCATTTATGCAACAAGAAACAGCAACATTATTCCCATTTTGCACAGGTGATACATCCTCCGGATGTGCTCTGTGGTGCAGTGGATATCAACTTGGAACAACAAGTCGAGAAGCTGAGTTCAAATTCCAGTTGAATTCTTTGCATTCACTTATGCACAAACAAGCAGTATAGCCCGACGTTGCTCGGGTGTAATGAACGCTTTAAAACTAATCCACAGTCCTGGAGCTCAGACACTTTAGACGTTGGTACGAAAGACTAAAAATCAATAGTTGTTTCCAGTTAAAGCGAAACCGTAGACTGAAAAAAAAATGAGTGGATGTAAGTCAAATTTTGATTTCCTGGTATCGATATCAAATAAGTTTTTTTCATTGTAAACTGAATTTTGAAGGCTAAATAAGTCCTCTGAGTAAATGGTATCATAGCTGAGACTAAGAACTACAATTATACCTACTTAGAGCAAAACCCGAAGCAAAAACTAAAATAAAAGGGCTGAAAAAAATGCAGACATACAGGCAGATAAACAGACACACACACAAACATCTTGCCTTTTAAATATATATATTATGGATTTTCTGCACTATTGTAAGAACTGCAACCTTGAAACTTCTGAATATTGTTTCTTATGTCTTTGTCTATGAGTGCATCAAATTTGATTAAAATTGGACCACTCCTTCTACAACCCGATTTTTTCGATTATCGATTTTCGATATTTATCAGGGGTACCTCGACACAAAACCTAGCTAAGAACACTCGGAGAGGCTTATAGTACAACTGTGTAAATTTTCAAGAAAATTGGTTCAACCATTTCGGAGTTTATAGGTAACGGACACACACACATAGACACACACACAGACAAAGTTACATTTATAAATAAGTTTAGATACCCTTGGGAAAGGTATTAATCTGTCTCTTCTCTCCAGTTATAGGTTAAATTATGGACAGATTGGGTTCTGTAGCCTTGGCTGGCAACCAGTCTACTGCAGAAAGCAATGGCAACCTACTGTCGAATAATTTTCTGCCCAGGTAGTCATGTCTCTTTCAAGACATGATTGCCCAAGCATGTATCATGTATGGCACTCAACTGAATGGCTGACTGGTATATCCTCCACACCTTCCCCCCGAAACACTCAGTTGACTTTCAAGTAATTCACTGTCTGTCCAGCATATTTGACAGATTTAAACCGCATTGACAATATATGGGGGCATGTTGTATACCTTACTATGTTCTTTGCAGCAACAACCAATAAACACAACTGATAGATAATCCTGCAAAGTGCCTGGATAGATATCTATACATAATAATTCCGGCACTTTGTAGACTATGCCATGTGATCAGTCGGTCAGTTAAGTGCCATATGTGATACATGCTTGGGCGATCATGTCTCGAAAGAGACATGACTGACTGGGCAGAAGATTATCCCGCAGTAGGTTGCCATTGCTTTCTGTGGTAGACTGGTTGCTGACCAAGGCTATAGAACCCAATCTGTCCAGTTATTTAATCCATAACTGGAAGGAAGAGACGGATTAATACCTTTCCCAAGGGTATTTGCACGTCAGTGAATACAATGGATTCAACTAGAATTCGAACTCAGCTCCTTGATTTCTCGTTCCAAGTCGATATCCACTGTACCACAACACACATGTGATCAAGCTACTGTAATTTAGTAGGAAAGTGTTACATGTTATTGGATTTGGACTTCTTTTTGTGTAAGTTTATCAAGTCAGTGTGATATAAGAAAGTACTTAAAAGATCTTTGTTGAGAGGTTGATCCATGCCATGCCATATTGTTATATACCAATAAACAGACAAACACGAGTGTATATAAAAATATATGACTTATATTTTTTATTGACGACGATGGACCGTGTCGCCTAGGAACAAAGAGTGAGAGGGAGCGCTCTTCCAAGGTTGACAGGGGTGACGACGGGAGTGTAGTCTCTCTCTCTGCTTAGCTCGTCTAGCTTCTTCTTCAACTTCTCGAGACTTCTCTGTCTGTCAAGACTGACTTCTGTCGAGGCTGACTGACTTCTTCTTCTTCGACTTCTCTTCTTGTCTACTTCTGGAGACCGTCAAGACTGACTGGGTTCGACTTCTCTTCTACTGTTGACTTCTGGAGACTGACTTATCTGTGTTTTCGCAGTCTTTATATATCTTCCAAAACCGGGGACTCGTTTCTTCCGGTTTTGCCTTGATCACGCGACGCCTACGCGACGCCTACGTAAATTCTCAGAGACCCTGTCTGTTTGCTCTGAGCTATTTCCGCTCTGCCGGAAATAGGGTCAAAATGACATCCGCTGCTTTCAATGACCAAAAACACCCACGCTTCATTAGCCTTCTTGGGTGCGGCCAGATTATTATATTACAATATCAGTAGCAGAAAAAATGCAGGTGATTCCAAAGTTGTCAGAAGTCTGTGGTTGAAGCCAATGGTAATTTTATTGGATAAATATACTCTATAGTATTTCAAGATATTCTTTATTTCTATTAAAATGTGATGTTAGTGTTATTTTCATTTTTGCATAATTCAGAGGAAAATTTATCCATCTCACCCTGTACATCCTAACACTTTATTTAATTTACCTTTATGTAACTGTATTAATCACCTTTACTTTCTTCACCTGACAGATAAACCCCCTCTTACTTTCCAAACCACATTCATGCAGCTTATTTTTCACTGTATATTCAACACAATTTGTTAGTCAAAAATGCATTTTCATAATGAATAGCCAAATGAATGTCTACCATTTTCACTTAACTTTCTAAAACTAAATAGACTTGCTGGCTATGAGAATGATAAAAACGTTGATACATTAGATAGACATCTGCACTTATTGACTTAGAGGACCTGAATGATGGAAGATCTACTCCAGAAAAGGTTAAACTTTCTTGTCTATTACTTACATATCAGTAGAATATAACCTTTTCCTGAACCCTCGGTATTCATCAATTCTATTCTTATCAAAATTTATGTCCAATAAGAAGAGCATCATTGAGAAGCCAACATGCTATATGTCAAGGTGATCAGTACGCTGCAGTTCATCAACATCTAGGTGGACCATACAGCATTAAAACCCTAAACTCAGTGTTCTTCAGCATCACCATTAACTCCCTGCTTAATATAACCCGAAGGCCTTTTTTGTTTTTTCCTAAACATCCTTATTTCCGTGCAAATGTATATGCTGAACTCAAATCAACAAATAGATAATGAAGAAACCTACCTTTTTTTATTATTATCGACTAGAAAAAAATTGAACTTCCCGCTCTTTATCTCACCTTCAACCACCTTTGAAATATGTCATTCAGTGCTGAATGACTTTAGGCATAGGAAGCTAATTTTTGGCCTATTTACTTCCTTTGTGCAATTACTACGCGATTTGTTTTGTTTCAGAACTCAATTTCCGCTGAAAGTTGTGTGTATTTGCATGTTTTTTTCTCCCTTTTTTTTAAGAAAGCTAACTTTCAAATAAAAATTTAGGATTAGGGTTAGGGTTATTGTGTGTTTTTTTTATTTTGATAAACAATTGAAGAAAGTTATCAACATATCTTCAATGGTTTTCTACAATCTTTCACCACCTTTTGAGTAAAATGTGCATCCAATTTTTGCAATTTCAGTTTTATTCAATTATGTTTATGAAAATCTTTTTTTAATAACTTGTACTTATTAAATTCATTGCATTCACTTACACACAAATACCCTTAGGAAAGGTATTAATCCATTTCTTCCTTCCAATTATGGGTTAAATAACAGGACAGATTTGTTTCTATAGCCTTGGCTGGCAACCAGTCTACTACAGAAAGCAATGGCAACCTACTGCAGGATAATTTTCTGCCCAGTCAGTCATGTCTCGAAAGAGACATGATTGCCCAAGCATGTTTCACGTATGGCATTTAACTGACTTATTAAAGCAACTGAGCAGACAAAGAATTTTTCATGGAGCAAATCAAGTGATACTCTAAAAGTGAAATGTCGAGAGAAAAAAGCTGGAAGTAGAAGAACTGGATCAATGAAAAATATCTTCTTTTTCTTTTAATCGTTTCACCCCCAGGCAAAGCAATAATGCTACTAAGATGGTGTTATAGAGTTTGAAAAAATATGATAAAAAAACTTTATCAAAGAAAGAGGACAATAAGAGAACAGAAATTAAAAAGACAGTAGATAAAAAATTTACATTGCATTATTTACATTGTTCAGATTGTTGTCTTCATCTTTATTTCCATATTCATATTCACAATATTTCAGCTATTGTACAATCCAGCCTTCTTCAGGTGATTAGAATTTCGAGCTAAACATATTATCTGGATCACTAGGGTACATTGTTCTTGGTCTATAAGCCATGCTATTTCCAGTTAGTTAGTTATCTATAAGCCATGCTATTTCCAGTTAGTTAGTTATCTATAAGCCATGCTATTTCCAGTTAGTTAGTTATCTATAAGCCATGCTATTTCCAGTTAGTTAGTTATCTATAAGCCATGCTATTTCCAGTTAGTTAGTTATCTATAAGCCATGATATTTCCAGTTAGTTATCTATAAGCCATGCTATTTCCAGTTAGTTAGTTATCTATAAGCCATGCTATTTCCAGTTAGTTATCTCCCTCTAACTCAGATTCACATTGCATAGTGTATTAAATAAGAATATAAGAGTAAGTTTTCTGTGCCTCCTCTCTTCAATCAGTTTGAGATGTTGACATCTTCTGCTGATAAAGCTGAATGTTTTTCCCATAAATTCTCTTTAATCTCTACTCGCGCTTCATCTAAAGTATTCTTGTCTAAATTTCCACTTATAAGTGAGTCTCTGTTGAGTGATTGCAGCAACTTCTCCATCACCTATAAACTAGCCCAGATTTTTTTTTTTTAATCATTTCACCCCAAGCAAGGCAGTAATGCCACTGATGCCACTGATGCACAGGGGGCTACGTAAGAGTAAGAAGATTGGAAAAGAGAAAACCGGAAACCACATCCTAAACAGGGAACAAGGGATGAGCCTCTTCACCTGAACCCACCCATGTCCCTGACCATGGCTGTATCTGACTACCGGGTACACCGGGCACAAGCCCGGGCCGATCAGTGCAATGATAGTGAAAATCCGGGCAAGGTAAAATGTCTTCATCAGAAATCAAACTAAACAATTCATGAAGAAAGAAAGAAAGAAAAACGAAGACAACATCTGAATAATGCATTAAAAATCTGTTTGTTTATTTATTAATTTTGGGAGAAAAGACTGGTTATACTCAGAAAGTCCAAACCCGATTTCCTGCTTTCATTCACATTCTGTGCCTAATTTCTATTGGAGTAGCCAAAAAACCCGCAAAAATCATAGTTTTTAGAAACGGATGACACTGATGATGTGTCATCACCTTGTCAACTACTAATTCCGGGCAATTTTCTCTGTGCCCGGTGTTTTTTTAGCATCAGCTACAGCCATGTCCCTGACATCAGCAAACCTCCTTGATTTTTTCCTCAAATGCCAGGAGAGAGTATGGCAATTGAGAAGTGCAAGAAAAAAAACTGTTAGCATAGAATTTATGCTTACATCTAGCCATTTCAACTGTAAAGTCATGAGACTTTGCCACCAGTTTAATATTGTGCCTAAATTCATAAAGTTAAGGTATCAAAGAAAAAAGCTCATCAGAACAATTACCATGAAATTATTTATAGAAAATGCACAGGGAATCTACGTAACAATAGTGGGAAAGTGACTGAAGTCAAGATACCCAATTAGGACCAATAACATTGCAGATTTTTCTTAATATTTTATCAAGAATCTCTAAATACTTAGAAGAAGCACCAAGCCAGATGTGGCAGCAATATTTAATGCATGGAGTAATGGTAGACTTGTAAACGTGTAAAGTTCTGTAGAGAAACTCTCCATAAGTTTTAATAAATCTCTATGGAATATTTTTGCTGTACTTTCTACGCTAAAAAATTTGAAAATATATTTATATTTTGTATTGTAATGCAATTTTGTTAGAATGCCTGTCTTTATTCTTTGACATTAAAATTTTTCATTTCTTTTAAAAAAATGTAATTGTACTACTTATTTAAAATTAATTTATTTGCAGTACAATTTTGTTGTATCCTGGGAGGGGATAAACAGAGAAAGAATAGTGCAAGAAATAACTCTTAACACTGAGGATATATAAATACAGATTTATTATACTGCAGTACAATAAACCAAATACATGTACACCAACAAACAGTTAACACGAATAACAATTAAGAAGGCAATGTCTCAGTATAGGACGTATGCATCCGTCTTGAGAAGAAGGCTTCCGTCTAGTGACATCTAACTCTCGTCTAAGGCCAATGGCTTTCGACTCTGGTATAATGACGAATAATCTGGATCACTCCCGTGTAATGACAAAGACTCTTGTATAGTCACGAACACACTTGATCTCTCTCGAGTACTCACTGTAGTTTGTTCTCATCCAGGTCTTTTATAACCCAGGCCATACCCATTCCTGGGTAGGACAGGATATTCCTCCACAACAAATTTATACATTTACAGAAGTGAAAATAGTTCATTTATTCATTTATTATTTTAAATGGCATGCCCCACAAGGATAAGGGTTATTATGCCTCTATACAGCTTCCTTTTCTTTAATATGTGTGAATTGCCATGACTTCTTGAGAAAGGTAGTGTACTAGTTTCTCATTGCTTTTTCCATGGGTTTGAATTTTGAGTAGTCTCTCTTTCTGACTGAGTGAAACTGAGGGTGAAGATCCTCGGGTATCCTGCAATTTAACCTATAGCTGGTGGGTGACAAAATGGATTTTGCTTTACTCAAGAGTAAAACATCTACACTAGAAATGGCTCACCAATTCCATCTTCAATTTTTTCAAATTACTAGGCTGACAAGAAAAGACACAAATTTTTAGATATTGATGTAAGAAGATTGACAAAGTCACTTCAGTAGATAGATATTCTTATTTTCAGACAATTGTTTAGTTGCATTTGCAATATGTTTAACTGAAACACCCAATTCCGTATTACCTGGGAAGTAATTTTTGCTCAATATATTAAATACATGACTCCATTCATTTTTTCTTTGATTATGTGAATTTTTACTGTACCATGTGATGAAAATAATCCTGTACAACTATGCTGCTGTCTCTATGGTTCACATTAGGAATGGTGCTCTCTGTCTTAAATTCATTGTTCTTCCTCTACACATTATCATATGTTGGTTGGTTGTTTTGTTTTTATGGCATATTAACCTCAGCAGGTCATTTATTGCCAACTAAATTTTATTTATTTATTTCTGGTAATACCTTTTTCTTTCAACAATTTATTGTTGTCTTTATATAAGTTTTGTGTCTAGTAATACTTTTTTCTTTTCAAGTATCAAGATTCATTGGAATTTGTTTTTAAGGGCAGGGTCCCTAAGTCCTACCCTTGTTATTTTACTTAAATGACTGACTGAATCTTGATCATCAGACTGTGTAAACTAATATTCCTATAAGATTCTACTGAACATGAAATAGAAAATAGACTTTCTATTGTTATTAAGTAAAAAGTCTAATCATCCCAGATTTACTACATATTAATATAAATGAAAAAAAATATATATAAATAGTCACATATGAAAATCTAATAATATTGACGACTTAACAAAATATCAGTTTCATATTAATATAGAATTCTACTGGATAGAAAGTGAAGGATCTGTTTTCTATTTTTATTAAGTAATAAACTGATCCCACAGAATTACTTCATATTAATTGGAAAAATATACAAAATAGCTCACATAGAAAAACCTAATATCAAGGAATACATCAAATATCAGCTCATATAAATATAAAAATCTACTAGATATAATGTAAGGGATCATTTTATATAGTAATTAAGTAATTAAATGATTCCCAGAATTACTATACATTAATATAGTAATTATAAAAATATATTTAATGCTTTATGTGTGAAAGCCAAATAATAGTGACATTTTATTATTTTTGATAGTGTGAGTAAACTAATTCATGAATAAATTATATAAATAAAAAGAATTTATTTGTATGATTAATAGTCTATTAAAAACTTTATTTGCAACATAATTGTAAAATATATATAAGGAGTCAATCTTGCTGCAATCTTCCTGATTTACTGTGTAGACCCTAATCTTTAAAAAAATTATTTTTATATAACTTTGTACTAAATATGGAATAAATAACAGTCTGTGTCATTGCTATTGGGAGCCATATTTAAATAAGAATTGCTAAGAATACAAAGTATCTTATCAATATCTCCATACGATGAGGATTTAACATTTCAGGATATGAAACATAATGCGGAAATTAGACCAGTGTCAGAATTTTCTCAGATTCTGAACACCCCTCAGGATATTCAGGCTTATTCTAAATAGATTTCCTTATTTCTACTCAAATTTAGTATGTGAAAGGAAGCCCCTGATATTGAACAATAGCAGTTACAAAGAAAACTGTCATTTTTACTGT
This sequence comes from Ascarosepion bandense, assembly GCA_037127315.1. NCBI lineage: Eukaryota > Metazoa > Mollusca > Cephalopoda > Sepiida > Sepiidae > Ascarosepion > Ascarosepion bandense. The sequence goes on along the minus strand of JBBBDQ010001007.1, from coordinate 1,218,941 downwards.
TGATACTGACAGACAGCATCTAAAATCATGATGCCTTTCGTTTTTATTTATGAAAAGATTGAACTGTGAATATTTTGAAGTGAAATTATACATGAGGGTGCAATGGCTCAAATGTTAATGTCCAGTATTGCTGTTAAAGAGCTGTTTTGTGAAGAACATTCTGAAGTGATTCCTGATGAATTATTTAAGAAATTTTTGTTATTAAAAATAATAGGTAAGCTTTCTTCATTGAAGAGATTGAGCAAACAGTAGTTTTTGTTTCAGTTCTTTGAATAATAAACAATTTTATCAATGCTTGTATTATTCAACACACATTTTTTGCTAATTATTTTTCTCAAAAATATCCATAAACATTTTTATTTATCTTCTTCTTTATTGTAAATTTTCTTTCATCCAAAAGATTTTATATAATTCCTTTTCTTCTCACCATTTTATTTTTGTATTCTTCTTATGGCTTCTATGTGATTTACTATAGATTTATAGGCATACACTTACGTTGAAGTTAATCAGTGATATGCTTGTTTAATACTAAGATGGGTGAACCCTTGTCTTAATGCAGGAGTTCAGATATTGACTAACACTTGAGCACTCTGAGTAAACATTCCAATTAAAGTTAAATATAAGTTGAATTATCTTTTTTTTTCTTGTTTCTTTTCATCTAATCATTTCTTATTCATCTGTTATCATCTTTCATCATTTCTAGGTTCCTCTAACAAATACTGCTGATTATTTGTACCATTTTTCTTTTAATTTTGTATACTTTTTATTTCTTTTCTTTCTTTCTTTTTCATTATTTGGTTTCTTTTTTTCTTTCCATTCTTTCCCTTCCTTCCTTCCTTCCTTCCTTCCTTCCTTCCTTCCTTCCTTCCTTCCTTCCTTCCTTCCTTTTATTTCTTCCTTTCCTTTATCCTTCCTTCTTTTTATTTATTTATTTTTCATTTTTTTCATCTTTTTCTTTCTATTTCCTTTTATTTTTATTTTTTTCGTTCCTTTCCTTTTCCTTTTCCTTTTTTTTTTTCTTCCGTTAAGAATGGGGACCACTGGTACAAGTTGTATGTGATGTGAAGAGGTCATCTCATGTCAAAAGAGACAAGAAAGAATCATTTGACCCATGCGAAGTGCTTGCTAAACAAGCCAAAACACAAAGAGGCTGAAATCTTTGGTTTTTCTCCAATGAGAAAAACTTTGAACAGGACCAAAAGCTAAACCAAGGGAATGACAAATGGTTATGCAAAACCCAATTCATGTTCCAAGGGTCATACAAACCAAGTTCCCAGTATCTGTGATGGTTTTGGAATTTGTCAGCAACAAAGAAGATGCCATGCATCCTCACATCTTTCTTCAGGGCTTAAGAGTCAAAGCTGCTGGCTGTCAGGAGTTGCAGAGGGCTGTGAAGTCCTGAATAGACAATATACACAATGGAAATCATACATAATCCAACAATATTGTGCACCATCCTATAGTCCTAAGACAAACCAAGCATAGATACATGACCATTTCCATGATCATGTTCTCAATATATGGCCTTCTAGCTTACCAGAACTAAATCCACTGGTTTACTATGTATGGAGCATAATCTGGAGAGAGGTTAGTCAATGTCCTCTTAGTCAGTCAGTTAAGTGCCATACATGATACACGCTTGGGCGATCATGTCTCGAAAGAGACATGACTGACTGGGCAGAAGATTATCCCGCAGTAGGTTGCCATTGCTTTCTGTGGTAGACTGGTTGCCGACCAAGACTATAGAACCCAATCTGTCCTGCTATTTAAGCCATAACTGGAGGGAAGAGATGGATTAATACCTTTCCCAAGGGTATTTGCGTGTAAGTGAATGCAATAGATTCAACTGGAATTCGAACTCAGCTCCTTGGTTTCTCGTTCCGAGTCGATATCCAATGCACCACAATGCACATCCAATGTCCTCTTAACACTGTCCTCTTATGTCCTCTTAACTGTCCTCTTAACACTGGCATAATAAAATCAAGTTCATCATAACAAAGACTATGACCAAAATTAATAAATATCATCTGATTCATACATGTCATTACTTCCAACCCTGCATTGAAGCAGCCATCAATGCTAATGATTCATTGAATAGATGTGATAAAGGAATTCTCAAGATTATTTGTGCCAATTTATTGTCAAAGACAGCTTTGTATTTATGAGTTATATGTCCTTTATTGAATTCATGTATATATGGTTAAAAAAATTAACTCACCCTCTATATATAACAGATTACTCTCTTTGGTTATCTATGCTTTTATATATACAGAAAAAACATTGATAAACTGCAAGATATATAATAAACATAATTAACTCATCTATACCTGCACCTACACACAAAATGGTGAGTGTGTGTGTGTGTGTGTATGTAAACTTCTGTAAATATTACAAACATTTCATATAAAACTTATCTTTACTTCATTATTTTCTTTTTCCTGTTTATATTCTTCTCATCATAATAATAATTATTATTATATATTATTATTATTAATATAGTTCTTCAATATTATTATTTCTTTATTTATTCAATATAAACTTCTTTCCTTCCCACTATATATTAAAGATCTTCCACTTTACAGAAAAAAAAACCACAGCTAATAAGCATTTAACATAACCATATGATCATAATTATCTTGAAACTACTCAATAAACTTCTTTTTTTTTTAACATGATTTCATCGTACATTCATGCATTAAACATGTAAACTAATGGCAAATAAATAAGCCATCAGCAGGATTGAAAACCACAACTGAAAATCTCAGCCTTGAGATTCTAGCTTCATTTTCTTATCCTTCTGTAGGTTTAAAAAAAATAAATAAAAAAAGATACAGCTCTCATTTTGTGCTGACTGTATATATAACTAGATCAAAAAATCTTGGCCAATATTCACACTGGCTTGTTTCAATTTAGGGATCTATTTAAGCACTTATTCTCAAGTGAGTTGACTCAGGTCAGCTAAACACTCATTTTTCTTCACAGACATTAATTCTATAGAAACCAGCACAATAATTTCTTTTCTTAAACTGCAAGGATTCAGTATTATTTTTTGCATAATTGTTCTTTTTCTGTTCATTCAAACCAAGATTTTGTCATTGCTATGATTCATGATGATCTCTCTACATCTCTCTCTCTCTCTCTCTCTCTCTCTCTATATATATATATATATATATATATATGTTTGTGTGCGTGTATCAATGAAAGTTCAATGGAAACCACAAGATCCTTTTTTGCATTATTTACTTAAATGTATACTAAGTATTTATCACAAAATTCCACCACGTATAGGATTCATTTTTACAATAGAAAATATGAGAAAAAACTTCAACACTATATCAGTCAGTTAAGTGCCATACGTGAAACACACTTGGGCGATCATGTCTCTTTCAGGACATGACTGACTGTGCAGAAGATTGTCCCGCAGTAGGTTGCCATTGCTTTTTGTGGTAGATTGGTTGCCACCCAAGGCTATAGAACCCAATCTGGCCTGTTATTTAACCCATAACTGGAAGAAAGAGACAGATTAATACCTTTCCCAAGGGTATTTGCGCGTAAGTGAATGCAATGAATTCAAATGGAATTTGAACTCGGCTCCCCAATTTCTCATTCCGAGCCGATATCCACTGCATCACAACGCACACCCCAACACTATATACATTGCTAAAATAATATCTGTACATACCAGCATCTCTCTCTCTCTCTCTCTCTCTCTCTCTCTCTGAATAAAACATGTAAATGGATATATTTGATGGCATAGATATAGAATTTTACAAGCATACTTGTTTAATTGGGCACCTCGGTGTGGTGTAATGGTTAGCACGCTTGTCTTGCTAGAATCATTATAACTGAGTAGTGAGTTCGATCTTCACTGAGTGCCCCCTACTTTCGGCTGTGTGTTATGTCTAAGCTATGATTAGAAAATCACTTTCTTCCAAATTTGGGGGTTGGGTGCAGGGCTAACAACCCTGCCCCATAAAAAAAACAGATTGTTACGGAAACAGCAAAAATGCTACCCTACGCACCATTAGGTGTAAGGAAAAGTTAAAAAAAAAACTTTTTTTAATTTCTCTCTCTTGTGTATTTTTGTATAGATATTCATATACGTGCTTGTATACATGTATATGTCTTCATTTGTGTTTGCCTTTCTGTTTGATGATCAATCAGTATCATTCTCTTTCTTTGTGCATTATGTGTGTTTGTGTAACAAAATATTAATTACATGCTACTAAAACAGTTTATTTTATTATTTATTTGTATGTATGGTAAGTATTTATCACAAAATTACACCAAATATCAGTTTAATATTCATAATAAGAAATATGAACAAAATATTCTATAAATATGTTTGCATAAAATTATAAAAGATACATTTAAAAAAGATGGAACAAAAATGTATTGTACTTGGGACAAAGGAGAGTCAAGCAGGGCCTTATACTTTGCAAAATTGTCTTTGTTTACAACAACAACCCCACTCACTTCCTATAAGTAGCAATTAGATTTTAGCATAATTTAGCTGGTATTTTAGACCACACCATACAGGACAGATATCATGCAACAATTTGGTACTTCCTCTAAACTTGTTGATATGAACTGAGGCCAAATAACAAATCTTGGTGTCATCATACCAAAGGATATTATTCCATTATTTTTTTCTTTTATGTGCTATGTTCCTTCAAGATATAGGCGATCAAGGCCCTCCACATCTTCCTGTCCCTTGTGGCGCTTAATAAATTTTGTCTTGTTATTTCTCCCAAACCCTGCTCTGCTATTTACTTGTTGAAGCCCATCAACTATGTCATGGGCTGTTTTCCCCTGTCCCTCTTTCTCTCTATCCACCCTGTGAGTATCAGATTCTCCAAGCCCTCCTCCTTCATTATATATCTCAGAAACTTCAACTGTCTCTTCCTGATGTTAAGGTCCTGGGTATGACAATAAACTACATCCGGCAGCAAGGCCTCTGATTGGGAGGTTGTGAGGAGCATGGAACCACCTCTTAATTACTGTTGTTCCCAGGTCCACCCTGACCCGGAGTGGTAGCACCTGTTAGGGTCCCAGCTATGGCTAAATAGTTGACACCCAAACTGGGGTCAAAACACTATGGAAGTATAAAAATGGACTTTTATAGTAAAAATTCCAGCAATACATTTTTGAATGAAAATAAAATATTACCAGCAATACATTTAAAAAAAAATACCAGCAATACATCTGATTCAACAAAAAACTGCTTTATAAAAATAGTCAAAGAAAGTTGATCTACAAAATTCTATTTATACAAATCTATCCTAAAAATTTCGTCAGTATTAAATAACTCATTGAGGTTGATATGCTGTAAAACCAAACCAAACCAAACCAAACTAAACCAAACCAAACCAAATCCTGATGTTAAGTGTAAGTTCCTTTTTGTTTCCATTCTTTCCAAAACCTTGTCATTGCTCACAAGTTCGGTCCATGGTAACCCCAGCATCTTTTTGTAGAAACACATTTTTATTGTTTCAAGTCTCTCCTTCATCTTTAAGGAGATTGTCCCACATTCACTGCCATACAGGACAAATATCACATAACAGTATAGTAATTTTTTCTTTGTTTCCAACAAAATTTTACTGTCTTTTAATACTCTGCTTAGATTTTGGAATGCAACTTTGACCACCCTGATATATCTTTGGATGTCAGATGATCCTTAGCAAATATCAGGTGTATTTACACATTAATTTTCTTTGAAAGTGGCATATATGCTTTACAGTAGCACAAGTCATTGTGGCAGAGTGTGTCAGTGAGCCTGGCCTTTTAATGGAAATGGACTTGTCTCGTCTTCTTTTTCTTCTATGTTCCATTTCTAGTGAGGACTTGGGTAATCATGGTTTGCCACAACCTCCTATCTTTTGTAACTCTTATAGGTTTATATTTTCAACCATCCCATCCACTCCTTATTCTGTAGGTTACTCACTGCTTTCCTCTGGCCCGCTTACTTTCAATATGTCCTTTCAGTGTCAAATTCTCCAAACCCTTTTTCCTCATTATGTGTACTAAAATTTTCAAATCTCTCTTTTTGATTCTAAGAATAAGTGTCCTTTTGGTTTCCATTTTTCATGAAACTTCCTTGTTATTCATGTGTTCAGTTTATGAGATTTTTAGAATTCTTTTGTAGAATTACATTTCTGTTGAATAAAGTCTCTTCCTCATCTGTGGCTTATGGCCATATCACATTGAATACACTGGTTCTCGCTCAATCACCAAAGTTAAGCAACATTAAGCCTGGTCAGTACTTAGATGGGTGACCACTTGAGAATACCAGGTGCTGTAAGCATTTAGTGATGGATGTACATTGTGGTGCAATGGATATCTGCTCGGAAAGAGAAATTGGTGAGCCGAGTTCAAATTTCAGTTGAATACCCTGCATTCACTTAAGCACTGGTACCCTTGGGAAAGGTATTAATCTGTCCCTTCCCTCCAGTTATGGGTTAAATAACAAGGGTAGGACTTGAGGACCCTGCCCTTAAAAACAAATCCCAATGAATCTTGATACCTGAAAAGAAAAATGTATTACTAGACACAAAACTGATATAAAAACAACAATAAATTATTGAAAGAAAAAGGTATTACCAGCAATAAATAAATAAAATTTACTTAGCAATAAATGACCCACCGAGGTTGATATGCCATAAAAAGAAATCAACCAACCAACTAACCAACCAAATCATCATCTGTGAAGAGATTGTTCAGTATTCACTATTATATAGGAGGACAAATATTACATAACACTTCTTCACTATTTTCTTTGTTTCTTATGAAAATGATACTGACATAGTTATTCATAGTTAAGAAAAGAATGATCTAGAACAAAAAGATCAACATCCTTTACGTAGTGTTCCAAGAACTAAATCTCAAAATAAACCTAATAAGTCTCGGAAAAGGGATATATATCAATATGGGGTAGTGAAGTGGTTTAGGCAAATGTAACCGGGTAGGTCAATCTAGTACATAGATGTAATCATCATATGCAGTATCCTGAGACGTAGGTGTAGTCAATAATTGTAATCCAATAGCAGTAGACCAATATACCTCTGGTGGAAGATCTCTAGATCTCTCTCACTCACTCTCTCTGAATGTCCTTGCCTTCATTTGTATTTATGACTGACACCATCCAATCACATTCCAGTCAACAGGAACCAAGGTGTATACATATTCATTACCTATTCATTACATTACTGGTGCTCCTGCTATCCACTTAGGTGTCCTTGACCGAATCCAACGGAGAATCTGTAATGTGATCAATCCTGAATTGGCAGCTAGGATACAGTTGCTCTCTCACCGACGCAGTGTGTCTTCCCTGTGTCTCTTTGACAAATACTTTCACAGCTTCTGCTCCAATGAACTTAGCTCACTGGTATCTTCTATATACGAATTTCCTCGAGCCACAAGATTAGCAACTAGGTCCCACCCTTTTACTGTGAAACCAATAAATTGTAAATGCAAATTCTACTCCAGCAGCTCCTTTTCTCGCACTTCCCGCCTGTGGAATTCTCTTCTACATACTTGCCTTCCTGACAGTTACAATCTCAAATAAAGTCACTTCTTCATCTGTGAAGAGATTGTCCAAGATTCACTACTATATAGGAGGACAAATATTACATAACACTTCTTCACTGTTTTCCTTGTTTCTCATGAAAATGATACTGACATAGTTATTCATAGTTAAGAAAAGAATGATCTAGAACAAAAAAATCAACACCCTTTACATAGTGCGCCAAGAAATAAATCTCAAAATAAGCCTAATAAGTCTTGGAAAAGGGATATATATCAATATGGGGTAGTGAAGTGGTTTAGGCAAATGTAACTGGGTAGGTCAATCTATTACATAGACGTAATCGTTGGTACTTGTCATATGCAGTCTCCTGTGATGTAGGCGTAGTCAATAGTGATAGACCAATAGACCTCTGGATCTCTAGTGGAAGATCTGTAGATCTCTCACACTCACTTTACAGATGTCCTTGTCTTCATCTGTATTTATGGCTGACACCAGTCAATCACATTCTAGTGAGGAGGAACCAAGGTGTATACATATTCATTACCTCAAAACCTTTCCAAAATACAAACTATGATCTGGAATTGGAATAAAAGCAATGAAGGCAAATACACTGAATCAATTATAAAAATTCAGTATGTGGATTTAATAAATACTAAAACATTCAAATACTTTGGTGTATGGATTATTTGTAATAAATGCCATATAGAAGATTAGCAGTATAGCCCGGCGTTGCTTGGATATGATGAAAGCTTTAAAACTAATCCATGGTCCTGGAGCTCAGACACTTTGGATGTTGGACATGAAAGACTAAAAAGCAATAGTCGTTTCCAGTTAAAGTGAAACCGTAAACTGAAAGAAAAATGAATGGATGTAAGTCAGATTTTGTTTTCCTGCTATCGATATCAAATAAGTTTTTTTCGTGGTAAATTGAATTTTGAAGGCTAAATAAGTCCTCTGAGTAAATGGTATCATGGCTGAGATTAAAAACTACAATTATCCCTACTTAGAGCCAAACCCAAAGCAAAAACTAAAATAAAAGGGCTGAAAAAAATACAGGCATACAGGTAGATAAACAGACACACACACACAAACATCTTGCCTTATATATATTAGTGATTTTCTGCACTATTGTAAGAACTGCAACCTTGAAACTTCTGAATATCTTTTCTTATGTCTTTATCTATGAGTGTATCAAATTTGATTAAAATCAGACCACTCATTCTATAACCCGATTTTTTCGATTATCAATTTTCGATATTTATCGGGAGTACCTCGACACAAAACCTAGCTAAGAACACTCACAGATGCTTATAGTACAACTGTGTAAATTTTCAAGAAAATCAGTTCAGCCGTTTTGGAGTCTATAGGTAACGGACACACGCACACACAGACAAAGTTCCGTTTATAAATAAGTTTAGATTAGATAAAGAAAGTTGGCATAGAATAGGCTGTACTAAAGGTAGTTTTGCTCAATACTACAAATTGCTACTAAACCAAAACATTAATCTGAAAACTCAATTCATGTTCTTAAACTGCCTCATCAGATTGAGACATTCATATGGATATCGTGCATGGCACCAAAATATATCAGAAGTATATAAACAGTCAGCAATATACAACCACTTTCTAAAACCAATAGTATAAAATTGCTTTAAAAGAATGAAGCCTATAAGTCTTGGTGAAAATTGCACTTCCTCCTTGTGAACTGGCATTACAAAATCCCAAACAAATGGTTGTTCCAGATGACAGAAACCACATCACTTGAGGACTTTCAACAGCAACAATAGCTCAATGAATATCACAAGGAACTCAAAGCAAAAATATTTAAATGAAAGGTTAGAAAAAAATTATTAATACTGGAAAGAGCAATAAGAGCAACTGGACTTGAAAAACTATTTTCTTGAAAAGTTGTTTCAAGAGAAAGAATTCATAAATTTCAAATGACAATAGTACAAGCTGCTCAGTCAATGAATATTTAAACCATTTTCTTAGGAAATGATTAATATTACCATTACCTACCTTATCTAGTAGTTCCTGCAGTTTCTTTTTTACACCTGCATAACTCACATATCTTATGTCGTTAAGATTATGCTTGCCAATAAAGATAGCAAGAAAGCATTTTCATTATTGGAAACAACATTCTGTATTAGAAGGACGTCAGTTTAATTTTTTCAACATTAAAATTAAACTTTTAAACTTACTACCATTCGAAAATACTGACAGACCAGAAATATTAAAATCCAAAGTGGAAGTTGCACTGGCCAAACTGAATAGAAACAAAGCAGCAGGACGAGATGGCATTGTATTAGAGATGTTGGCAGCCTTAGACAACTTTGGCATAGATAAAATCACAGAAATTATAAGTGAAATCTACAACAGTGGCGAAACTCTATGCCAAAGTTATTTAAGTTGACAGGGCTTCCAAGAATGTGTATTCTTATCAGGTCTATTCAACCTCTAAGACCATTCTGAGAACTCTAGAAAGCCTGCCAGGATTTGTCATAGGCAACCGCAACCTGAACAATATAAGATACGCAGATGATACAGTTCAGATAGTAGGAAAGAAATTACAAGACCTCCTACAGAAAGTAGTTAAAGGAAGCAGAAAGAAAGGACTATATATCAAATACAAGAAAATACAGCTGAAGTTTTTGGGACATATTTGTGGTGCAGTGGATATCGGCTCGGAACGAGAAATCAGGGAGCTGAGTTCGAATTCCAGTTGAATTCATTGCATTCACTTACACGCAAATACCCTTGGGAAAGGTATTAATCCGTCTCTTCCTTCCAGTTATAGATTAAATAACAGGACAGATTGGGTTCTATAGCCTTGGCTGGCAACCAGTCTACTGCAGAAAGCAACGGCAACCTACTGCGGGATAATCTTCTGCCCAGTAAATCATGCCTCTTTCGAGACATGATCGCCCACGTGTTTCACATATGGCACTTAACTGACTGATTGAAGAAGAAGGGCTTGAAGAACCTGACACTCATGGGATGAATAGAGAGTAAGTGAGACAAAGGAAAGTAATTCACAATATAATGGAGTGTGGACTGAGTGGAATAACAGAAATATTAAGAGCAACAGAGGATAGGGAAATGTGGATGGCCATGATCACCTACATCATGAAGAGAAACGGCATATAGAATAAAAAGATTATTCTCTTTATTTATTTACAAAAATGAGGCATACCGAAATATATACTTTTATAGAGTTGTTAGCAAAAGTACCTATCCAACATATAAATTAAAATTTAAGATACTAAAACCAAACACATACAGCAATTTAAATATCTGAGAAATGTTATAACAGGAAAATATGACACTGGAAAATATGGATGGAAAATATGACACTGAAATCCAAAGGCACATTAGGATAACAAATGATGCCTTCTGAAAGAGAAGCAAATTATTAAGAAATTAAAAAAAATTGTTGGAAACAAAGAAAAGTGAACTGAAGTGTAAAATAATATTGGTCCTCCTATGAATGCTGGATAATATCTTCACAGATAAAGAAGAGACTGGGAACAACAGAAATGTGATTCTGCAGAATGATGATGATAATACCATGGACTGAACATGAGAACAATGATGAAGTTTTAAAGAAAATGAAAACAACAAGGACACTTATACTTAACATGAGGAAGAGATAATTAAAATTTCCAGGGTACATAATGAGGAATGCCCACATGGAAATTAGGTGCACGCAGAGTATATAATAGACAAGAGTGCCAATGGAAAACAATGTTTAACCTACCTAGTGAGCTTGAGTAAATGGATGATAGAGTAAGGTTTAGGAGAGATAACAAAAAGACAAAATTTATTAAGAGCTAAAAAGGACAAGAAGTTGTGGGGAAAAAACATGATTGTCAAACTTTTGAAGGGACACACCACAGAAAAGAAGCAGATTCCCTATGCATATATATTTCTATATTTTGGTCTTTGTTTATATATATATATATATATATATACTGTTAAATATAAGAGACAATGAATGTCTATTATGTCTAATCATGAGCCATTCTAAACGTTGTATTTTGGCTTTAATTATCCAAATATTGGAGAATTTTTGTCTTTATTTTCAAATTTTCAACTGAAATTAAAGCCAAAATACGACGTTTAGAACAGCTCATGATTAAACCTAATAGACATTCATTGTCTCTTATATTTAACAGTATATGTTTAGAAAATTATTTGCTGCCTTGATACGCTATATATATATATTAACAAAATTGGTTATAAACAACCAACAATTTGAAATTATTTGTTTGAACATTATTTTTGATTGACACTCGTATTTAAGTAGATATTTTGTTTATAATCAAACAGTATTATATATTTACCTCTACCAGCCTAATTATTTACAATAAATTTTTGTTATGAAAATGTGTGTCATTTGTGATTTTTGTTAATTAACTTAGAGGGAGATAACTCATGACTACCAAAAGGGGCTTTGCATAAAGAATGAAAATGATATACCCCAGTGATCATAATAAAGGAATTTGGTTCAAAATTCCTAGCACACAACAGCCAAAAGATCATACAAATGGCAACAAAGATGAGAACAATAGTCCAAATAATGTAAATAGTGCATATATATATATTTGCAATGTATATATAAACAGTGATGTTTTCATTTTACTGAAACCATTCCTGTATAAACCATGCAGTGTAACAGAGTAACATTTCCTGCTGAACAATTCCATTTCTATTGTAGAAGACTATTGCTGTGAAAAGAAGTACATTATCTTGTTGAGATAAATAGAATACAATCAAATCTTTCTCCTTTAATGTCCTTAACTTTTTTTTTTAATCGTATCACCCCCGAGCAAGGCGGTAACGCCACTGATGTGCAGGGGGCTACGTAATAGTGAAAAGATTGGAAAAGAGAAAACCAGAAACCACATCCTAAACAGGAAACAAGGGATGAGCCTCTACACCTGTTCAATAGATGTGGGTGGAGTGTGAACTGGGCGATAGATAGATCTATCTACTCCAATTGAAAAAAAAAAAGTGAGAAGATTGGTAAAGAGAAAGCCGGTAACCACATCCTAAACAGGAAACAAGGGATGAGTCTCTGTTCAATAGACGTGGGTGGAGTGTGAATCGGGCGATAGATAGATCTATCTACTCCAATTGAAAAAAAAAAAGTGAGAAGATTGGTAAAGCGAAAGCCAGAAACCACATCCTAAACAGGGAACAAGGGATGAGCCTCTACCCTGTTCAATAGACGTGGGAGGAGGAGTGTGAACCGTTCGATAGATAGATCTATCTACTCCAATTGAAAAAAAAAAAGTGAGAAGATTGGTAAAGAGAAAGCCGGTAACAAACATCCTAAACAGGAAACAAGGGATGAGCCTCTACACCTGTTCAATAGACGTGGGAGGAGTGTGAACCGGGCGATAGATAGATCTATCTACTCCAATTGAAAAAAAAAAAGTGAGAAGATTGGTAAAGCGAAAGCCAGAAACCACATCCTAAACAGGGAACAAGGGATGAGCCTCTTAACCTGTTCAATAGACCTGGGATGTAGATGATCATAGCTATCCACAGCATCCAATCCTTTATAGCTTTTAGCAATGTTTTCTTCCTTAATATCTCTTCAAGTCCCTGTCCTGCTACAAGGAGCCATATGACAGATATAACAAAACCAACCCAGAGATGGAGTCTCTTAGATTCAGATGTAAATGCAAAGTCCATATGGAAAAAAAGATAGACAATCACTGAATTAAATAAATAAATACTGTAATGTCCATATCCTTTCATTAGTCTGATGGAGACCATAATATTACACAATAGTTGTGCATTCATTAAAAACAATTAACATGACTAACATTCAGAGCAACTAGCAATGTACAAAATTACGGATGGACCAGAAATATTAGAAACCAAAATGGAATTGGCAATGGCCAAATTGAAGAGAAACAAAGCAGCGGTACCAGACATGATTGTAATAGAGATATTGATGTCCCTAGAAAGCTTTCGCGTAGACAGACTAACAGAAATAATAAACAAATTTACAACAGCGGCAATATACCGGTGGACCTAAGCAGGTCAATCTTTATAACACTATTTAAGAAGCCAGGTGCAAATGAATGTGAGCTTCATCAAATAATCAGTTTGATGAGCCAAATATCAAACTCATCATCCAGATTCTGATGAACAGAGCGCGCAGCAGAATCATCCCAGAGATAGAACAAGAACAATGTGGGTTCATTAAAGAAACTGGAATAAAGAATATGATATTCATGCTCAGAATGCTCTCTGAACGAGCAATACAGGTGCAGAAGGAACTTCATTTGTGCTTTTGTAGACTACGCAAAGGCATTTGACAAATTCTGACACGAGGACTTGATAGAGATGCTCGACAACCTCGACATTTTTAGAAAAGATGTAAGGATAATCAAGAATCTATATTGGCAGCAAACCTGTTTTGTACAGATAGGAAATGAATTCAGCAGGTATGCAAAAATAAAAAGGGGCATAAGACAAGGATGTGTTTTCTCACTGGAACTTTTCAACCTGTACAGCAAAACAATTATGAGAGAAACAAAAGCCTTGCCAGGATTTGTCATTTGCAGCTAAAATCTCAACAATATCAGATATGCAGATGACACGGTGTTGATAGCAGATACGGAAAGGAAAATGCAGGACCTTTTACAGAAGGTATCAAGAGAAAGTTAGAAGAAAAGACTGAGCATAAACTTAAAGAAAACTGAATATATGGTCATCAGCAAAAAGAGGAGCCCAATATGACAACTACAAGTCGGAGAAACTAAAATAAAACAAGTAAAAAATATTCAAATACTTGAGAAGTAATTTGACAGAGGATAGAAAGTGTGACATGGAAATCCAAAGATGCATTGGCATGGCCAAATATGATATCTGTTCTTCTATATGGAAGTGAATGCTGCACAGTCTCATCAAGGATGAAGGAGAGGCTTGAGGCAGCAAAAATGTGGTTTTACAGAAGGATGCTGAGGATTCAATTGACAGAGCATGTGTGCAGCGATGTGGTGTTGAAAAGGATGTAAACGAGAAGAAAATCATGCAAATATCAAGGAAGAGACAAATGAGGTTCCTGGGACATGTAACGAGGAAAGAGGGCCTAGAGAACTTAATACTCACAGGTTGGATAAAGGGAAGGAGAGACGGGGAAAGCAGCAAGTGAGACAGACTTGTTAGGTTTGAGCAAATGGATGGCAGAGTGGGGCTTAGAGATATCAAGAGAAAAAATATTGAGAGCGACAAAAGACAGAGCCAAGGTGGAAGTCCATGATCACCTACGTCCTGAAAGACATGGCACATGAAGAAAAAGAACATTCAGAAGACCTATGATGAAAATGATGATTTGAATAAAACAGTTGACTAAATGGTAATGATAAACACACAATGCTTTTAATTACAGGGGCTAAGAAGGAAATCAAATAAAACCTAAGAATAATAACTAATGATTTAAATAAAATAACCTTGCCTATTATTGTGTTAAATCTGCCCTTCAGTAAGCAATTATATCAACCTAATTACAATTAAGAGTAGATAAAGTAGTAACAATAGATCAATAGAGGCTTGTGGTGTACTTGTGAAAATATTCTGATGGGATGACATTATTTTATCCAAATAGGTTTCTTACATTTAAACACCAACTGTATTATTCAAGATGTCTGCTTTCAAGACCATAGGCCTGATAAGCATTAGTCAAGCCGATAATTTCAGCATTGGTCATTGGTTAGAATAAATCCTTTAACTGGACACATGCACAATAAATATCAATATACTCAATGATGCTATGCATTCTTTTTTCCAAATTAAATAAAGTTGTCTTCAGTTTCTGCCATAGTTATCCAACCGGCACATACCATAGATAAATCTTAGATGGCCAATGATTTGACGGTTGATAACTTTTCCCTCCTTGGTTCATAACCAATAGCTACTAGCCACAACAGAAAATCTGCATTTCCCAAGAAAATCAAATTCAGGAATACACTTATATAGACTTCTAACCAAAGTTTTTTACAGTATGTGATGAATTAATTGTTGTTTTATTACACAAAAATGAAAATGACAATGATATCTCATTTTCACAGATATATTTACCAAAATAACACAAAAATATCTTGAAATGCTAAAGAGTAAATTTATTTAACAAAATTGATATTAGCTTCAACCACAGCCTCCAAATGACTGCATGCATCTCTTCTAGACAGTCTCTTTGTTTAATTTGGTGAATGCTGCCATAATACTTACCTTCAGTTCGTCTTTGGTGTTACAAGTTTCATTGATTTTAAGCTCAACTGTGCTTCACACATAATAATCAAGGGGGTTGCAATCTGGGGAGTTAGGAGGCCAGATGTAATGGGTGACATAGCTGCAGAAACTGTCTGACAGCCATGACTGGGTTCTCTTGCTTTTATGGCATGGTGCAGAGTCCTGTTGCCAGACATAGAGTCTTCCAGCAGCCACCCTCTTGACCCAGGGCAGCACTACCTATCCAAAGTACTTGATGTAGGCCTCTGTCTGGGACCCTGTAGGAAGATGAATAGAGGCATAATCTTGCCATTACTAGTGATCACTTCGAACAACATTGTAATCACCATCGGACTCATCTAACTCTTTCTGTATCTCCTATGCTGTCCTCTGATTTATACCTAAACACTCTTCATAGTTCATAATTTTGATGTAAACTAAATTTAGATTATTTTAATTGAAATTATTTCAAATTAAGTTGTTTTAATTTGAATTGTTTTAATTGGCTAAATGTTCTTTTAAGATAAAATTCAACCTTTCTTATTTCAAATAACAGAAAATTTAATGCATGAAATTTAAATTTAAATACTTTTAATTTAGTTTTAAAATTAGGTATTGCAGGGAATTTTTAAAAATGTCCTTTAATGAAATTTAACATGTTTAATGAAATAATACACAATATTTCCAAGAAATATTTTTTGCATAACTTAAAAAAATGAAAATGAAAATCTTAAGACAGTAAAACAGATGAAAATCTTAAGACAGTGAAACAGATGAAAATATTTTTTTGCTTAACTTTAAAAAAATTTTAAATGAAAATCTTAAGACAGTGAAACAGAAGAAAATCTTAAGTTAGTCAAACAGATGAAAACTTACATTTTGATCACAAAAATAATTTTTACCAGTTGCTCCTTTTTGTTCCACTGGTTCAAAAACTTTCTGTGTAATGGTCACATGACTGAATCTGGCTCTTAAGAAGGGGTCAAGAATAATCTCCATTATTTTAAAAGTTAGTAAAAAAAAAATTTTGATGTAATACTAAAATCAGCAGATGTTCCTGATATACTCTTAAGAGCCGAATAATACAAATATCTTGTCTAAATCAGTCTGACTATAAGTTGTTTAAATAACAACAAGCATTTTCTATAAGTTGTTTGTTAAGCAACAAGCATTTTCTCTACTTACACTCCCTAATATCACTTGTAACACATATCATAAGAATGAAGAAATGAGAATTTACAAAAATGTACAAAGAGGTTAGTGAAAATTATCAAGAATATTATTTTACACAAAATTATTTATTCCCCCCAAAATTTAAGTCAGATATTGCATATATGCTCCCTTCACTACTAATACACACACACACACACACACTCATTTGGGATGTCAAATGTCTAGACCTTATCCAATTTTTTATTTTAGAATAACTTTGTTTTGACTGAGAACATTGCAGCACTCAATATGTTTGTGTTTTTCTATGCACACACACACACACACACACACACACACATATATATATATATATATATAGACCAAAGTATTCATCAAATTTGAAAAGGCAACTTTACCAACACAAAGCATGCAAATAAAAACACCAAAAATGACATGAAAGAAAAGGAAATAAAACATAGAAAAAAGAAAAACACCTACGTATGCAATAAACCAAAGTGCTCAATGTCTAACACAAATTGAGAAGTAACCCTAGCCAATGTGAAAAACTTAGACTAATGATTTGAACTCTGCTGTGTAGTGTTGTTGGTTAGGATATATATATATATATATATATATACACGCACACACACACACACACACATATATATATATGTGTGTGTGTGTGTGTGTGTGTGTGTGTGTGTGTATGTATATATATATATATATATGTGTGTGTGTGTGTGTGTGTGTGTGTGTGTGTGTGTGTGTATATATATATATATGTGTGTGTGTGTGTGTGTGTGTGTGTGTGTGTGTGTGTGTGGCCTGATGATTGTGCCTAGCACGAAATAGCCTGTTGACTTCAATGTTCACTTTTATATTTATATATGGTCTACTTCTGATATTGAGCACTTTATCCTATAAATATAGCACACTTAGAACTATATTTCTTCATATATATGTGCGTGCGTGCGTGCGTGTGTATATATATATACACACACACACACACATATCCATATTTAAATATACATACACTTGCATTCACAATGTACTGGCCATATAATTACTATAACTCATCTAACATATTTATACCCACATCTGCGTGTATGTATGTGTGTGTGTGAGGTAGGTACATAAAGAGATAAAAAGCAATTTCAAAATGTATTCAACAATAAATTAATCATTAGTTGAACGACATTCAATAAAAAAGATGCATTAGAATGTTTTGAATTACAGTGAATTGTTGCAATATAAAATATTTAAAACCAAATGCTTCTATCTTATTCTAGGCCCCACTCCACCCTCTAATATTTATAAAAAATTAAGAGCTTAATGGCATATGAACCCAAGTACTTTAATTGCCAATATTTCTAAAACTGGGTATGGCTGAACTGAGCTCATTACTTAATAAGGTCTTATCCATACAGACTGATTCCTTTTATAACTATTTTATTTTAAATGACCTTTTTTGGCTTTCATTCTTGCTGTTATGGGAATGCATTTTTAGAGTTCATACATTCCTTAACTATACTTGCATGAGAATTCTATTTTGAGAAGGTCCTTGGTATAACGGTAAACTGCATCCGGCAGCAAGGCCTCTGATTTGGAGGTTGTGAGGAGCATGGAACCACCTCTTAATTGCTGTTGTTCCCAGGTCCAATCTGACCCAGAGTGGTAGCACCTGTTAGGGTCCCAGCTATGGGTAAATAGCTAACCCCAAACTGGGGTCAGAACATTATAAAAGTATAAAAATAATTTTATAGAAATATAATATATATAAAAATACTTTGATAGATAAATATACACTTTTGAATGAAAAATATTACCAACATTTCTTTTCTTTTTTTTTTTTTAAAAGTTATACCATTACACATAGAAGACATCTTCAGTTTTCTAAAACAAAAATAATTTTTTTTTTGTCAAAATCTGACTAAATCAACTTTCTTACTAAACCGAACATTAAAAAAATATCTTTAAACTCTACCTTTCGGCATTAAATAACCCACAGGGGTTGATATGCCGTTAAACAAAAATCAAACCCAAACTCTATTTTGAGAAGCATATGAGATTGGGATTTTGGTCCCAATGTAAATGTAATTGCCAGGTTTTTCATGTAAGTTATGCAGCATCAGTCTCCATCCATTCTTTTTATTATAAAATCAGATTTATAACAGAGATTGACTTTATTAAGATTAAAGCACTTGGATTCAAATAAAAGTGCATTTTACATAAATTTTGATTGCTGATGTTTCCTCCTATTCAACATTCTCACTTTGATCTTCTAATCACTATTCACTCTTTGATCTTCTAATCAGTATTCATGCTTTGATCTTCTGATCAGCATTCTCACTTTGATCTTCTGATCTATGCATTTTGTTTATATTTTACTCATACGTGTTTTCTTTTCAAATGCAACATTCAGTTTCACATTCAATGTAATAAATACTAAAGAAGATTCTTTTTATAATTTGCAGATTATTACAATCCCACTGAAGCAAATGTTTTGTGAAGTGCTGAGATTCAAACTATTATTTTTATGTTATGTATAATGCATAGGTTCTTTTGATATTTGATACCTTCATATTTACGGATAGCAGGTAAGTGTTTTACATGTTGAAATTTCAATTTGGACAGCTGCATATTAAAAACATATTAAATAATTTTAGAAATTTATAAATTAATAGCTGGTAAGTGAATGATAAGACAACTTTTTATTTTTTTAAAAATATATATCGCTTATTATTCAATTAACCTGATCTCAGACTTAACAGCCACTAATAGTGACTTTAAGTAAGTATATACCAATGGTCAGCAATTACTTTTTGTCATTAATTCATCATGATTATTTGGCCAGATTCCCATTTAGATATACAGACATGATAAGATAAAGAACAAATAGGAAGCATTTATTAATCTAGTATATCGCACTCTTATTAAAGCGTTATCAGAGAATTTAATAAAAATGAAACATGTTATATTGATAAACGTTTTCTATTTTCTAGTTCTTTATCTTCTCATTCTATTTGATTCCAACTCATATATGGTCATACAAAATTACAGGAAAAAGATTATAATGTAAAGCTTTGAAATAGAAAGAGAAACTTATAACTGTAGATTGTATTATAATAATTTGCCCAACAAATAGAACTGACAAAAATTCTCAATAAATAATATAAAAAGGAATAAAGGAATAGAATAAAGTAATACTAAGCAAACAATATATATGCAAGAAAAATCTATGCAAAGTCACAATAATAAGGTGAAAAATGCACAAAGTAAAAATGATGTTCTCATACAAAAGAGATACAGTCAAGTGATCATAGCATTTTGATTTCAAGACAAGAAAGAAAAAAATACAATGGATGAAACCAAGAAGAGTTTTATTACTTAAAAAATCCCAGTATGCACTTATATGATTTGTCTATAAATTTCAGGAGGGTGATTTTTATAGATCATTTCTATTGAATTACAACCAATGTCTCATTAAGGGAACAAGAAAATGGCATCAGGCAAAAATGATGAAAAGATAATGTACAGAATATGTTAACTTTAAGTATCTACAAAAAATAAAATTAAAGTTTAAAATTAAGCATTTAGATACTTTATGGAAAACATGTTATTTAGTCATATAACATTATTGGAAACAGATTGTAATTTATACTTTTTTTTTTATAAGCGTTTCACCCCGAGCAAGGCATGTCACTGCCACTACTGCGCAGGGGGCTACATAGAGTGGAGAAAGGGTGGTTAAATATAGGAAATGTCAGAGGGTGGGTGATAGGTGGGTAAGGATACCGAGAATGAGGGTTGGGTAGATGAGAGTGTTCTGAGAATAATTGGGAGTTAGTGTGATAGGAGGTGTCTATTGACCCTACATTTAAACACCTGGAGATTGTAGCTGTCAGGAAAGCAGACTTGTGGAAGGGAGTTCCACAGGCGGGAGACGTGAGAAAAGAAGCTGTTGGAGTAGAATTTACGGTTACATCTTATCTGTTTAACTGTAAAAGGGTGGGACCTAGTTGCTAATCTAGTATCTTGTGTAAATTCGTGCTTAGGCGGCACCAGTGATCTAAGTTCATTAGAGCAGAAGCCATGAAAGTACTTGTAGAAGAGGCACAGGGAAGCCACATCACGCCAGTGAGAGAGTGGTTGCAGCCGATCTGCCAAGTCAGTATCAACCATGTTACGGATCCTCCTTTGTATTTTGTCAAGAAGCCCAAGGAGAGCAGCAGGAGCTGCTTTGAAAATTGGAATGGAAATTTACAGCACCAAACTGGGAGATTAGGAGTTTATACAGGAGCATATTCTTCATCATAAGACAGACAGCAAGACATGAATATCATACAAAACAGCAACTATAAAAAGTTAACATGAAGAATTAAAAAAAATTAACCCAAATTGTTCTGATTGCATCTCACTTTACTCTCTCTCTCTCTCTCTCTCTCTCTCTCTCTCTCTCTCTCTCTGAAAAAATTACTTTCTGATTGGTTACACAGCAGTGATGCATTTTAGACACAATTCATTCAAGCAAATCCAGTTCACCTTTCATTAACCCAAGAAATTATGATTTTTGCCTAATCTAGGATAATTTACCCCTATTTGTCAGTTGCTGATTATAAAATCATATAAATTCCTTCATCACAGTACAGTATAACATAGTATCACTGTATTGGCAGAAATAGAACATTACTTATTAGTGGTAATAATTTATGTAGAGTCAAGTTGTTTCTTATCAAAAGTTAAGAGCACTGGTGAATACAAAAGAAAAATATTTCTCTTTTCTTCACTGTTTTTCATATTTATGAGCTTGTGTGAACTTTATTTTGACAAATAGAAAAAGGGATTGGATCTAGGCTGAAGAAAAGGCCAAGACAAAGTTTAGGAAGCCTATGTGAAAATTTACTTAAAAAATGAAAAGGGAAGAGGCTTACAAACTAAGAAGAATTAACAAGCCAATGTCAAATTCAGTCAGTCAGTTAAGTGCCATATGTGATACACGCTTGGGCGATCATGTCTCAAAAGAGACATGACTGACTAGGCAGAAGATTATCCCACAGTAGGTTGCCATTGCTTTCTGCTGTAGACTGGTTGCCGACCAAAGCTATAGAACCCAATCTGTCCTGCTATTTAACCCATAACTGGAGGGAAGAGACGGATTAATACCTTTCCGAAGGGTATTTGTGCGTAAGTGAATGCAATGGATTCAACTGGAATTTGAACTCGGCTTCCCGGTTTCTCGTTCCGAGCCGATGTCCAATGCACCACCACTACTTTTTGATATAAATAATCAGAAAAAGTTGAATCAAACCATAAAAAAAGACAGAAGAGAGAGAGAAAGACAGAGGCCATGCATTTGAATAATGCGGGTCTCAAACTACATGCTGATACATTATCAGCATCTAATGAGAACTAGGAAATTTCAAACAACTTTATTCAATTCTGAAGCTAAGTACCTTAAAATATATTTTTTTATTCATGTTAAATACAACCATATATCTCTCATGTAAAAATGAACTCTCTCAATTTGTTTTATGCTTTTTGGAATACCATTTCATGTCTGATAATTTAATATGAAAATTTTTTCTTTTTAACAATTCATTGTAACTACGAACCTTTAATGTTGGATACTTGTCCTAGAAGAAGCTACTGAAACTTCAAATGTGTAAATTTTTAAATAAATTCCTTTTATTTTTTTGTTGAAAATAACATGTTTCCTTGTCATTATCCCTTACATACTTCAAGTTTACTATAGATTTTGGTTTGTGAATTGTCATGGAATGACTTCTGTTTGGTTTATTTTGTTTTATGGCATATCAAACTCAATGCGTTATTTAATGCCAACAAGATTTTCAGGATAAGTTCATATGAATACAATATGTATTTCTTGTAATGAGTCATTTTGCAGATTAGGATTTATTGACGTCTTTTTGTAAAGAGGTTTTTTTTCAAGAGTCAAAGGTACTGCTGATAATATTTTATTTTAAAAAATGCATTGCTGGTAATATTTTTATCCAAAATATGTTGCTGTAACTTTTTTTTAATCTATTGCTGGTAATTAATTTTTTTTTTTTTTTTTTTAAATATATTGCTGGTATTTTTGCTATAAAAATCTATTTTTATGCTTTCATAATGTATTGACCCCAGTTTAGGGGCTAACTATTTACTGAGACTCTAATAGGTGGTACCACCTCGGTTTAGTGTGAACCTGGGAATGACAGCATTTAAGAGGTGGTTTCACACACAACAAAACCTCTAAATCAGAGGCCTTGCTGCCAAATGTCGTTTATCATCATACCCAGGATAAATGAATTGTGTGAGACATGTATTAGATCTGTTAAAATACATTCAGATAAGTTCTCAGGGTAGAGATATAGGTAAGAAAAGAACTCTGGACCAGAACATGTTGGACACCATGATTGCAACTCTGCCACCATACCCTGATTAGAATAACAATGTAAACATGTAGAAAAAAAATATTGTAACTTTTGTTATTCTTTGTGTCAAGCAGGCGATATCATTTCAAAACACAAACCGCCACTACTGGGACCAAAAAGTGGCATATATATGCATGAAATCATTTGTTTTAACATTATTTTTGATCAATACTCATATTTAAGTAGATATTCTGTTTATGATCAAACAGTATATATATTTATTACTACCAGCCTGATTATTTTTCATAAATTTTTGTTATGAAAATGTGTGTCATTTGGCAGGATTCGAAACTGCAACCCCTATGTGGATAGGGGAAGCCACCAATTGATCTGGCACGTAGGAGAGGAATTATTTCACTCTTCAACCGCTCTCTCTCTCTCTATCTCTATCTCTCTCTATCACAGGTGGAATATAGGAAGTCTGCCACTGCTCTATCACTACTACCATGGAAACTGCATCAAATGGTTCCACCATATTCTGATCTTCATAACTAGGACCTGTCATACCACTTACATATTAGCAAACTACTCACAATTCCTCCATATTCCATTGGTGAGAAGTAAGTTCCACTCAAACAGCTTCCTTCTGCAAACCATGGCCATATGGAACAAATTCTCACGAGAATGTTTCCCTGATCATTACAAACGTGACCTGTTCAAGTCTAGAGTCAACCATTATCTAACCCTCCTATCCATATAAGCTACTCGTTAAAGTAACCTACTACCTCAAGTGGATTCTGGGCCTTTTACTGATTGAAACATACTGTAGAAAAAAAAAAAATTCAAATCCCGGTCAAATTCATAAAATTCATTTTCACACAAATATCCTTGGGAAAAGTACAAATCTATTTCTTTTCATCCCAACTATGGATTAAATCATAGGGAAAACTGTGCTCTTCAGCTTTGACTTACAACCAATCTAAGATAAGATCAATTCTGAATTCAAAACCATATGTTGCGCTGGTGAAGGACATGACTTATGAAAAGATCACAGAATTCATTATGACTTTAATAAAGACTGTGGTCAACCTGATGATGATGATGATATATAAGAAGAAAACCTTTGGTTAGTCTATTTATGATTTCCTGCATGGATTCAAGTTTACAAAGACACTCTTTCTCTCTTTCTCTCTTTCTCTCTCTCTCTCTCTCTCTCTCTCTCTCTCTGTGTGTGTGGATAATCCATCTTCCAAATATAGCCAACCATTTTATCTGTCATTTGTCAATAATTTGTGTTTGTTTATCCAAATGAGTAGGCATCACACATATACAAACACATGAAAAGCCAGTAATATTGTAAAAGATATTCATGTTAAAACATTTTCATAATTATCTTGCTTTTATTGATGCCCAAATGATGACAAAAAAAAAGGATTTTTAGAAAAGCAAGTTAATTCCTGAACAGGTGAATATTTGTTACAAGATCAAACATTGAAACTTTTTTTTACTGTTTTGTATCTAGTATGTGATGCCTTCTCATATACACAAACAGGCACTAATTAATCTAAACTTATTTATAAATGGAACTTTGTCTGTGTGTGTGTGTGTGTGTGTGTGTGTGTGTGTGTGTGTGTGTGTGTGTGTGTGTGTGTGTGTTACCTATAGACTCCAAAACGGCTGAACCAATTTTCTTGAAAATTTACACAGTTATACTATAAGCATCTGCAAGTGTTCTTAGTTAGGTTTTGTGTCAAGGTACCCCTGATAAATATCGAAAATTGATAATCAAAAAATCAGGGTATAGAAGGAGTGGTCCGATTTTAATCAAATTTGATACACTCGTAGAAAAAAACATAAGAAATGATATTCAGAAGTTTCACGGTTGCAGTTCTTACAATAGTGCAGAAAATTAATAATATATATAGAGAGAGAGAAGGCAAGATATTTGTGTGTGTGTCTGTTTATCTGCCTATATGTCTTCTTTTTTTTTTTTCAGCCTTTTTATATTAGTTTTTGCTTCAGGTTTGGCTCTAAGTAAGTATAATTGTAGTTCTTAGTCTCAGCCATGATACCATTTACTCAGAGGACTTTTTTAGCCTTCAAAATTCAGTTTTTTATGAAAAAAAAGTATTTGATATTGATACCAGGAAATTAAAATTTGATTTACATCCATTCATTTTTCTTTCAGTCTACGGTTTTTCTTTAACTGGAAATAACTACTGCTGTTTAGTCTCTCATGCCAACATCCAAAGAGTCTGAGCTCCAGGACTATTGATTAGTTCTAAAGCTTTCATTACACCCGAGCAACGCTGAGCTATACTGCTAGTGATATATTAAATATAAAAAGTTGTTCATATTTGAACAGCAGATTACTCAAAATGATAAAGAATGAGAGAGGATAGGTACAACTACATTTGGGTTGTTTTATTCTTATTAGTACAGAAAGGGAAATCAACAAGCTTACTTCAAGTTTCATTCTTGTCTGTTGAATTCACTTTGTACTAATAACCTTGGATAAGGAATGAACCTATATCTTCTGCTAATTGTAGGGTAAATAGAAGAGTTCACTGGACTCTCTAGTCTTCAATGTGAGTCCTTGGATAAGAACAACTATGAATTCAAAACTGTGACAAAGGCAATGGAAAAACAATATTTCCCAACAAATCATGGAAATTCCCAAATAAAAAGAAAAGTACGTAAGTGAGTGACTAACGCTTCTAATAATAAATCTTATTCTTTATAAATTTTCTGTTTAGTATATTTGTATGCGGTTTTCAACATTTAAATTCTGATGATATCTTTAATCATTTTTGTCAATCAAACTTTACTCATCCCTTATTATTTTATTATCAGAATTAATTATAAATAATCAATTTTTGTATTGTTTTTTTAATCAATTGCATATAAATTTTTTTCTTTTTAATATTTTTGAATGCAGTTTTCAGCATTAAATTTATCATGTTATCTTTTATCATTTTTTGTTATAATTTGTTAGTTTTTATTAATATGAAAATATTAATTGAAATATTAATTGAAATATTAATTGAAATATTAATTCAATTAAATTGCAGATGCTGTCACATCCACAATTTATATCAAAATATAAAAGCATGCAGTAGAATTCACCTAATTCGATAGTTCATCAAATTCAACACTTTTTTGTGCCTCGGCACAGTGTTTATGTTTTGTACATAGCCCATTTCGCCTAATTGAACTTCTCCTAATTTTACAGTTTGTCTAACACAACACTTTTTATTACCCCACAAGCAAATTACTATTAAAAATGTTCAATTAATTTGACACCCAAGTAAAGTCAGTCGCACACAAAGAAAGTCAATGTTACACAATGAGATGTTTTGTACATAACCCATTTCGCCTAATTGAACTTCTCCTAATTTTACAGTTTGTCTAACACAACACTTTTTATTACCCCACAAGCAAATTACTATTAAAAATGTTCAATTAATTTGACACCCAAGTAAAGTCAGTCGCACACAAAGAAAGTCAATGTTACACAATGAGATGTTTTGTACATAACCCATTTCGCCTAATTGAACTTCTCCTAATTTTACAGTTTGTCTAACACAACACTTTTTATTACCCCACAAGCAAATTACTATTAAAAATGTTCAATTAATTTGACACCCAAGTAAAGTCAGTCGCACACAAAGAAAGTCAATGTTACACAATGAGATGTTTTGTACATAACCCATTTCGCCTAATTGAACTTCTCCTAATTTTACAGTTTGTCTAACACAACACTTTTTATTACCCCACAAGCAAATTACTATTAAAAATGTTCAATTAATTTGACACCCAAGTAAAGTCAGTCGCACACAAAGAAAGTCAATGTTACACAATGAGATGTTTGTTAAATATTGTCTCACACTTAATCTTATTTGACTTTTATACAATAAAAAGTGATTATCTTTTGGTTAACATAAGCAAAGTGGTGACTTTGATAAAGTGAAAAATGAATCTTGAACATTAATTTAAGATTATCATTAGAACTTTTAGAAATCTTTAACTAATATCTTGGTGATTGGGAGTTCCAGGATTGACCCTCTTTAAGGTTCTATCTACTTCCTCTGCATTTTCTTTAGCTCGTAAAATTAATTCTTTTACCGCCCTCAGTTTACTAAGCAGGGATGTATGACCCCCCCTCTTCCAACCTCAAACCATTGTCCAGCTATGCTTTAATTCTCTGTTATCATCATTATATTTTTTTCTAAATAATATGTGTTTAAGAATAAAAATACTAATTCAGACTTTTCTTACCATATTTTGAATGTGTTTGGATGATTCGGCAGTTCACCTAATTCAACGCTTTTTCTCTTCCTCATTGACATGTCAAATTAGGCAAATTCTACTGTAATATCTTTTTGATATAATTTGTCAATTTTTATCAATATTAATTATCAGTATTAATAAATTGAAATATTGATTCAATAAAATTAATTTGGCAGCAAAATATGAAATTGTAATATTAAAAAAAGTATTATGCTAAATGAAACAAAAATCTATTTTATATTAAATAATAAAATATTGTTTTTCGATATGTTGACATTTTTATTTTTGATGTTGAGATTTTTAAAAATAAAATAACATGTTGACGTCTTCTTGACATTTTTCTAATCTGTTAACACATTAATTACTCAATTATTTTCTCTCTCTTTCTCTCTACTTCTTTGTCATTTCATTTCACTTTTTTCTTCATGCTATTGTTATATATTACGACATTTACAGCCAATTCTTTAAAAAATTTTTAATAGAACTTTTATGAAATTGTTCTTTAATATTAGAATTAGTTTTTATAATTCATTTTAATTATTAAGAATATTTTTCTACAACAAAATATTTTTCTGCATTTTCACATTTTCTTTTTTTTTTTGCATGTTTTTATTTTGTAATTTGTTTAAATATAATAATTATATTTTATATAAAGTCATCAGATCTAATATTTTTTATAATTACAATTACATTTCTCATTATTCCACTAAATTATTAAATTTAAATGAAATATATATACAAGCGGGCTATTATAAATTAATTCAAAACAAGCACACATTTTTTTGTAACAAATATCACTTGTATGCTTTAATTTTAATATTGCTTATTATTTGGTAAGAGGTTGAGTAAAATCTGGGGCCTGAAATTAATAATAATGATAATAATGAGCTGGGGTACAAATTTAATATAAAAGAAATGAGGAAGAAAAACTGAAGAACTTCAAGAAAATAGAAAAAGAAAAAGAAAAGATGAAAAAACAAAAAATGCTAAAAGACAAGAAAAATTTAGAGAAAAAACAAAAAAATATTTCAAAACAAAAAGAGAGTCTCAAAAAAAGTATAGAGAAATAAATAAAGAAGAATACAATATTAGAAATAAAGAAAATCAAAAAATTAAGGAAAAAAAATGAAGATCTTAATATAAAAAATGAAAACTATCAAAGAAAATATAGAAAAAATTAAGAAGAATTCAGAAAACAAAGAAAATTAAAAGAAAAATAAAGAATTCAAGATGAAAAATAAAGAAAAACAAAAAATATGAAAAAAAAATAAGAATAATATAAAATTTAAAAATATAAGGGAGTCTTATCAATCAAATTATAAAAATAAATAAAAATTAATAGAACAAAGAATAAAGAATGATGACATGTGTATATCTGCATACAATTATACAAACTACAAATGGAAAAAAATGAAGACAAATGAAAAAGCATGAAATATTATTTCAAAATTTATTAGCTTATAAAATTAGGTAATATTAAATTAATAGCAATACCTGGAAAAATCATGGATTACATGGAAAAATGCATGCAGGAAAAGTAATATTTTTATGATTATATTAAACTTGGAAAAGAAGAGAACAAATTATTAAACCTTGAAAAGTAAAAATAAGAAATTTCTTACTTAAAATATTGCAGCTAAAAATAAAATTTGAAAATACTATCACGAAAAAAAATTATTTACATAATTAATTGTTTTAACATTATTTTTGTACATATTTTTAAATTTAGTATGTAATAAAAATAATTTTAATGAATAAATAGTATCAAAAAATAGTCATAATAAATGGAATTCAAGCTATCCAATCAAATTAAAAACAATATACATAGCTCAAAAAATGCTATAAGTTTATCTAGAATATGTAATGTTAAAAAATAATTTAGTATTTGAAAAATGATTTTAAAAATTACACTATTAGAGAGTGACAATTCTTTTGAATTATAGTAATATGACTAACATAAAAGCATGTAAACAAAATCAGGCCATTTGATTTTTACAACAGTAATTTTTTTATTTGAATACAGTAGAATTCACCTAATTCAACACCTCAACGACTGAGAAAAAAGTGTCGAATTAGATAAACTGTCGAATTAGGTGAAGTCAAATTAGACAAATTCAATTGTAATATAGGATACAAAAAAAATAAATTTAAGAAAAATTGATTTTTTTCTTAAATTTATTTTCACTCAAATTTTGATTTCACATCTGGGAAATTTAACTGCATTTAAAAATTCAATTAATAATTTAAATTTTATTTTTAAAATTTTCTTAGATATTTTAACAATTTAAAAAATATTAAATCTTTTGCTATTTTAATGGAGTTCAGTTAATTAATCTAATAGCCAGTTTTTCTATGTAGTTTTAATTTCGAATTTTTTTCACAGTTTTGAACTTTTAATTTTATTTGACGTAAATATAGACTTAATTCATTAATTTCTCTAATTAGACAATTTTACATTTTATTAAAAAAAATGTTTTTAAATAATTTTCTATATTCAAATTTTATTTTTATCTGGAATTTAGTAAGGAATTTTTTATTTTTTACTTCACTAGAATATCTTGTCCTTTACTTTTCCAGGTTTAATAACTTGTCCTGTTCTTTTCTAGGTTTAATATAATCTTAAGAATATTACTTTTCATGTGCACAATTTTCCATGTAATAAAATATGTAATATTGAAAAATTTATTTAATAAAAAGTAATGTTTTATGGTAAGAAAATAAAATAGATTTTAAAAATAGATAATAGATATTTTAATAATAGATAATAGATAATAATAGATTTCTATAAAAATATATCATTAAATTAATACCCAAATCATTTTATGAAGAGAAAATATTATTCTCTTTTTTACCTTTTTTTTGACTGAAGCTAATATTATGAATTTTTTTGAACCAAGTGTACCTAATGACTTCCAGACATGAGCAGGTAGACCTTCCTCATTCAGAAGCTTAGTGTTACACAATCATTTTGCTCTTAGTTTCTGCAATTTGGCTTTATACTAAGCTAAGCTTAGTAAGCTTATCCTAAGCTAAGCTTAGGATGTGCATTGTGGCGCAGTGGATATCGGATCGGAATGAGAAATCGGGAAACCGAGTTCGAATTCCAGTTGAATTACTTGCATTCACTTACGTGCAAATACCCTTGGGAAAGGTATTAATCCATCTCTTCCCTCCAGTTATGGGTTAAATAATAGGACAGATTGGGTTCTATAGCCTTGGTCAGCAACCAGTCTACTGCAGAAAGCAATGGCAACCTACTGCGGGATAATCTTCTGCCCAGTCAGTCATGTCTCTTTTGAGACATGATCGCCCAAGTGTGTATCGCGCATGGCACTTAACTGACTGACTGAAGCTTAGTAAATACCAACTTGATCAAATTAATTCTCATTTAGAAGAATAAATAAAAAGAATTAAGAAACACAAATATGACTAGATTTTTCAAATCTCTGACTTTCTATATTAGTCAAAGTTCATCCATTATGTAAA
Source organism: Ascarosepion bandense (assembly GCA_037127315.1). NCBI lineage: Eukaryota > Metazoa > Mollusca > Cephalopoda > Sepiida > Sepiidae > Ascarosepion > Ascarosepion bandense. The sequence goes on along the minus strand of JBBBDQ010001007.1, from coordinate 1,187,867 downwards.
AAGGGTTTCTTCAATATAAGAAGTTATAACTGAGTGACTTCTATTTGGTATTCTTATAATACTAAAGACGTATTAGTCTTTATGTACTTTTTATTTAATGGAAAATGCAAGGCTTTAGTATGAGTGCTTATAAGATGTTCCATATTTGGTTTTAGTCTCTTAAGGATGTGCGTTGTGGTACAGTGGATATCGGCTTGGAATGAGAAACCGGGGAGCCGAGCTCGAATTCCAGTTGAATCCATTGTATTCACTTATGCGCAAATACCCTTGAGAAAGGTATTAATCAGTCTCTTCCTTCCAGTTATGGGATAAATAGCAGAACAGATTGGGTTCTACAGCCTTAGTCAGCAACCAGTCTACCACAGAAAGCAATGGCAACCTACTGTGGGATAATCTTCTGCCTAGTCAGTCATGTCTCTTTCGAGACATGATCGCCCAAGCGTGTATCGCGTATGGCACTTAACTGACTGACTGACTCTTAAAAAATGACAAATCTTAGTAAGGTATGGTAGTCAGTAAATCTTGTTTAAAGGCTCATGCACTGCATATATTCTTTCTCACTTCGTCTATTTGTGTTTGTGTGCGCATAACTGGGTTCCAGACTTCTGGTCGGAATCCAAGAGCAGTATTTATTCTTTATCTACCATGTTCTGATCTTCAGGTGTGACATGATGCTCCTTTCATATTTTTGAATAGGATGTGGCAAAACATATGTAAGCCTGTTTCTGTGGATTCTAAATGTGCAACAGAACCTCCCCAGTTGCAGTACAAGGGAAAGACTATTTTGATACCTGACTGACACTGGTTTCAAGGACCATACAAATTTTTCCCATGTCCACATATCCACATCTACCTTCACATTCTACCCCCATGAGGCGTTATTATTAGATATTATGCATTAGTCTGTGCCTGACTAGAGTAAGCTAAAGCCAAACATCTTTCTTTGCTAGGTTCTTCTAAATCTCTTTTAACACTGAAAAAAATTATTAAATGGTATAATAATGATATTTCTTTCTGTTAGTTTAACATCAAAATGAAAACAAACTTGTTTATTTTTATTTTGCAAATAAAAAAATATATAAATAACTTGAGCTGTAGGCTAAACTAAGATCATAATCTAAGTGGCTTTTAATCAAGAAGCACACGTAACCTAAGCTGCCTTTTGCATTTTGGTGGGGGGGGGAACAAACTTTTAAAACATATAAAGAACAAAAGTATTTTAAAAAGAGAAGAAGCAAAAATGGGGTTGAAAAAAATGTCTTGCTAAGTGATAGCAAGTTCCCATGGAAACTCATTGGAATGAAAAATATTCATTAGAGACAAAATGAAAAGCAGAATTGCTAGAAAATCTCTGCTCCACTTAAAATATTTCCTTTTTTAAAGTAAATCATAGGAAAGTATTTCATTCAGTCCTCTGGATATGGACGATTGAAACTGTAGATATTCTACTGCTGCATCAACTTTTCATAATAATTACTGGAAATAAACATCTGTCATTATACATATAACCACCTATACATTATATACATCATACATTATACATTATATACATTATACATATAACCACCCTATTCTGTTGGTAATGCTTACATTTGTTCTAAATCAATGATTTTCAATTCATTTTTTTACTTAATTTATATAAAATACTTTTATTTAGTAAAATCATTAGAAAACTATTGACCTTTTATTTATAATATTCCTATTTGATCATTAATGTTTAAATTAATACTTGACAACTGACAACGATTTTCAAGGTATTTCCAAAAGTCATATCATTAGTAGTGCAATTATTTTTTATTGTTCCATTATGTGTTGTGTCCCTTCAGGACATGGATGATTATGGCTCTCCAAAACTTCTCATCTTTTGTAGATATTGGCAATGTTGTTCTATTTAGCATCTATCCCAGTTCTTGCTCTAGTATCCATTTAAACAAGCTTGTTAAGTAAATCTAACTCACTGTTTCTATCTGACTCTTATTTTTTATACTATTGTTCACTGAATAAAATCCACTCAAGTTAAAGGTTTATTGAATGAGGTTGTTCTAAGGATGTTGGAGGATTTTTTTTTTAATGATTTCACCCCAAGCAAGGCAGTTTTACTGCCACTAGTGTGCAGGGGATTACATAGAAGGAAAGTGATGAGAAAGATGGACAGGTTATAGAGGGTGTCAGGTAGAGGGTAATAGAAGGATGAGAATACTTGTGTGATTAGAGTAGAGTGGATAGAGAAAAGAACATGAGAGAAAGGATGTGAGTCAGAGAGATAAGAGACCTTACATCTAAATTCTTGGAGAGTGGAGCTGTTGGGGAAGCAAGTATATGGAAGGGAATTTTACAAGCGGGAAATGCGAGAAAAGAAGCTGTTGAGTAGAAGTTGCAGTTACATTTTATTGGTTTCACTGTAAAAGGGTGGGAGCTAGTTGCTAGTCTAGTAGATCAAATAAATTCATACATATCGAGCACCAGTGAGCTAGGTTCACTGGAGCAGAAGCCGTGAAAATATTTGTAAAAGAGACACGGGGAAGCCACATTACACTGGTGAGCCATATTGAGTGAAGATTATGAGAATATGTAGGCTAGATAACTATTAACCTAGGGTTAATAGTTATCTATGTTAAGTTGTAGTCACTTAACATAGTCAGCTAAGTGCCATATGTGATAGATGCTTTGGGTGATCATGTCTCGAAAGACTGACTGGGCAGAAGACTATCCCGCAGTAGGTTGTCATTGCTTTCTGTGGTATACTGGCTGCCAGCCAAGGCTATAGAACCCAATCTGTCCTGTTATTTAACCCATAACTGGAGCAAAGAGATGGATTAATACCTTTCCCAGGGGTATTTGCACATAAGTGAATGCAAAGAATTCAAATGGAGTTTGACCTCGGCTCCCCGATTTCTCATTTCAAGCCGATAACCACGACACCATAATGCACATCCACTTAACATAGAGCTATACTGAATAATCTTATCAGATGAACCTAAGAGAAGGAGGTAAGAAGTACAGATTATGAGGATATGTAGGATAGATAACAGTTGGCCCTAGACTTGAAGCAGGTAAAATTGTATTCACTCAACATAGAGTCATAATTAATGATGTTGTTGCATGAACATAGAGAAGGAGATAATTAGTGCAGATTATGAGGGTATGTAGGATAGATAATGGTTGACCCTTGACTTGAAGAGGTTGAAATAATAGTGATTGGGAAGCATTCTTCTGACAGTCTGTCCTATAAAGTAGCAATTCTAAAGAAGAATCTTCTTTGTATGAAAATTCTTTTTTACTTTTTTTTTAATCGTTTCACCCCAAGCAAGGTAGTACTGCCACTGATGCACAGGGGGCTACATAACAGTAAAAGTTTAGGCAGGAGGAGAGTGAAGAGAAAGATGAACCAATTACAGGGGAGTATAAGAGAAAGGGCAAGAGAAGGATGGAAACACAGGTGTGAAGACAGTTGTGAATGTAGAGAGAAATGAAAAGATATACAGGGTGATGTAGAAAGAACTGAAGTCAAGTGGATAAGAGATGGGAATTGACATTGCATTTAAATTCCTGGAGGTTGTTGCTGTCAGGAAAGCAAGTATATAGAAAGAAGTTCCACAGGTGGGAATGGCAAGAAAAAGAAGCTGCTGGAGTAGAATTGTCGGCTGCATTTGGTTGATCTAATTGTAAATGGGTGAGACCTTGTTGCCAGTCTGGTTGCACAAGTAAATTCTTGTGGTGGGGCACCAGTGACTTAAGTTTGTCGGAGCAGAAGCCATGAAAATATTTGTAGAATAGACAAAGGGAAGCTACATTCCGCTGGTGAGAAAGTGGCTGGAGTCGAGTCGCCAAGTCAGGACCTATCATATTGCAGATTCTCCTTTGAAACAAAAAGGAAATGAGGATGAGTTGATTTTGTGTAGATGGCATGGTGGGTTATGGTGATGAAAAACTTGAATTAGTAATATTAAGGAATAAAACTTCTCTGAACACCTGCCATGAATATAAACATAGAATAGTGAGAGGCTAGCAACATTTTATTATGGGAAAGGAGATGTAGGGCGGAAAATAGCCCATCACCCACAAGGCCACATAAACATTTCTGAACTCTGTCAAGGCTGGAAAATGAGTTTTGGGCAGCTAAAGCACATATATGGTAACAATACTCTATTTTTGTTCTGCTCTGACTCTTTTAAAAATGGAGCATAGTAAAACATTAGGTACTTTCTGTAGTAGTACAAGTAACCAAACATTTTTTGATAATCTTTAGAAATGATTCATATATATGATTTCCTCCTGAGGTCTGGTGTTAATAGATGTTCAAGGCAAGCAGTGTCATTGAGAATACAATTATTCATCATGATTTGAGAAAATATAGGATCTTCTCAGTGATGATGAAATATTACTATATATATATATTTTCTTTTTTAAGTTTTATATATATATATATATATATATATATATATAATAATTACTTTATTTTTAAACCCATCTCAGAAAAAAACAACCGAGTATAAACGCAGAGGGGAAAAAATGGAAAGAAAAAAAGAAAGAAACTAAGTACTTGAACATACGTCAAAGTACTTGTTGAAAGAAAAAAACCCAAGACGAGAACCCTAAAACAAAGCGCTCAATACAAAAGTAGAGCAAACAAATAAGAATAAATCTAACCTAGAGCCAACAAACCTACCTAGGTTTCACCTAATGGATCATCAGGGCAAGCCGACTTGCCCTGACAATCCGTTAGGTGAAACCTAGGTAGGTCTGTTGGCTCTAGGTTAGATTTATTCTTATATATATATATATATAACTTTTGAAAAGCATAGAAGTGAGAAACTGGGAAAGTTATTTTAAATTGATATTTTTAAAAACTCCAGTTGCATTTTAATCTTCTTTTTCCTATATTCTTACCTGTGTGAGATTTTTTTTTTTTTTTTTTTTTAATCATCTCACCCCAAGCAAAGCATTCCACTGCCACTATTGCGCATGGGGCTACATAGGGGAAGGTAAAGAGAAGGAGTGGATAGACATAGGGAATGTCAGGAGAAAGGTGACAGATGAGTAAGGATAGCGAGGATGAGGGTCGGGCAGATGGGAAGAGTGCTTGATAGAATGGGAGCAGGTTATATAAAAAAATAGTTTCTTATGAGTTAAAGATCAAATGCAGATCAGAATCTGACAGGATGGTAAAATAAACAGCAAATAGGAAACATATATCAATCTAACATATTTTAATTTTATTAAACTTTGTCAGAAATTGAGAGTTTTCTCTCAAAATGAGATTGATAGAGAATAGTAAAACATTAGGTACTTTCTGTAGTAGTACAAGTAACCAAACATTTTTTGATAAGACTGAGGAGAGAGCCACCTCTTGCCTTTAGTGTGTCTGGTGACTGTCAAATTCTCCAAGAACTAGCTTATGGTCATTTCATGTTGAAACACCAGTTACCATATGATCATCAAAGTTAAGTAATGTTGAACCTGGTCAGTACCTAAATGGGTGACTGCTTTGGAATAACAGGTGCTGCAACCTTGGACATGTGGGTGGTGTAATGGCTAAATTCTGTAGAAATTATTCATATATAATGATTTCCTTTTGAGGTCTGGAGTGAATAGATGTTCAAGGCATGGAGTATCATTGAGAATACAATTATTCATCATGATTGGAGAAAATATAGGGTCTTCTCAGTGATGATGAAATGTTACTAGCTTGGCTTTGGAAATATTAAATGTTACAAACCAGTTTTTCCTCCAGTGAATTGTTAGAGCAAGATTAGAGGAGAGATTAGTTGCCAGATTCTGGTCATTTAGATTTTTGGAAGTTGTGCCAAGGTATTATTTACATATATATTTACTAATGATCTGAGAATGTTCTTCTTCTTCTTCTTCTATGTGCCCTGTCCCTTCAGGACGTAGGCGATCATGGCTCTCCACGTCTCCCTATCCCTTGTGGCTCTTAGTATGTTTGCTCCTGTTGCTCCTGGCAACCCCCGTTCCGTCATTCACCTGATCAGTCCCTGCAAATATGTTATCTGCTGCCTTCCTCTGTCTCTCCTTCCTTCTATCTGTCCAGTCAGTATCAGGTTCTCCAGGCTCTCCTTCCTCATTGCATGTCCCAGGAACTTCAGTTGTCTCTTCCTGATGCTCAGCATCAGTTTCCATTTTGTTGCCATTCTTTCTAACACCTCGTCGTTGCTTGTATGCTCAGTCCACGATATCCGTAGCATCCTTCTGTAGAACCACATTTCGGCCGCTTCCAGTTTTGTCCTCATTTTCGATGATATTGTCCAGCATTCACAGCCGTATTGAAGAACTGACATCACGTAGCAGTCTAGAACTCTTTTCTTCGTTTCTATTGAGATTTTCCTCTGTGCTAAGACCTCTGCAATCTGTCGAGAATGTTCTTACACAGATCATTAATATAAAGCCAAAAAGTTAGAACCGAGGCGAGAGCCACCTTGCCTTTAGTATGTCTAGTGACTGTCAAATTCTTCAAGCCCTAACTTATGGTCACTTCATGTTGAAACACCAGTTACCATATGATCATCGAAGTTAAGTAATGTTGAACCTGGTCAGTACCTAAATGGGTGACTGCTTTGGAATAACAGGTGCTGCAACCTTGGACATGTCGGTGGTGTAATGGTTAATGACTTGAAATAGTCAATTGGAGACCTGAATTCTAATTGGGTTTGTTATATTCACTTAGGTGTAAATACCTGTAGCACAGGTATGAATCCACCTCTGCTCCCCCCACTTATGGATGAAATTTGTATCATTAAATAATTATTATTTAAAAAACAAATTCTTACAGTCTAAAAATATTTTTTGGGCTTGAAATAACATGCAATGAGTTCATAAGCTAAAAAAAAAATGAATTAATCAATAAAACAATTTCCAAGCTCACTTTTTAATTATGTGTCTCTGAAATTTCAATTATCTGATTCTTAATATATGTCTTTTTTGTTTTCATTTTCCAGCATTCTTCTGTAGAACCACATCATTTGTCTCAAGTTTGTTCATCTGTGAGAAAATTCTCTATCACTGTGTGTGTGTGTGTGTATATATATATATATATATATAAACTTATTTATAAATGGAACTTTGTCTGCGTGTGTGTGTGTGTGTGTGTGTGTGTGTGTCAGTTACCTATAGACTCCTAAATGGCTGAACCAATTTTCTTGAAAATTTACACAGTTGTACTATAAGCAACTGCGAGTGTTCTTAGCTAGGTTTTGTGTCGAGGTACTCCCGATAAATATCCAAAATCGATAATCAAAAAAATCGGGTTATAGAAGGAGTGGTCCAATTTTAATCAAATTTGATACACTCATAGACAAAGACATAAGAAATGATATTCAGAAGTTTCAGGGTTGCAGTTCTTACAATAGTGCAGAAAATTAATAATATATATATATATATAAAACAAGATGTCTGTTTATCTGCCTGTATGTCTGTAATTTTTTCAGCACTTTTATTTTAGTTTTTGCTTCAGGTTTGGCTCTAAGTAGATATAATTGTAGTTCTTAGTCTCAGCCATGATACCATTTACTCAGAAGACTTATTTAGCCTTCAAAATTCAGTTTACGATGAAAAACTTATGTGATATCGCTACCAGGAAATCAAAATTTGACTTACATCCATTCATTTTTCTTTCAGTCTATGGTTTCGCTTTAACTGGAAACAACTATTGCTTTTTAGTCTTTTGTGCCAACATCTAACGAGTCTGAGCTCCAAGACCATTGATTAGTTTTAAAGCTTTCATTACACCCGAGCAACGCAGGGCTATACTGCTAGTATACATATGTATGAAATAATCTGTTTGAACATTATTTTTGATCGATACTCATATTTAAGTAGATATTCTGTTTATAATCAAACAGTATTATATATTTATTTCTACCAGCCTGATTATTTACGATAAATTAATTTTTGTTTTGTGTCATTCAGCAGGATTTAAACTTGTGACAATCAGTGTAAACAAAGTCAAATTAAGCCTATAACACAAATTTCAATTCATTGTAATAACCATATATGCTCTGAAATATATCATAATGTCAACAAATGTAAACGTTATGGAAATTAAATCCATAGCTCAGAGGTAGAATCACCGACTGACACTAATTTGATCAGGTTTCAATCCTGGGTAAAAAGCAACCAGATGTCTAACCATACTGATGAGCTGTGATACAGTGAAGCAGATTTGTCTGCGGATGACTATATATATATATATATATTTTTTTTTTTTTTTTTCAAAAGTTTTATATATATATATATATATATATATATATAACTTTTGAAAATCATAGAAGTGAGAAACTGGGAAAGTTATTCTAAATTGATATTTTTAAAAACTCCAGTCGCATTTTCAACTTCTTTTTCCTATATTCTTACCTGTGTGAGATATATAAAAAATAACTTCTTATATATGAGTTAAAGATCAAAAGCAGATCAAATATGGATCAGAATCTGACAGCATGGTAAAATAAACAACAAATAGAAAATATATCACTGATTCCTCCTCAACAGGTGTTTACTCGTGCAACCAGACTGGCAACTGGGTCCCACCCATTCACAGTCTGGTTAGTTAAATGCAGACGACAATTCTACTCCTGCAGCTTTTTCTCTCACACTTCCCGCCTGTGGAACTCGCTCACGTATTCTTGCTTTCCTGACGGCTACAACCTCCAGAAATTTAAATGCAAAGTCAATACTCATCTACAAACCACTGGACTCTAGCACTCTCCCCACCCCCGTATAACCTTCCCTTTCTCTCCACCTATGTATCTGTCATCGCACCTGCTTTCTCAGCTTTCTCTTGTTCCTTTCTAACTAGTTTGTACTCCTCACTCTTTTCTAATTAATCTTTTTACATTTATGTAGCCCCCTGCACATCAGTGGCGTTTCCGCTTGCTCGGGGTGAAATGATTAAAAAAAAAAAAAAAAATATGTCAATATAACAAAAGTTTTATATATATATATAACTTTTGAAAATCATAGAAGTGAGAAACTGGGAAAGTTATTCTAAATTGATATTTTTAAAAACTCCAGTCGCATTTTCAACTTCTTTTTCCTATATTCTTACCTGTGTGAGATATATAAAAAATAACTTCTTATATATGAGTTAAATATCAAATGTAGATCAAATATGGATCAGAATCTGACAGCATGGTAAAATAAACAACAAATAGAAAATATATGTCAATATAACATATCTTAATTTTATTAAACTTTATCAGAGATTGAGAATTTTCTCTCAAAAGGAGATTGATACATGTTTTTTATTTGTTCTTTATTACTTATATATACTTAACATTTCACAGATGGCAGAATCTTTTATTTAATTTTGATGTGTGGCAGCATCATACCAGTGTCACGACAAATGAATGACCACATATATGTTTCTATTCTAACATTCTAAAGTTGATATTTAGAATTGATTATGTAATAGAATAAAGAACAATAAAGAATAAAGAAGATCAGATTTGAAAATCCTAATAACTTCTTTTTATCTCTTCATATGATAAATGCACTATAGAATTGACAGTATGGCAATTTTCACTCATTTATAGATTTATAGATAATGTCAACATCTGCTTTGATTAGACAATAATAATTATATAAATATTGTTTATACTTCCTTTAAGCATAAATGTTATTTTATTTTATTTTTTTCAATGGGAGAAGACAGACTAAACTATCGCCCGGTTCACACTCCACCCACGTCTATTGAACAGGTGAAGAGCTCATCCCTTGTTTCCTGTTTAGGATGTGGTTTCCGGTTTTCTCTTTTCTAATCTTTTCACTCACGTAGCCCCCTGTGCATCAGTGGCGTTTTCGCCTTGCTTGGGGTGATATGATTAAAAAAAAAAAAAAAATTAATTAGGTGCACATAGTTCCAAAATGAAGAGGAAAATTTTAGTCATGTTATAAAATACTTTAGAAACAAAATTTGAACTATGAATAAGGCTATGAATAAGACAAAAATTATTTTACTTTTTTAAAAAATTATTAATATTATACTTACTATATATATATATATATATATATATCTGTTCACATATTAAATATACTACAAACAATTTAAATGAATATCATCAACATATTTATCCAGTATAAGATTTTAATATTTGTTGTACCTCTTGATGTATAATCAACAGAATGAATGTAGGTTGTGACATATTTTTTTGTTTTTTTAATCATTTCACCCCAAGCAAGGCATTCCACTGCCACTATTGCACAGAGGGTTATATAGGGGAAGGTGAAAAGAAAGAGTGGTTTGATATAGGAAATGTCAGAAGGAGGGTGATAGACGGGTAAGGATACCGAGGCAGATGGGAAGAGTGTTTGAGAGAATGGATGCAAGTTAGTGTGTTAGGAGGTGTCTATTGACCGTACATTTAAACTCCTGGAGATTGTAGCTGTCGAGGAAGCAATCATGTGGAAGGGAATTCCACAGTCAGGAAGTGTGAGAAAAGAAGCTGTTAGAGTAGAAATTGCGGTTACATTTTATCGGTTTCACTGTAAAAGGGTGGGACCTAGTTGCTAATCTAGTATCTCGTGCACCAGTGATGTAAGTTCATTGGAGCAGAAGCCATGAAAGTATTTATAGTAGAGGCACAGGGAAGCCACATCATGCCGGTGAGAGAATGACGGCAGCCTGTCTGCCAAGTTGGTATCAATCACATTATAGACTCTCCATTGTATTTTGTCAAAAACCCCGAGGAGAATAGCAGGGGCACCTGACCAGATGTGGCAGCAGTATTCAATACACGGGCGGATATTTGTTCTGAACATACCTACACATTTTGAATATTGGCTGTGCAGCCTTGATGTAACTTAGCAAACCAGCAAAGGAGACCTTATTACATATGCATAAATAGGCACTCTCCTACTGGGTCACTTAGTTAGTAGTGAGATACTATTGAATCACCTTGTATACTAACTGTCACATTCATGATAACAGAGCATATAGATGCTTCATGGTATATGTCAGATTTTTTCTCATAAAACATTGCATCAGAGTGCTTAGTAGCCCCAATAAGCCTTAAAATACAGAATAATTACTTTCAACATATGGCTTTTGCTAAAACTAAAATTGAATTTGAAATGTCATAGACAAGATTAAGGAGAATATGATGAAGCAGTTGATGGTGATCCCAAAAGAGAACTATTATGGATGGTTTTTAGGGAATTTTTAGAAAGCAACTGAGTTGACACTTTTTTTATGCCATATCTCTTCAGGATGGAAGTATTTCTTTTATTTTTCTTAAAATGCCATGATTCTTGACAAAGATACTGGAGAGGTTTCCCCTTTTTTTTATTTCAAAGTAGTCCTTCTCATAGATAAGCTGCTGCACAAGACCCAGTCTATTATGCTACTTAACTTATAGTTGGGGAGAGAAAGGATGGATATATGTTTTTCCAAAATGCATAATACAACCTGAACACAACTAAATTAGAATTTGAACTCAGGTTGCTGATTTCACTTTTTGCTCCAATAATAGTTATGTTACCAACAGGTAGACTAATATTCTGTTTACATTATATGGCCTGATAATTTCAGACAGATATATTTTTTTACAAATCCTGTTTATGATATCACTGGTTACATATTTCATCGACAGACAAAACACAAAAACAGATATACAACTCAAAATCATTTGTTGGTAGGAATTAAAGTTTAGCATCTGTTTTGCTTTAGTTTGTGAAATGCTACCTTGCAATATTGATTTTGAAACCTTAAAAATAACAACCAGAAAAAAAATAATGAAATAAACCCAATACAAAAAATATTTGAAATCAAGAATATAGAATAAAATAGTCAATACATTTAACTCTGATTTTTCTTGCAAAACATTAATAAATGTTAAAGATCAATTTTTGAACTCATGATAACAATATCTGTTCACATTCAAATTGAACTCTATAGAAAATTTGACATTCCTTCTACTCCTCGCTTCTTACACATAAACTTAGTATTTGCTGTGTCAATATATATTAGTGTTTCTCTAAGTCCACAGTTATTCTTCTTCTTTCATGTGCCTTGTCCCTCCAGGATGGAGGCAATCATAGCCCTCTGCCTCATCTTGTTCCTTGTAGTTATTAATGTTTGTTCTTTCTGCTATTTCTCCCAAGCCCCGTTCTACCATCCATTTGCTCAAGCCCATTAAGTATGTCATATACTGCTTTCCCCTGCCCTGTTTTCTCACTATCAGCCCTGTGAGTATCAGATCATCTAAGCCCATTAAGTGTCCCAGAAATTCTCTCTTCCTGATGTTAAGTATAAGATTTTTATTTTCATTCTCTTCAAAACCTTGTTGCTCACATGTTTGGTCCATGGTGTCCTCAGCACCCTTCTGTAGAACCAAATTTCTGTTGATTCAAGTCTCTCCATCATCTTTGAAGAAATTGTTCAGTCTTCACTACCATCTTGAAACACAGCATGCCAATCTTCTAATGTGTAAATTCATTCACTTCCGAATGTAATGCATTAATTTGTGTCTATTTTCTCATAACCTTTAATATTTTTATTTTTGCAGAATTTAATGTTGTTTTCTTTGCTTGAGACTGACTAAGATCTACATAAATGAATTTGAGTTATTAAGCTTTTTATTTAGAAAAAAAATGTAAAAGAAAATGTTTAAGAAACTCTGGGTAGTACATATTAGCTGAATTTTGATGTTTGATCTTTACAATTAATATTCAACACTTCATAGGTAAGTAAGAACTTTATGTTGAAAAATAAATATTTATAGTGTAAGATGCTTTTTTCATCATCAGGCTATGAACTTTTTAACTCCATATATAAAATCAAGACTGAATGAAAATTTTGACTATTTGCCGATATAACTGAGATGAGGTAGTACTTACAGTATTTATATTATATGAACTAATGTCCTCATCTTTGTTGCCATTTGCATGAGACACATGGCCCAGTGGATATAGATGTTGGTCATTTCCTGACTTGACTCTTAGAGTTGTGAGTTCAATACCAGGCTACAGCAGTGGTGAACAAATAATTTGCAATGCTCAGAGGGAGATAATTCATGACTTATAATCGAGGCTTTACGCAAGGAATGGAATTCATATAACCTAGTGATTGTAATAAATGGTTCAGTTCAAAATTCCTAGCACCTGAAGAAGGCCAGAGTGTACAGTGGCTGAAATGTCGTACAAATGGCAACAAAGATGAGGACAAGAGTTCAAATAATGTAAATACTGTCTAATTTTAAACCTATTCTTTTTCATATATCTTCATAAATTGTCTTCTTACCCTGTAACCCACTACCATGAATTACTATTGGACCTTGAACAGGGTGTAAAAAAATATATGGATGAATGAAAAAGTAATGCCTGTTCTTCAATAACAACAACTAATAGTAGCACAAAAAATAGCAAACACTCACCTGACTCTCGAAGTTACTTGTTCAGATAACCAACATCTATATCCACTGAGCTATGTGTTGTAATAAAGGGTTTGGTTTGAAATTCCTAGCACCTGAACAAAGCTAGAGCATACAACAGCAAATACATTGTACAAATGGCAACAAAAATAAGGACAATACTCCGAATAATGTAAATACTGAAAATTCTTACATATTTGTTTTATAAATCCTACAGATTGCAACAAAGATAAGGACAATAGTCCGAATAATGTAAATACCGAAAATTTTTACATATTTATTTTAGAAATCTTACAAATGGCAACAAAAATGAGAACAATGGTCCGAATAATGTAAATACTGAAAATTTTTACATATTTGTTTTATAAATCCTACAAATGGCAACAAAAATAATAACAATAGTCCAAATAATGTAAATACCGAAAATGTTTACATATTTGTTTTATAAATCCTACAAATGGCAACAAAGATAAGGACAATAGTCCGAATAATGTAAATACTGAAAATATTTACATATTTGTTTTTTAAATCCTACAAATTACAACAAAGATAAGGACAATAGTCCAAATAATGTATATACAGAAAATTTTTACATATTTGTTTTATAAATCCTACAAATGGCAACAAAGATAAGGACAATAGTCCGAATAATTTAAATACTGAAAATTTTTACTTTTGCATATTTATTTATAAATCCTACAAATGGCAACAAAAATAAGAACATTAGTCTGAATAATGTAAATACTGAAAATATTTACATATTTGTTTTATAAATCCTACAAATGACAACAAAAAGAAGGACAATAGTCCGAATAATGTAAATACTGAAAATATTTACTTATTTGTTTTATAAATCCTACAAATGGCAACAAAGATAAGGACAATAGTCCAAACAATATAAATACTGAAAATTTTTACATATTTGTTTTATAAATCTTACAAATTGCAACAAAGATAAGGACAATAGTCCAAATAATATAAATACTGAAAATATTTATATATTTGTTTTATAAATCCTACAAATGGCAACAAAAATAAGAACAATAGTCTGAATAATGTAAATACCGAAAATGTTTACATATTTGTTTTATAAATCCTACAAATTGCAACAAAAATAAGGACAATAGTCTGAATAATGTAAATACTGAAAATGTTTACATATTTGTTTTATAAATCCTACAAATGGCAACAAAAATAAGGACAATAGTCCAAACAGTGTAAATACTGAAAATTCTTACATATTTGTTTTATACATCCTACAAATGGCAACAAAGATAAGGACATTAGTCCGAATAATATAAATACTGAAAATTGTTACATATTTATTTTATAAAACCTACTCATGATCTCTGTAATTGTTATACTCTTGAGAATGTAAATTCTCATGATATTTTTCTTGTCGCATTCAGCAATACTTGTTCTTTTCTATTATTACAGTACTTGCTCTTCTGTCCATTTGCTGAAACGGGGTCAGTTTTACTTTGTTGGATCTATCACACTAAGACAGGGGTAATTAGTTATGGCATCTGCATAAATACTTAGTTGGGAACTGATGACATTGGGAAGATCATTGGGAGGATCATAGATGAAGATAAGAAACAGCATAAATGTAAGTATAAATCAGTAGAGTGTCTTTGTATTAATATGAAATGATTTAGAAGCATACCCATTCAACACAACAATCATCAGACAATTCATTAAGAATGATTGAATTAAACCAAATATTTGTTCAGAGATTCTGTAGCCCTTGAGCTTATGGAAAAGGCCAGCATGCCACAACCCTATGAAATCCTTTTGAGATATACAATCCGGATGTACGTCGTGGTACAGTGGATAGCGGTTCGGAACGAGAAACCGGGGAGCCGAGTTCGAATTCCAGCTGAATTCATTGCATTCACTTACGCGCAAATACCCTTGGGAAAGGTATTAATCCGTCTCTTCCTTCCAGTTATGGGTTAAATAATAGGACAGATTGGGTTCTATAGCCTTGGTCGGCAACCAGTCTACCGCAGAAAGCAATGGCAACCTACTGCGGGATAATCTTCTGCCCAGTCAGTCATGTCTCTTTCGAAACATGATCGCCCAAGCGTGTATCACGTATGGCACTTAACTGACTGAAAGCCACAATCTAAACCTCAACATTTTCATCTAAAGTTTGATTGACAAATTCAGTGATGGCTGTTAATATATGAGTGGTTGATGTGGCAAAAGAGGACGTATTGTTTATCCAAGATGAGACTATGTGAAGTTAGATGCTTAACCATTTAGGATTGATTAGTGAGTAAATGCTTAACCAACTTGGCAATGGTTAGTCCTTTCTTTCCAATTTCCTTTACTCCTTTTGCTTCTTTATATGCCGTGTTCCTTCAGGACATAGATGATCACATACCTCCACATATATCTTCTTGTCCCTTGTAACTTCACTTCCCGCCTGTGGAACTCGCTCCCATATTCTTGCTTTCCTGCTACCCCCTCCAAAAATTTAAATGCAATGTCAATACTCATGTATTAACCACTGGACTCTAGCTCTCTCCCCACCCCCGTATATCCTTCCCTTTCTCTCCACCTATGTATCTGTCATCGCAACTGCATTCTTAGCTTTCTATTGCTCCTTTCTAACTAGTTTGTACTCCTCACTCTTTTCTAATTAATCTTTTTACAATTATGTAGCCCCCGCTCATCAGTGGCATTTCTGCCTTGCTTGGGGTGAAATGATTTAAAAAAAAAAAACTTAATAAGTTTTATCTTTTTGCTATTTCTTGTAAACACAGATCTATCATCCATTTACTCAAACCCATCAAATATATTACATGCTGTTTACCAATGTCCCTCTTTCTCTCAATGTCCTGTGAGTATCAGATTTTCTAAACTGCTTTTTTTTTTTAATCGTCTCACCCCAAGCAAGTTGTGCAGGGGGTTACATAGGGGAAAGTGATAAGAAAGAGGGGTTAGTTATAGGAAATGTCAGGAGGAGGGTAATAGACGGATGAGGATACCGAGGATGGGGGTGGAGTAGATAGGAAAAGAGTTTGAGAGAATGGATGTGAGTCAGTGTGATATGAGATGTCTATTGACTTTACATTTAAATTCCTGGAGATTGTAGCTGTCGAGGAAGTGAGTATATGGAAGGGAGTTCCACAGGTGGGAAGTGCACGAAAAGAAGCTGTCAGAGTAGAAATTGCAGTTACATTTTATTGGTTTCACTGTAAAAGTTGCTAATCTAGTAGCTTGTGTAAATTCATACCTAGGGAGCACCAGTGATCTAAGTTCATTGGGGCAGTAGCCGTGAAAGTATTTATAGAAGAGGCACAGGGAATCCACATCACGCTGGTGAGAGAGCGACTTCAGCCGAGCTGCCAAGTTGTATCAATCACATTACAGATTCTTCATTGGATTTTGTCAAGAACCCCGAGGTGAATAGCAGGGGCACCCGACCAGATGTAGCAGCAGTGTTCAATACATGGGCAGATGGTAGAGGTGCCCCAGAAATTTCAACTGTCTCTTCCTGACAATCTTGGAATTATTTCGAACTTTTGTTCTCATCTTGGTTGATATAGGTGTTATAATAGATACAACATTTCGACCATGTACCCTCTAGTCACCATCAGGTGGCCCTAGATTAGTTGATGTGGATTATCAACCAAGATGAGAACAAAAGTTCAAAATAATTCCAAGATTATTGAAAATTACTCATCTCAGAAATAAATACAAAAGTCTCTTCTTGATGTTAAGTAAAAATTTGCTTTTTGTTTCCATTTTCTTTAAAACTTAGTAATTTATATTTTTCTTCACTTTTCCAATTGTTTAGTTCTTCTCTAATTCCTCACATTGTTCTTCATTTCATCCACTGTCTTTTCTTCTTCATTGTGTCTTCTTTCTCCCTTTTTTTCTCTCATTTCATCGTATTCTCTTTTTCTCTCTTCTTTCCATTCATTCTCCTTTACTCTCTATTAGATTCCTTTCTTTTCTCCTCTTCATTATCTTCATTTCTTCTATCTTCTCTGCTCATTATCTCTTTTTTCTTTCTCTTCCATTCTTATCTCTGTTTTTCTTTCTGTTCCTTGCATTAACCAATGAGTAGCTCCAGTGGCAGCACCAAAGAATGTTATATTCTGTTTTACTGCCAACATTATCTGCGAATCAGCCATTGATTTGCATATCAGAAAATTTCTCGTCTTTCAATCAATTATGTTTTTCCTACTGCTTTCACATTGTCTTCTTCATCAAGGAATCTTTTGCCAATAGAAATACAAGACAGAATCTATTGGAAACTATGTGTGTACATTTACATCCACCAAGCATCAATATATTTTGTTTTAACTCTAAATGCAGGCAACAAGTAAAGAATAGTGATGATTTTTAAACTCATCTCAAATTTTGCAAGCACATTCCTCAAATTTCTCCAATAATATTTAGTTTTTTTTTCAAAATAACCCCATTATCATTTCTAATATGTAAATATGTTTGTAATCAAATAAGTATTTCCAATGAGACTGTTACAGATTATTAACCAAAGTTTAAGAAATGAGAATAGACAGTGGCATCTAATCAGGTCTTAATTAACCCTTTTTGATAAAGATATTCTTTTTTACTCTCAGGGGAAATATTGGTGGGGGTGGGGAATTTTGGTGGTTAATGTTACTTTTTTTTTTCTCTGGAGTTACAATGCATTTCCAATGTCACATACATTTTTTAACTTACAATTTAATTTTTTTGTCTTTGATCCTAGGTTGTTCTGCTATTTAACCCTCAAGGAAAACAGATTCATGCCTTTCCCTGGAACATTAGCAGGAAGTGAATAAAACTCCAATGACTGGAATTTGAAGCTGTTGATTTAATTTTCTACAACAATAACCATAAAACTAGTTTTGGCTGATCTATTCTCCAGCCTTTTTAAAATGCACCATCCATAAGGAAAAAGAGAATTTTCTTTGGCAGTATTAAAAAAAAGATGTGAAAACAGTAGAACACAAAATATTTGAGAATTTCTCCACATAATTGAAACTGTATATGCAATTAAAAAAGAGAAAAACTAATTTCATGAACAGTACTCATCATCATCATTTATCCATCACACCCAGATGGTGCATAGGGCAGCAACTTTTTGTTACTGTTTCTGTAACAAACTGTTTTTTATGGGGCAGGGTTGTTAGCTCTGCACCCAATCCCCAAACCTGGAGGACCGGTGGACCATTCTTGGTCCTTACATACTTACAAAACAGTACTGCTTAAATGAAATTATTTAAAAAAATCTGTCTACTACCAACTTATATTTTATTTTATTTATTTACACTATATTTATTTATTTTTATTTATTTATTTTTATTTTATTTATTTTATTTATTTATTTTTATTTATTTACACTATATTGTTCAAACTGCTGATCCCCATCTTTACTGTTACATTCACATTTCCAGCTGTTGTACTCTTCGGCCTTCCTCAGGTGATATTTGTAGGAACTTTTGAACTGAGCCATTTATTTAATCTATTGGGATAGATTATTAAATAAAGGGTTCAGTTCAAAATTCAAAGGAGGCCCAGTGCATACAACAGCTGAAATATAACGAATGTGACAATAAAGATGAAGACAACAGTCCGAACAATATAAATAGTTACAATACCTCATCCCAGAAATATAGACAGTTATCCTTACTTTTTCATTTATTCATTTTTGCTTTACACTATCTAAAGATGATCTGTTTCTATATGGAAAGTACGTCTGATGGAATCCATAAAATAACTCAACCTAAATTTTATGTTGGCAAGATTAAAGACAAAAAGAGATTAAATTATTTGAAAAAAGTTGCAAGGTTAATAGCATTTGTCAATATTTCTGAGTTCTAGTAGTATTTACAGTATTTACATTATTCGGACTATTGTCCTCATCTTTGTTGCCATTTGTACAACGTTTTGGCTGTTGTACACTCCAGTCTTCTCCAGGTGCTAGGAATTTCAAACCAAACCCTTTTTTACAATCACTGGGGTATCTCATCCTCATTTCTTGTGTAAAGCCTCGATTGAAAGTCATGATTTATCTCCCTTTAACCCTGCAAGTTACTTGTTCACCACTGCTGTAGCCTGGTATTGAAATCACAACTCTAAGAGTCAAGTCAGGAACTAACCAACGTCTATATCCACTGGGCCATGTGTCCTTTAGTGATTGTATTAAAGGGTTCAGTTAGAAATTCCTGGCACCTGAAAAGGCTGGAGCATACAATGGCTGGAATGTCGTATAAATGGCAACAAAGATGAGGACAATAGTCCAAATAATGTAAATACTGTAAGGTTAATAGTACTTGTTAAAATTGATAGACATCATATCATGAGTTCTGTAATCAATTAGAGCTGTGCAGCATCACATGTACTGCATCAATAACAACAGTAATGTGTATAGTGGAAGACAGCTTGCCATCCCTCTTCAGGCCAGTTTTAAATTTAGAGTTTTCCTTCTTCTCAACCAGTTGCCACCTCAGAGCAAGAAATCCTAGGTTGCCCTGCTATTTAACCCTGAGGAAAAACACATTCATGCCTTTGCCTAGAGCATTAGCATGAAATGAACAAAATTGAAATGACTGGAATTTGAAGCTGTTGATTTAATTTTCTATGACAATAACCATAACACTAACTCTGTGCCAAAGTATAGCTACAGATATAATCTGTGAAATATTTTATTTCACATGCTAGTAAAATCCTTACTTTCATTGTTTTGATCATCATTTACAAACTTTTTCAATCAAAATATGTCCCAGAAAGGGATATATATATTATTCGAAGTAGCTAAGTGGTTTTGGCAAATGTAACCGAGTAGAACAATCTAGCAAGTAGCCATAATGGACCGTATTTTTTTTAATCACATCACCCCAAGTAAGGCGGTAAGGCCACTGGTGTGCAGGGGGCTACATAAGAGTGAATAGATTAAAAAAGAGAAAGCCGGAAACCACATCCTAAACAGGGATCAAGAGATGAGCCTCTACACCTGTTCAATAGACGAGGGTGGAGTGTGAACCGGGCAATAGTTCAGTCTATCTACTCCAATGGAAAAAAAAAGAAAAAGAAAAAAAGAAAAAGAAAAAAGAAAAGTGAAAAGATTAGAAAAGAGAAAGCCGGAAACCACATCCTAAACAGGGAACAAGGGATGAGCCTCTACACCTGTTCAATAGACGTGGGTGGAGTGTGAACCGGACGATAGTTCAGTCTATCTACTCCAATTACTTAGGTGTAGACTTATGCAATAGTCTGTATTTATGGCTGACACCAGCCAATCATATTACTGTGAAGGGGAACCAAGGTGTATGCATATTCATTATATCACCTCACCCTGAGCTAAATTTTCCCATAAAATTTAGCTTCAATACTTTCTCTTTTTAGAGTCTGGACATAATTAATTGATATTTTTCTTAAGTCATTTTTGCCTCAATCCTCTCTGCCATGGTGGAGTTTGACACAGTGGTACGTCTGACCTTGAGGTCAGGAATACCTCCATTGGTAAATGCTGACTTACTGGAAAGGGAATTTCAAATGCGTCATACAGGACTTTCACTGGAATTTCTTTGGTATTTTTGCATGACCTCTGTAGTGTGTCTAGGTCTCAATTGATTCTAATGTCTTTTGCACTGAAATTTTTCCCCTTTTATGTCATATATGACCTGTCCAATTCTTTTGGTTATCATTCCTTCTTCTCAATACATTTTTCCAGCTCTAAAGTTCTTGAAAAAACTTTGTCATCAGGCTTATACACTTTAGTCATCTGGTTTTCTTTTTTAGCAGTTTTCTTCACCAGACTAGGCAACATCCTGTCACACACAGAGTATATTTTTCTTGCAAACATTAACTCTGCTGGCAATAACACTGATATTGTATTTGGGTTTGGCGTGATTCTATATACTGCCAAAAATTTCTGAATACTTCTTTCATTCATGTCCATACCTTGACTTTTCTTCAATGCTCAATGTCCACAATTTTTTCCGCCTGAACATTTGGTATTGTCATGTGATCACTGAACAATGATGAACAGAATTCTCTTCCCAGAAACTGCATTCTGTTGTCACTGACTAAAGTTTTACGGAGACCAAAGTGACTAGAAATTTTATTAAATGAGTTTATTGTATTTGTTTTAGTCAGATGTCTGCCAATTTCTGGCCATTTAGTGAAACTGTCCACAATAATTAGGTAATAAGATCCATTTATGGGCCCTGCATAGTTGATATGCAGTCAAGTCCATAGGACATCTGTCTTTGGCCATGGTTGAATCGTTACTGGTGGATCCCTTGCTGTCAGTTGACATCCTCTGCACTGTTTCACCAAGTTTTCTATGTCTTGGTCCATCCTTGGTCAATAAGTATAGATGCTCATTAGAGATTTCATTCTCAAAATCCCTGAATGGCCAGTGTGAAATTCTGTCAGAATTTTCTTTTACAAAGTACCTGGCATTACAACTCTGCGTATAGTAATACCTGTTTGCAGATTGAAAATGGTGACACACTAATTTCTTTTTTAGTTTTCTTGATACACCAGACTTGCTTTTTCATATCTAGCAAGTTTTCTAATAGTGTTGTATAACAGACCCGACAATTCATTTTCGTCTCTTAGCGCCGCTATTACTGTTTCTTCCATTGTTTCCATATATTCAGGTATCAATCTTGATAACCCATTTGCATAACCTGGCTTCTTTGAAGGCACATATTCTATTTTGAAATTATAATTTAATAGAATTACACCTCAATGCTGTAGTCAATTTGCTGTGTGAGTTGGTATACTTTTTTCCCCAAATATTGATAACAGCAGTTTGTGGTCTGTTTGCAGAATAAACTCTCTTTTGTATAGAAACCTGTGAATTTTTTTACAGCATAGATTATTGCTAAACTCTCTTCTTTGATTTGACTGTAACTTTGTTCTGCAGGCAGTAACATTCTCAAGGCATATGCTATTGGCTTTCTAGATCAGTCCTCAAATTTATGAAGCAATACAGCACCTATTCCCTCATTACTGGTATCTACTGCTCCAATAATTTTCCTCTATGGATCGAAATGCACTAACGATAGGTTTATTAATAGACAACTTTTTATTTATTTAAAAGCATGTTTCCATACTTTTAACCATATCCACTTTGTACCTTTTTTCACCAACTTATTTAAAGGAACTTTCATATCATACATTTTTGGGAAATAAATGCTATAGTAACTTACTAATCCTAAGAACACCTGGAGTTTAGCCACATTATCAGGTGATGGCATATTTTTTATAGCCTCAGACACTTCTGGATCCGGTTTTCTCCCTTTACTGTCAAAGATCTGCCCTAAATATTTTATCTTTAAGAACTAGCATTTTTTAGCACTCAGCTTGAACCCATATTCCTCAATTCTCTGAAACACTGCTCTAATATGTGATTTGTGTTGGGCCTCGTTTTCACTTTTAATCAAAATATCATCTAAATATATGATTGCATACTCCATACCAGCCAACAATGTGCTCATTATTTGCTTGGTGTTACTTTCAATTTAAATGGAAGAGGATTTAGTTTAAAAATCCCTTTATGCGTGTTTATTGTCAGGTACTTTAGACATTCTTCGCTGACTTTAACCTGAAGGTAAGCCTCCAACAAGTCCAACTTTGAAAACACTCTACCTCCATTTAATTTACTGAATATATCCTCCGGAGATGGTAGAGGGTACACATGGTCTTTCAAACAGTCACTTAATCCTGTCAAAAAGTCAGCACACACTCTAAAGTTTCAGTTTTTCTTTTTTATATATATGGTTGAAAACGCTCAATCCAAGTAACCGACTTTTGAAATTACGCCTCTTTTCTCCAACCTTTCTAATTCCTCTTCTCTCTTTGGTCTGAAAATTGGTTTAACATTTTCTTTCAATTCAAACTTAACTTCTATTTTTGTACACAGGCCTAGTCTTTCTGAAAAGACACGAGGGAATTCGCTTTCAAATTTGTAATAAATCTTTCAGTCTTCTTTGTCTTATCATTCTCTCTTACATTAACTTTATTACAAAAAGCATTTACCGGTAATTTTCACAAGTTAAAAAATACAATCCAGTCTAAACCAAAGAGGTTTACTAAACCAGGGAGCATATACACCTTCGATTTGTGAATTTTTTCAGTGAACGAAATGTTACATTTTAATTCACCTTTAAACTTAAGTCTTTTTCCTAACACTCCCCTAGCAATTTTATCTGTGTTAGTCAATGGGGAGTAACCGATTTTTTTCTATGTTTGCTCATTTATTACCAAGATATCACTTCCTGAATCGAGTAATAATTTTACAGTGTGCCCATTTATTTTTACATTGAGGTATTTTCTTCTTTTACCCTCCTCAATTTCAATTTTCAACAAAACTACATTCATCTTTGTTTGCGACTTTGATTTTACTTTTTTCTGATTTGCTTGACAATGAGAACTTCTATGATCTCCGCACCCACAATTAAAAGATATTTTATCCCTAAAGAAACAATCCTTCTTTATATTCTGTCCTCCACACGAACTGCATATAATTTTTCTTTCTTTATTCTGTATTCACTTCTGTTGTCTTACAGTTTGTACTTGCGAAATGTTCTTCTCCTCAATACAAGTATTATCTTTTTTTGTGTCTATAAGTCACTGACATTCTTCCCCTACTTTTTGTAGCATAATCTTTGGATCCTGTTCCATGATAATGAGGATTTTTTATCTAATTATTTTGTCCTTCAGTGTTGTTAGTCCCTGCACAAAAATTAGACACTTGAACATGTTGCTTGACAATTCCTTTAATTTAAATGCCTCACACTGTGCATTAACCATGCCTGCATATGTGACAAAATCATCATCCTCTTGTTTTACAATATTTAGACACTTGTATCTCTTTGTATCTTATTCACAAACATGTACGACTACGATGAATAACGGTTTATTATGGCAACTTACTAGATTGTCCTACTCGGTTACTCAAAACCACTTAACTACTTCGAATAATATATATATCACTTTCCGGGACACATCAGTTAGTGACAAAAATTAAAAATGACTTCACAGGACTAAAAAAAAAATAATAATACAGTTAACAACACTTTCTAATGAAGAACGTTAAAAAGACTCGTTCAACATTTACAGAAAGTAAGTAATTGTTCCCTCATTTTTTGTTTTAATGCTTATTAACGAGGAAGATTAGAAAAGGAAAAACTTGTGCAACGCTTACAGAAAGTAAAAAATTGCCCCTCCCCTCTTAGAAGATTTTATTGTATACATAAATTGGAGCAAAAATTTTAGTGGAATGGAACAAATTGCAGAATTAACTAGTGAAAGATGCCTTCCTAAAGCTAAGACAAGTATTAAGATATAGAAAAAAAGAAAAGAAAATAGTACTGAATTGTTATGTAACATTAGTCATCCTAGATGACAGTCAATGGTGGATAATTTTCTCACAGATAAAGAAGGGACTTGAGGTAACAGTAGTGTCATTCTACAGAGGAGTGCTGAGAATACCGTGAACCAAACATGTAAGAAACAACAAAGTTTTAGAGAAAATGGAAACAAAAAAGAAACTTATACTTAACATTGAAAAGAGAGAATTGAAATTTCTTGGGCACATAATGAGGAGAGAGGGCTTGGAGAGTTTAATATTCACAGGACATGTTAAATACAAGAGGGATAAAAGAAAGTAATGTATGACCTAAATACATGGACGAGTTTATGAGAGATAACAAAAAGACAAAATATATTAAGAGCTACAAAGGATAAAAAATTCTGGAGAGTCATGATCACTAACATTCTGAAAAGACATAGCACATGAAAAAAGAAGTTCTAACATGGAAAGTACATGGCTTAATAGTGAACTATGCTTGTCTAAAGACTATCATGACCACAACAATTACAATTACATTAAGTTGATTGTTCCCCGTCATTTTTTCCTCTCTATCTGGCCTGTTAGTATCAGATTCTCCAAGCCCTCCTTCCTCATTGCATGTCCCAGGAACTTCAGCTGTCTCTTCCTGATACTCA
>JBBBDQ010001007.1:872500-1157500 GCA_037127315.1 Ascarosepion bandense | reverse complement strand
CTGAGCAGTTATGAATTTTGATAGTATATATATATATATATATATATATATATATATATGTAGTCATCTGCAGACAGATTTGTTTTGCTGTATCACAGCTCATCAGTACAGTTAGACATTCAATTGCTTCTAGCTAGGATTGAGACCTGACCGAATTGACATCAGTCGATATATATATATATATATATATATATATGGAATAATGGTATAGGAATTTTCATGGACATATGATGATAAAGTCAAAAATGTTTTTGTGTGATGCGTTTTGTCAGATTTCATCAGATTAAATTTACGTTGATTCAACTACTCATGTGTACACAGTAGAGATGCTAGGAATTTTAAATTTAAAAATATTTTTTCTATACATGTATTTTAGATATATGATCTAGCCAATTTCATTTACATTCTTTTTCTTTTTGTTTCTTCTCACATTTGTCATTAATATACATTTATTATATATATAAGTATAGATGTCCAGTCATTGAAATGAATTATAATTTACTAACATCATAGCCCTGCGTTGCCCATGCAACTCAGAACATTTTAGTAGTAGGAGAAGATGCCACTTTTTTTTTTACATATTTTGTTTTTGTTTGAAAAACACTCTTTTTAAAAATATTTCTGTTGTTTCAAAATTATGGAGAAAAATATTCACATTTTTTTGTTGACCAAATGAATTTTAAAATGTTGGAATAAAAATTAAATATAAAGGCACATTTTTTTTTTAATAAAAAAATATTTTAGTTGCGTTTGAGGCATGTGATTTGATTTCTGTGACATAATTCAGCAACCATCTTAGATCTTAGATGTTTTATGGAGCAAATGTAAACAATCATGTCCATTGGCCAAAAGTGCGAAAGTGAAAATTGCTGAACTTAAACTCAAAACGTATATGTTGACCTGACTTCCCTGTAGATATATGTCCCTAGAAAGTTTGAATGGCGTAGATTAAAAAATGTAGGTGTGCATAGGTAATAGTCACACACAGACACACAGATTGCCATTTATATATATAGATAACCAATTTAAATCATGTGTTCAGTTTTCCTTTATATATATATATATATATATATATATATATATATATATATGTAGCAATCGGAGTCTAATTGTACTGATGAGCTGTGATACAGCGAAACAAATCTGTCTGCAGATGACAATATTTACGCTCTCACACCCTGATTGAGCACTCTGTAAGAAAGGTAGACTTTGAAAAACAGTAGCCACTCTAGCATGTATGCATCGCTCATTCAGTAAAATGAATTGGAGCACTCTAGCTATTGGGTGCATAATATGATATGTGCTAAAAAATGACTGCCTTCTTCCACCGAACGTCCCGTGGCCCAAGGGTAGAGTCATCGACTGACGGCAATTTGGTCGGGTTTCGAGCCTGGGTTATGTAGCAATCGGAGTCTAACCATATTGATGAGCTGTGATATAGCGAAACAGATCTGTCTGCGGATGACAATATATATATATATATATATATATATTTTATGCAATAATAAATGTCACTGCTAAAAAAACAAAACCTGCCCACTAAATGGCCAGTACATGACTGAAGGCATAAATTACAGACCTAGCATCCATTCTGATGGCAATATTAAATTCTATTTTGGTTCCTTTGAGAACAAATGGATATCCTGCTTCTACCATCAACAAATGATGTTAGGCAATATTAAATACAATAACAGCACTGCTCTCTCAAAATATTTCTATTTCTGGCAATTAAAACACAACAACAAAGCCCATTTATTATCTGGGATATCATCACAAAAAGAAATTATAATTGAAAAGGAAATGGTTAAAAACAAGTAATCCTTCTTGATAAATATGTCTAAAACAAATACCCTCTACACTAAAAATATCTTTCCTATTAGTTCAGCATTTGAGCTTTTGCTTTTTAATTTTAAATATAAGTTTAAATTTAATTAAAAGAATTAAAAAATCTCATCCCAGTATTATAAGATATAACTTTGCTGAGATCGCAAGAACCAGAAATGAAAATTCCAGAACATCAGGTCAGCACATGATGATTGCATAGTAAATGGAACTGAGTTGAGCTATTGAAGTAGAATAATATATATATATATATATATATATATCAACTCAGTTCCATTTACTATGCAATCATCATGTGCTGACATGACTGTTCTGGAATTTTCATTTTTGGTTCTTGCGATCTCAGCAAAGTTATATCAAAGTTATATATATATATATATATATATATATATATATATAATGAAGTGAAAGAACAGGTAGATTAAAACCCATTATTCGTGCATTAACTTTTATAAAGAGTGCTCAATACAAAGTAGATCTTAATATTGTAATTTTGTTATTACAATGGTTTATAAAAGCATTATATCACTACATAAAATTTTTCATGTTTCAGAACAATACTGCTCTTCTTCAGGTGATGTATTAAAATAAATGGTGAAAATGATTTATTTAGAAAAATAAGATGAATTCATGGTTATTTAGAAAATGAAGAGGTGGTAGTTGGAGAATATGCTTGTAGGAGTTTAAATATTGTTCAATCAAAAATAAGAATTAGGTTGAACTACGAAGTTGCAGATTTGGGTCACAAAAGGAAGCAGAGTAGCTTGGTGTCAAGGCATGTCACTTTCTAATTTTATCTGGGTAAGATACATAGTGTGACCATACATTATTTAAATGGGTAGACAATAATTTTTAACAGTAGGTTGAATTTTAGGCTTTTTTTTTTATTAAATTTGATTTTGTACGACCTCATGAGTAAAGGAGCTAGAATGTTTAGGTTAGATTTACAATTACATAATTATGGTATATTGCAGTTAAGAAAACCAAATAAGTTTTGTGTGGGTTATTTATTTTAGTAAAATAATTTTAAATTCTTAAGTTATATTGGAGCATAAGTTATAAATGAAACATTGTAATTAATTAAATTTTTGAAGAAAAATATTTTTGAGGTTTACATAAAACTGTTAATTCATCTCAATGATTCAATAGTACTTTATTTTTAAGGAACCTAAAAATCTGCAGCTTTTCATTCAGGCACAGAAGGCAGATGTCATAGAACAACTTACAGATTCTTGTTTTTTTTTTTCAGAATATTTCATTTTACTTTGGGGTTTTGTTTGTACCTTTTAACTTCCAAAAATATGCAGAAAGGAATGTTTGGTTTTGGTACGTGTTATTTCTGAAGGCGGCTAAATGTAAATACCAACATTGTTTGAAAGTATTCTTAGTAGATCTAATGTAAATTTATTAATAGTTGGGTTTTCATTTGATGTTATATTACATTGGTACACAATAGAATTTGTTAGACACCTATTCTTCAATGAGCAATTGTTACAATTTTGACAATTACATAAATTTGTATTATTGTTATTTTCATTATTTGGATAATTATTGTTACTTTGGTTTACGTGCTGATTTTATTATTATGATTTTTAATATTTTTTCTAGATTGTTTGTACAACTATAACTTAATTTAAGAGTATTTTTATTAAAAATTTTACTTTGAGGTGTATTATTAGGGAAATGTTTCTTAATTAAATTGAGGAACTTCAGGCCTAACTTGGTGCTAACCATTTGGTTAAAAGGGTGTGTATAGCAAATGATTTTTTTATTTCTATTTTCCTTGTTATAGTCATATTTTTTATGTATTTGATATCATGTTTTTTATAGTCAATATTCTTTTAGGTATTATTATAAAAATCTCTATTTTCATAAAATACTTCTTCACTGTAAGAGTTTTTACTAATTGTATATTCTATAGAGGAGGGTATATGTTTGATTATACTTGGGAGATGATTAGACTTTGAATAGATGTATAATGGATATTTGTTATGTATAGTTGATAAGTATCATTTACTAAGTCTAGTTTTACATCAAGGAAATTTACAACTTTTAAATTAATGTTGATTATTACTTTTAGGTTAAGTTTTTTTAATTCTCTGTAGATTAGTTTTCTGATTTTATCATTTTTAAAATGTGTGGAATTTTGTTCTATTTTGTTTGTGTATTGATATAATGCTTTTATAAACCATTGTAAAACAAAATTACAATATCTATCTATCTATCTATCTATCTATCTATCTATCTAATATATATATTTAATTTATACATATATAATATATCTATACATGTGTATATATATATATATATATATATATATACACACACACTGTCAGATTTTATTATGCTAGTCACTGTTCGTAATTATCATTTTTGTGTCTTATATATAGATATACATAGATCTTATGTATAGATATATTATATATGTATAAATTAAATTATTGTTAACTTTACAGAAAGATAGTTTAAAAAATACAAAGAGGGTAAAAAAGGACTGAAAAAAAACACATAAAACTGGTCTTATAATTACTGAAAAAGCCATTGTTGTAATAAATGAAGCTAAAATAGAAAATAATCATAGAATGGTAGTTTACAGAGTCAAATTTGACTTTCCAATTGAGAAAAAATATTTCTTCAACAGAAAACATATCCTCGTGTGGTCAACGTTTTTAGGTAAAAATCAAGAACAGATTCCAGGTTTTGTGAAATTATGAAAATATAGAAGGTATGAATAGAAAATTGGTAAATATAATTAAAGAGCCAGTAGAGATAACAATAAAAGCAAACAGAATTAACAGTAACAAAGTAAAATTCTCTCAATTTAACACTAGATGAAAATTTGGTCTTAAATACGGAAAGAGATAAAACTGAAAATATCCTATTAAATTAAATAATCAGCAAAAACTAAGAGACTTAGACAAGGAAAGAACTGGAAATATACTCAATCAGAAACAAACAACAATTGAAAGATAGAAATAAGGAAGTCTCCAAATGTATGTACAAGATGTTACTAATAATTGAAGACAAGTACTATGTAAACCTATATACTTAAAAGAATAAAAATACCAACCAACTCAGCAGATACTAGTGACATTCTAAGAATAGCACAAGATGAAACAAGTTTTGTAGTTCAAAATATGAAGCACTGAAAAGTGTCCTGCAAAGATAGCACAGAAACAGACCTTTTGAAAGATGAAAAAGGATCAGCACCACTATTTATTCCCTGCATGCCAAAAAGGAAAGTACCCCAAAACTTCAGTCCATGAATAGTAATTTAGTTTAATAAAAAAGGGAAACAATAAATGACTTGGAAACTACTTCTATACAACATGATTATCAAACATACAAATTGTTCTCTTAAGTACTTGCAAACAGACAAACAATTACTTGACATGAAAACCAGCCATGCAAACAGGACGGTTTTAGAAGTGGCTATTCAATAATTGACCATTAATAGCTCAATTGATAGGAAACAGAAAAATGCAACAGAATATAACAAATAACTTTCTTTGGCATTAATTGATATGAAAAAGTCTTTCATTTGATAGAATACATGGCAGTTTTTAATGCAATAGGAGATTCCTAATGAAATTTCTGTAAAAAGCTATTGAGAATATGTGATACAAATGCTGCAATTTAACTATACAGAATTCAAGTAAAATATAGATTGGAAAAGGCTTTGTAAAAAATGATCTGGGAAAGATAAAAGTCAACATGAACAGATAATATTGAAATCATTTATATTCTGCTGATGATATTTTACTAATACTTGAATCATTGAATGAATTACAAAATATGCTAAATGATTTAAACAAGTAAGGTCTCAATGTAAGTTTAAAAATAGACAGAAATAAAAGAAAACTGTTCAACTTCAACATTTTGAAATAGATCCTAACAATAGAAAAGCAAGAAATTAAAGATGTCCAAGAATACATTTTCTTTTTAATTCAGTTAAGTGCCATACGTGATACACGCTTTGGGCAAAAAAGATGTCTCGAAAGAGACATGACTGACTGGGCAGAAGATTATCTCACAGTAGATTGCCATTGCTTTCTGCAGTAGACTGGTTGCCAGACAAGGCTCTAGAACCCAATCTGACCTATTATTTAACCCATAACTGGAGAGAAGAGATGGATTAATACATTTCCCAAGGTTATTTGTGTGTAAGTGAATGCAAGGAATTCAATTGAAATGAATTCTGTGCATTCACTGTTACCTATTTGGAATGGTAACATTAACTGTCCTTATAAGGAAAAATTTGGCAGTCCTTGACTGTGCAGTTTGTACTACTTTCAGTTGAAATTTATAAAATCTTTCTGTTAAAAGAATTTTTCAGAGAAGTAAATTGATGCTGAGCATCAGGAAGAGACAACTGAAGTTCCTGGGACATGCAATGAGGAAGGAGAGCCTGGAGAACCTGATACTGACTGGTCAGATAGAAGGAAGGAGAGACAGAGGAAGGCAGCGGATAACATATCTGCAGAGTCTGATCAGGTGGATGACGGAACGGGGGTTGCCAGGAGCAACAGGAGCAAACATACTAAGAGCCACAAGTGATAGGGAGACGTGGAGATCCATGATCGCCTACGTCCTGAAGGGACAGGGCACATAGAAGAAGAAGAAGAAGTAGGTTTCTCAAGATCTGTAACTATTATAGCTTTTTCCAATATTGATGGTGGTTTCATTTCTAACCTTTTATTTGAATTGGTGTGAAATGTCAAACTATTGATAATGTGATTATTTTTTTTTTTAGTTATATGTGACATCAATTTTAGCTGTTGTTGCTTTTGAAAGTTCTCAAGTAATGTGGTTTCTATTATTTGGTACAGTTCTTTGTTGTGATTCTGTAGCTCCAGTCCACCAGACAATAAAGGTTTTTAAGATGCAAATGGTTGTGAAGAACAAAAGAAACAGAATTCAAGGAGACAGAAGATGATGACTGACACTGTATTTAAATTTTTGAAGATTGTAGTTGACAGTAAAGCAGGAAAAGAGATCAATAAGTGACATGCGAATAAAATTCATGAGTATCACTAGCAATTTCAAAAGTGAAATTATGAGACCTAACTACCAGTTTAGTACTGTCTTTAATTTTGTGAAAAATATCAATAAAAGCTCATATGAACAATTACTATTAAAATATTTCTAGAAAAAACAAAAGGAAGCTATGTTATAGCAGTGGGGAAAGAGACTGAAGCTAAGTTGCTAGATCACGACTGATTATTCTTTAAATTTTGTAAAGACCAGAAAAGACAGGTGGTAACATTGAAAAAATGGGAATGAGATAAAACAATGCATAAAGCATTTAAGAAAAGCATAAATAGAATGAAAAGCATTATACTCCCCAAAATTTAAAGTATATAATAAATGTATTATGCCAGATATGGAATATCAGTAGAAATCATGAAAATTAACAAAAGCACCTAAAAAAACTAAGTCAAAAACACACAGAAATCAAAAGAAAGAGCAATACAAGTGATAAATCTAAGAGATAAAAAGAGAGAGCAATGTGAATCAGAAAAACAAATCAGGATTATAAACAATAATAGAAGTGATTAAAAACTAAAGTTAGATATGGGCAGGGAAGATAGTAGGAAAAAATGGTTACACATGAAGTCAAAAGTTGGTTTGTGCCAAATAGCAAACATAGTACAAAAGACAAACAAAGAAATGAGAAAATGAAGAGATTATAAAATGCAAAGTCAATACTCATCTACTAACCACTGGACTCTAGCTCTCTCCCCACCCCCGTATAACCTTCCCTTTCTCTCCACCTATGTATCTGTCATTGCAACTACATTCTCAGCTTTCTATTGCTCCTTTCTAACTAGTTTGTACTCCTCACTTTTTCTAATTAATCTTTTTACAGTTATGTAGCCCCCGGCACATCAGTGGCATTTCTGCATTGCTCGGGGGGGGGGGGGGGTGAAATGATTAAAAAAAAAATTATAAAAGGTATTTTTATAAAATATAGCAGATGATAGCACAATTCAAAATCATTAAGCAAGTATTTGCAAAAAAGCCTTTGTCATGCCCTGGTTTAGAAATTAATGATGCTTTGCTAAAATATCAATGTGTGTGTACATATATATATATATATATATATATATATATATATATATATAACCCTGATATAAGACAGTTGTCGACACTGGATAAAAGTTCTCTTATATTCGTGTTTCTCTTATATCCGGGTTTGGTCTATTTTATATACATACCACAGGCTCTAATTTGGGACCAGAGAAAATCTCCCTTATACCCGAGTTTCTTTTATATTCGAGTATCTTATATCAGGGTCTCTTATATCCGGGTTATATATATATATATATATATATATATATATATATATGAAATGATTTGTTTGAAGATTATTTTTGTTCGATACTCGGATTTAAGTAGATATTCTGTTTATAATCAAACAATATTACATATTTATTTCTACCAGGTTGATTATTTACAATAAATTTTTGTTACGGAAATGTGTGTCATTTGGCAGGATTTGAATCTACAACCTCCATCCACATAGGGGATGCCACCATGTGATCTGGTGCATCGTAGATCACATAGTGGCTTCCCCTATATATATATATATATATATGTATGTGTGTGTGTGTGTGTGTGTGTGTGTGTGTAGATCTAGCTCATTGTGTGATATTGAGCACTTTGTAATTATTTTGGTGTACCTTAAGTACTTTAATTAGTTCATAACTACAGGTTCCCTTTGCGTATATAATATTTAAGCTCTGTTGAATTGGGGTGTTGGGTGTCTTGGTAGGATTAAGCACTGTTTAGACATTTTGTCTGGTTGTGACTTCATGGCAAGCTTTCCCACCAGATGCTTCAGTTATTTTAGCTTTTACATTGAGCACTTTTCTGTGCACCAAGATGAACTTTCCTTTCCTGTTGAAGGTTTTTTTTTCTCCACCCTTCTCTCTGAGTATTTATGCCTATCCTAACAACTTAGCCAGATTGGTAATCACTCTCCACCAGATTGGTTGATTCCAACATCCTTGTGCTTTTAATATCTTGCACTCATCTGGGGTATAAATGCGCCAAGATAATTTAGCCTTGTATTCCGTGGCCTGAAATTTCACTTACATGTATGAAACAGATTTTCGGAAACTACCAAGATGTAATTATAATAATATTTAGCTCTAACACATAGTGTGGTATTGAGCACTTTGTAATTATTTTGGTGTACCTTAAATAGTTCATAACTACAGTTTCCCTTTGCATGTGTTTATATATATATATATATATATATAGAAAGAGAGAGAGAGAGAGAGAGAGTGTGTGTGTTTGTGTGTGTGTGTGTGTGTGTGTGTGTGTTTTAGATATGGACAGTGTTCACACAGGGATCAACTGTCATGTAATGTCATTGACATACTGATGTTCATTGCATTGAAATGTGAAATTCCTCTGTTCACACTGTATATATCTATAAATGCCCAATCTCCAATATTGAGCCTGCTTCCCTTATAAATATAATATGTTATAAAGAAACTGTGAATCTGCATCTGCTTCTTTCATTTGTTTATATTATCTCTCTCTTTTTTTCTATTATGAGAGAGTAAAAGAGAAAGAAGGATAGGAGAGAGAGAGAAACAAACAAATTGAAACAGATATAATGCATCAAAACAATATTGGAGTCACATTTTTTTGTAAATTTTGTCCGTTGGGGAGCAATATTATCTTTTTTTTTTTAATTTTGGCAACTCACCATCTTGCATCTTAAGTTGAATCTAATACACCAAAAAATGTTTGTCACCTTCCCAAAAACAAAATTCTGTATTCAATTTAATAATATATGTGCATATAAGTAAAATATCAGGAATATCTCAATGCTTTTTCAGTGTTCCAAATTGCACTGGTTTTCCTTATCAGTTTATCATTTGCATTTAAAGTGGATTTAAAGTGGGAATAAAACAAACGGGAATCAATTAATTAAAGCTGTTAAAACAGCGTTTTTAGAAAGAGTGTAGCAAAGAACCTCAGTGACCCAAAAGGGCTAGAGCTGCGTGTATGTTTTGCAATATTGTGTGGAGACAACGAATTGGCGAGCTTTGAACTGAAGGTGTATCAGGCACAACTTAGTGTGTGCAGAAGCGGTGGCATTGCTTGTAACCATTTTTATTGGCTGGTTTTGGGTACCCATTGGCTAAGCGAGGATTGGTCAGGTGCATTGTATGCTCATTCAGAGGTAGTTAGATTTTGGGCGAGGAGAGTGGCTTACCTGAGATTAAGGGAACAGGGATTCATGAAATTCAACTAATCAGATTTGCTTTACTCAGCATTTTGTTTCCAACTATTTCTTACCCAAAGAGGCAGTCAAATTACATGAATGATACATGGACAGTCACGTTTCTTTGATTCATGACTGACTGGGCACAAGATCCCACACAGTAGGCCTCTGTTTCTTTAATAAACTAGATGCCAACTATGGCTATAGATTTCAGTTTGTCCTGCTATT
The DNA here is from genome assembly GCA_037127315.1 of Ascarosepion bandense. Taxonomy (NCBI): domain Eukaryota; kingdom Metazoa; phylum Mollusca; class Cephalopoda; order Sepiida; family Sepiidae; genus Ascarosepion; species Ascarosepion bandense. The sequence continues at coordinate 1,147,188 of JBBBDQ010001007.1, read as the reverse complement.
TAATCCGTAGATGAGAAACAGGAGAGATTGATAAATTCTCAAGGATACTTGCATTTAAATGAATGTAATGTACCCAACTGGAATTAAAAATAAGCTTTCTAAGTTTAAATTCCAAGCCACTACTCTACATCCAATAGATGTGGGTGTGCACACACACACACACACACACACACACACACACACACACACACACACACACACATATATATATATATATAGACTTTGAGATTTGAAAAAAATACACTCGACCAGTGATCGAGAGCGAGAGAAAATTTACTCTCCCCAAAATCATTTTGCTCGACCAACTCCATTTTCTTAATAGTCACCTTATGTAAACATAGCGTGAATCGCTGATGGAAAACAAAAAATGAAATTTGAACTAAAATTTTGAACGTGTTAGAAAGGATTTTCAAAATTGTAAAAAATAATAACAACAAAATTTGAATTTTCCTCTTAATAATAACATAAACATTTTGATGATAAAACTTTGTTTTTATAAAGTTTAAGCTCTTTTAACATCATGATATGCTGTTCTTTTAGCAATTGAGTGGAGGTACCTAAATTTGTAATTTCTTTCTTCTGTTTGACTACAATCTCCATCTCATAAATGATAAAAAATAACAAATCTGATTTTCTCAATGATTTTCTATAAAAAAAATTACTTAATTTGTTTTCTGGTGCATGGTTGAAAGAAGTATGCATATTCTTTTTATTTTTTTCAAATGTTCATTTTTACTTTTTGTAATCAAGGAGGAAATATAGGATAATATTTTTTCAAATGAGTTTCTAAAAATCTGGGGGCATCTTTAATCTGGGCAACAGAGACATTTTGGCTCCACTCTGTAAGCGTTAATTAAACAAATGTTAACACTGACCAGGACAATAAAAGCCAAGAGTTCAATAATGTCATTGTAGGTCATTCTAAGTAACTTGTGAATCTTCAATGGCATACTTTTGGGTTGTAAAAGGAATCAGATTTTCTTTTATTTTTAATCGACTATGGGTGATTAAAGCAATAAACTTTAATTAACTTCGATCAGGCAAGTGAAATCTCAATGGCTATATATATATATATATATATATATTGTAATGTTTGTTACAATGGTTTATAAAAGCATAGTATCACTATACAAAAATTTTTGCGTTTTGGAGCCATGTTGCCCCTCTTCTGGTGATGAGGTTAAATGAAAAAAAAAACATTGTAACAAACATTACAATATAAAGCTCTACGTTGTATTGAGCACTCTTTATAAAAGTAAATGCATGAACAGTGGGTTTAAAGCCGACATGTTCCATAATTTTCTTACAATATATATATATATATATATATATATATATATATATATATATATACACACACACAAACACACACAGACACACACATACACATACACATACACATACACCTTACACTACAGTGCACATCCCTTTACTAAAGAGAAACTTGTTAATATTGAATCAGGATAAGTTTTCTCTTTCCATTTGCCATATATTTTTCATTTAAACATAAAAAACAATAATTTAGTTTTAACAATATACATACATGAAATTTTTGGGGGTTAAACATCTAAATTATTATGAAATAATAGCTTTAAAACTATGCAATGATATTCTGAAAATAGAAGTTTAAAAAATAGCTTCCAGATCCTATTGAATGTTCATCTTATTTTTGTTGCTTCTATCCACTTAGTAGTAATAGACATAATAGTTTCTATTTGTCTAAAGTTCTTAGATAAAGTATTATTGTTATTGATTTCTGATTATTTTTTTTTCATTTTCTTTTTGTTACATTTGTTTGTTTTTTTTACGGTGTGGAAGTCATGTTTATATTCTGTGATCATTATGTATATAGACTAGAAAAGAAAGATACAGACCTAAATCAGCCTTGAGTAATAACTGAACATGAGTAGACAGTACAAATCTTACTAGTAGACTGAATCAGTCAGCTGAGGACTAAAGAGTATTAGTTAAACATGCATTTTCATTAAACAGAACAATCACAGCATTCTGGGAACTTTCTAATATTATCCTGTAGACAGTATAAAAAACACTTGTTTCAAAATGAGTTCAAAAACTGATAAGTAAAACTGAAAAAATAAATTATTAGATTAACTTGTAAAATCCAAGCCCTAACTTCAAACCAACTTCATTATTCTATAATTTACTACAGTTTGTATAAAAGAGAATTTTCTTGGTAAAAGCATTCTGGAATCAAGCTATACCCCAATTATCATTAGAAGGATGTACAGTTATATTTTATAGATTAAACAAAAGCATTTGATAAGATAAAGTACAAAGATCTATACAAGAAAACCAGATCATTTTGGGAAAGATATTAGAATAATCCAGAACTTATACTGGGAGAAAACCATCTGCATACAGATAGAAAATTGAATAAGTTTACAAAAATAGAAAGTAATGTAAGATAAAGATGTATCTTCTGACCAGATTTATTCAACTTCTTTTTTTATTTTATTCATTTCACCCCAAGCAAGGTGACAATGCCACAAGGATACAAGGGGTTACAGGAACTGAAAGAGAATGAGAAGATTCTAGTGAGAAGTGAGGAAAAGAACAAAGGCACAAACAGAAGGTGGTAGTTGACATTGCATTTAAATTTTGGAAGGTTGCAGGTGGTATGGTAAAAAGAAATTGGAAAGGAATTCCACAGGCAAAACAAGAAACTATTAGAACTGATGATTGCATCTGTCTAGTTCAACAGTAAAATGGTGAGATCCAGTTGTCAATTTAGTAGCACATTTAAATTCGTGCAGATGAGACACTAAGCAAAACAGCTCATTAGAAAAATTGCCATAAAATATTTGTATAAAAGACAGATGGAAGTCATGTCATATTGGTGAGAATGAGATGCTAAGTCAGGATTGATTACATTACAGACCCTTCTTTGAATTTTGTTAATAATCCTAAGATAAGTAGTAGGAGCAAGATGCTAGACATGTGTGGATGGTAGATTTATAAACGTGCAATAGAGGTTCTGATGAAAAGAATTGTATGAAAAGGTTCTCTATGGTCATTAAAGAAAATCAGTTTGTTTTGTTTTGGATTTTTAATGTGTTAACACATACTCAAACTTTGTGCTTTATATATCAAACTAGCAGTATAGCCTGGCATTGCTCAGGTGTAATGAAAGCTTTAAAACTAATCCATGGTCTTGGAGCTCAGACTCAGCCTAAAGAATATTTGTGTGAACTTTGGTGAGAATAGGATAAAAATGGTGGATTTGTATAAAGGACATACAGACAGATAAACAGACACACACACAAACATCTTGCCTTTTCTATATATATATATATATATATATATATATATATATATATATATATATTATCAATTTTCTGCACTATTGTAAGATCTGCAACCTTGAAACTTCTGAATATCATTTCTTATGTCTTTGTCTATGAATGTATCAAATTTGATTAAAATCGGACTACTCCTTGTATAACCCAATTTTTCAATTTTCGATTTTCGATATTTATCGGGGATACCTCAACACAAAACCTAGCTAAGAATACTCGCAGATGCTTACAGTGCAACTGTGTAAATTTTCAAAAAAAAATCGGTTCAGCCGTTTCGGAGTCTATAGGTAACGGATGCACACACACACAGACACACACGCACACACACACACACACACACACACACACACACACACAGACAAAGTCCCATTTACAAATAAGTTTAGATTTAGATAGATAGATTTAACCCCAGAATAACTAACAAACTATGTATTTTTATAAAAAAACAGTAATAACTTTAATTTGCATTTAGTTAAAATAAATCTGGTGCAAAGGTACCTTAATAGCATAGGAAATGCACATATTCTACTTTTTGGAATAAAGAGTTATGGTCATCCATATCCTAAAAGAATATGGCATATAATTTCAACTTTGATTTTAACTTTTCTTTTAATTTTCTTAACATTATAGAAGATGAGTTACTGTTATAAAAAGGAATGCAGTCCATGAGGAAAATATTATTCATATTAACTAAAAATTATTTATTTTTTACTTTAATCACTTTTCTTTTCAAAGCCCTCAATTCAGTAGGGAATATTAGTCAAATTGATCAAATATTATGCAGTGAAAATATCAGATCAAAACCAAGCTGATAATGACATATTAGGCTACAAACTTATTGATACACACATGTAGAATGATAGTTAACCAATTTATCTGATAGTCTATTGCCAGTGAATTTAATTTTCCAAAAGAGACTCAACCTTTTGATCTACATGTTAACCCATTAGAATAGAGATAGAGATAGGGCAATCCTACAATATTAATTAAAATGGTGATAATGTGGAAAAGTGGAAAAGCTATACAGACATGTTTCACCTCTTTATGGAAGCTATCTTCAGACTGGAGTGCTAGGCAAATGTTTAAGAAAAGTACTTTAGAATTTTTAGGACGAGGTAATAAGTATTATGCTACAGCCAGAAAGTTGCTTTTTGTATTGAAGCTGTTAGTATTTTTTTTTTTTTTTTTTTAATCGTATCACCCCGAGCAAGGCGGTAACGCCACTGATGTGCAGGGGGCTATGTAATAGTGAAAAGATTGAAAAAGAGAAAGCCGGAAACCACATCCTAAACAGGGAACAAGAGATGAGCCTCTTAACCTGTTCAATAGATGTGGGTGGAGTGTGAACCGGGCGATAGTTCATTCTATCTACTCCAATTGAAAAAAATAAACAAAAAAGAAAAGTGAAAAAATTGGAAAAGAGAAAGCCGGAAACCACATCCTAAGCAGGGAACAAGGGATGAGCCTCTTAACCTGTTCAATAAACGTGGGTGGAGTGTGAACCGGACGATACTTCAGTCTATCTACTCCAATTGAAAAAAAAATAAGAAAAGAAAAGTGAAAAGATTGGAAAAGAGAAAGCCGGAAACCACATCCTAAACAGGGAACAAGGGATGAGCCTCTTAACCTGTTCAATAGACGTGGGTGGAGTGTGAACCAGACGATAGTTCATTCTATCTACTCCAATTGAAAAAAATAAACAAAAAAGAAAAGTGAAAAGATTGGAAAAGAGAAAGCCGGAAATCACATCCTAAACAGGGAACAAGGGATGAGCCTCTTAACCTGTTCAATCTGGTAGATTTGAAATTACCCCAATTTTGGTAGATTTGAAATTACCCTAATTTTGGTAGATTTGAAATTACCCCAATTTTGGTAGATTTGAAATTACCCTAATTTTGCACTCAATTAGTTTCTTTTCTTTTCTCATCAGATTTATATATACTTGGTCAAAATTGTAGTCAATGGTGTTGTGGTGTGGTGTTTAAAGTATTGTTAGGCAATAGATACCTATGATTATCAGTTAAAGTAAAAGTTAGATTCTCTCATATCATGTATTAAAAAATCAAGATGATTGTTGAAAGATGATAGTTGAGAAAAGTTAGGCAGGGTTGTATAAATCCATATTTCTTAATCTTGTTTTCCTGAAATATTAATTCATCTATTTCAAGATTATGCTCTTTCACTCATTGCAAACAAAGCAGTCAAAATTTCAGTACATCATGGGACTTGATCAAGAATAATTCATTAGGTAAAGTACACAAAAGTTACAGGAATTAATTGACTTGAAGCCTTTGTTTGTTTGTCAAGGCTGAACCAGTTCATAATCAAAAGTTATCTTCTTAATGTATTTATTATACCCATGTATTTTCTTGCTTTATTTTGATTTCGGTAAATATCAAGCTATACATCAATAAGTAAAAGCACATGGCCAGGGCAATGACCTTGCAAAATATTCACACTTGGATCAATCAAAAACGATATTCTTCTGACTTGTTTATTATTGAAGAGACTGAATTCAATGCTAATTACACTGAAAGACTCTATATGGCTTTGAAAATATATAAGCCAATTTGATTTTATTGATAATTTACCTTATACATTATTTCTTTAGCATATATTTCTCAAGTTTTGGGACATCAATTTTGGTCAAGATTTAAAGAGACAGGATTTAATGAAGTTCAATACTTATACTTGAGCTATGTAGTGTAGTAACAGATGATGGAAAATGACAGAAATCTGAAAGCATAAAGGAATAGCAAAAATTGCCTTTCAGAGACTAAGCAAAGTATTAGGAAATGGGAAAATATCATTAGAAACAAAGTAAGGAGTGTTAAACTATTATGTAATATCTGATTTCCTATATTGTCAGTGAATACTGGATAATTTCCTCACACTATTTACATTATTTGAACTATTGACTTCATTTTTGTTGCCATTTGTACAATGTTTTGGTTGTTGTATGCTCCAGCCTTCTTCAAGTGCTAGGAATTTCAAACCAAACCTTTTATTACGACACATGACCCAGTGGATATAGATGTTGCTTAGTTCCAGTGACTTGACCCAAAGAGTTGTGAGTTCAATACCAGGCTACAGCAGTGCTGAACAAGTAACTTAGAGAGTCAGGTTAGAGGGAGATAATTCATGACTATCAAAAGAGGCTTCACACGAGGAATAAGAATGATATACCCCAGTAATCGTAATAAAGGGTTCGGTTCAAAATTTCTAGCACTTGAAGAAGGTGCTAGGAATTTTGAACTGAAAACATTGAAATTTTGAAATTCCAGATGTTAGGAATCTTGAACCGAACTATTGTACAAATGGCAACAAAGATTAGGACAATAGTCCAAATAATATAAATAATGTAAATACTACCTCATCTCAGAACTATAGACAAATACTGAATTTCCTCACAGATGAAGAGACTTCAACTAACAGAAATGTAGTTCCACTGGCAAGTGCTAAGAATACCAGGGAAGGGCATGTGAGCAACAAAACATTTTAAGGAAAATAGCAACTAAATAGGGACACATAATAAGAAAAAAGTGGCCAAGAAAATTTAAAACTCACATGACACTAAGGAGCAACAATTATAAAAGAAGATAATGATCGGCATTACATTTAAATTCTTGATGATTAAGGTTGACTGAGAAACAAGAAGCCAGAAAAGGTAAGATGTGGGAAAAAAAACTACTTGCAAAGAACTTACCTTAAGTCTAGCCAATTCAACTGCAAAATGATGAGACCTTGTTGAAAATTTAGTACTGAAGTTAAATTTCTAAAGTCTAGATAATATAGAGCAAAGTTCATCAGAACAATTACCATGAAAGTATTTAGAGAAAACGCACAGGAATGTTACATTACGTTCATGGGAAAGTGACTGAAGCTAGGATGCCAAGTCAGGACCAATAACATTGCAGATTCTCTTTTGGATTTTATCAAAGATTTTACAGGAACACCAAAACATGTGTCAGTAATATTCAAAGCATGGATAAATGGTAGACTTATAAGATTTTTAAGATAGATTTAAGTGAGAAAAACAACACAATGATCCACCTTTCCTTTTTAGTTCATTTCAGGAGAGAACATTAGCCTGAAATGTAACAACATTAGCCTGGTGGTTAGCATCATCATGTTGATAGAAGTTCAGAAAGGTGTCTCTTATATGATTAATAGAAAATTAAGAAGTCATTTCTTGCTCAATTAACAGCAGAATTTAAGCCACTTTTGAGATCAGCTGTCAATTTGGCTTTATTGAAACGATCAGATTTACTATTAAGATAGAAATAAAAATGTGTGTCATCAACATAGATACCACATTGAGAGCTGAAGCCATCAGAAAGGTCTCTCAGATGATTAATAGAAAAATTAATAAGCAATTCTTTGCCCTAATTAACAGCAAAATGTATGTCACTTTTGAGATCAGCTACCAATTTGACTTTATCAAAAAGATCAGACTTATTATTAAGACAGGAATAAAAAGGTGTGTCATCAACATACATACTACATAGAGAGCTGAAGCGATCAGGAAGAACATTGATGAAAATTAGGAACAACATAGATCCAAGGATAGACACCTGTGAAATACCTGCATTAACACAAAAAAAATCTTGAAGAGTGGGCATTAAGGACAACTTGAATAATAATAACACATGGTTTCCAACAGAGAGTTTTTTAAGCCACTAAAAAAGTGAAAAGTTACCATAATGTAACATTTGAAATATATAAAGTCAGGAAATTGAGTTCAAGTTCCAGTTGAGACTATATTACTTTTGCCCTAATGACTTATGTAAAAGGCATGAATTCAACATTTCTTGTACACTATTCCTTTTTTTACTGATACCTTGACCATTGTCCTGTCCTATCACTGGTAAACCACAATGATAGCCAGAACAAACATATTTCAGGTTAGAGTTTTTTCTTTACATTTGAAAACATACTATATAGACAGGTGATAGGTACTGTTAATTAACTCCCTTTTGCCTGCTGAAATGTCACAAAGATGTCAGACCATGACATCTCTATCTTGCATGGTACCTCCTTCAGTTATGGAATGGATATACTACAATACAATGCAATAATGAAATACATTGCATATATTAAGCAGTAGATACTGCTGTTGCCTCTATACTTAGAAGTGGGGGAGTGGATAGTTTCTCTGAGATCTTTGTCACTCATAGAACAGCTTCCAAATTAGTCAAAGAAAACAAAAAAAAGGAAGAGAAAATCATCAAAATTGTAAGAAAAAATTGCTGGAAGAGACGAAACTGGATAATGGATTAATAACACCTTCTCACAGGTAATGAGATAAACAGAAAAGTAGGTTTATTTTGGGGAGCCATTAGTGTATATTATGCAGAAATTGTTTTAGATTTATATAAAATAGATGCTGAAAAGAAAAAGAAGAAATTTTGCAAGGGAAAGGAAGGCCAGTGACCCCAGGCTAGTTATGTTTAGTAATTATTCCAGCATTTTCTTTTTTCTTAACATTTATTTTTAGTGAAGTGCATTCTTTCCTTGCAATTTTTTTCCCCTCCTTAATCATCTGTACTTGATGTTCCATATTCTTATACACGCCTAAACTGTGCTATCATATATACAATAATGCATAAGAGGCTGGCATATCTACCAGTTAATGGTTTGTTGCAGTGAATCAGCTTAAAAAAAATCTTTATTGGAAACTAGCAAGGTTATTGGACATCACTTCTGGTTAAGATAGCCTTGAGGATTAACAGTGACTATTTTTGGAATAATCAAATTTTGTTATTTCTATTTCCACATATAAAATTATATTGGAAATATCTTTCATGAATGTCTGAATTCCAGAAAAAGCTTTTAATTTTTCCTAAAGTCAATATACTAATATTTTTTTTAGAATCTGAGTTTTTCAAATTAAGTTCTAGCAAACAAGTGCTCGATCACTTCAGTTACGATAACAGAAAAGATACTATGAAGGGGCTGCTAAAAAGAATTGTAACCCAATGAAGAAACCCTTCTAAAAAGAATTTTATATCATGTCATCAGGTTTTCCTCAGTTTTAATGCAATAGAAAGAAGCAAATTGATTTTTATCTCTATTTCTTTATTCTATTTGTTTGTTTCAATTCTCAATGAATCATGCATACCTTAGCCCTAATCTGTCTATCTGTAATGTTTGTGTCAATTTCTGATCATGTGCAATTCTAATCTTCTTGATTTCTCTGCACAACATGCAGAAAATTGTTAAAATAAGTTTTAGGTTAAAAATTATAAAATGCAATTGATTTTTTTTTCTACATATTAATGCTTACATTACCAGAAGTAGATCAAACGTCTATTGAACAGGTTAAGAGGCTCATCCCTTGTTCCCTGTTTAGGATGTGGTTTCCGGCTTTCTCTTTTCCAATCTTTTCACTTTTCTTTTTTGTTTATTTTTTTCAATTGGAGTAGATAGAATGAACTATCATCCGGTTCACACTCCACCCACGCCTATTGAACAGGTGTAGAGGCTCATCCCTTGTTCCCTGTTTAGGATGTGGTTTCCGGCTTTCTCTTTTCCAATCTTCTCACTTTGTTTTTGTTTTTTTTTTTCAATTGGAGTAGATAGATCTATCTATTGCCCGGTTCACACTCCACCCACATCTATTGAACAGGTTAAGAGGCTCATCCCTTGTTCCCTGTTTAGGATGTGGTTTCCGGCTTTCTCTTTTCCAATCTTTTCACTATTACGTAGCCCCCTGCACATCAGTGGCGTTACCGCCTTGCTCAGGGTGATGCAATTAAAAAAAAAATATATATATATCCAACCGAGAGAACAATTTTTGGTTTGTAATGTTATTTTCATTTTTTTTATTATTTTTTTTATAATCATTTCATCCCAATCAAAAAATAACTGCTACTGGTGCACAGGGGGGTTACATGAAAGGAGAGCAGTAAAAAAAGAGAACAAGGTACAGAAAGAATAAGAGAAAGATAGGAGTCGAGGAAATAAAAGATGATTATTGACGTTGCACTTAAACTTTTGGAGATTGTAGCTATCAGAGAATCCAGTATATGGAAGGTAGTTCCATAAGCAAAAAGTGAGAGAAAATAAATTTCTAGTTACAGTTGATTTTTATCTTAATTCCATGTCCTTTCAAAATTTAAACAATTGTAACTTTTTTCAAAATCATTTTCTTTGTTATCTTTGAATGGCCATAACTTATTGGCAAAGAGAGTAGAGTTTCCCCGTTAACTTTTCTCTACAGTTTTGAATTTAACTTAATACTTCTTTTAAATTGGCTGTCAAATAAAGATTCCAGTTCTTAACCTATAGCTTAAGGTAGGAGAAGAGGGGGGAAAAACAACAGACTAGATGAGTATTTGAACCCAGCTCACCAATTCCAATTTCCAGATTGATAACAGCTGTGCTAACCTCACTTCCACTTGGGATTATTTAAGTTTTATTAATAAAATTTATAATGATAGTTAAAACAAATTAAACTATGTTTTACCTGAGCACATATCTATACGTTTTCACTGGTTACTCTCATAAGTTTCATTTAGGCATTTCTAAAAAATTTAATCTTTCTTGCATGGAGACCCATACTCATCAAAAGTCACCTAATAAATTTTTCTGTGCTGCAGAGGAAGGATGTAAAATATATTATTTCTTAAGTTCTAGGTATATTTTTGAAACAAATATTTTTCATATTTCCTTGCAGACTATTAACAAAAATATATATTCAATTTTTAGATTATTTATTAAGAAGATCTGTCCATAAACAAAGTGTATGATAGAAAAGTTGAAACTTGCTTATGATTTTCTAGACATTACATATTTGCTTTGTCAATCAATATGTAAACATTTGAATTAATAAAAAGTCTTCATATATTTGTTTAATAAATCCTGTTACATAATTTAATCATTTAAGTGAAAGTGTTGATGTTTTTTTATTAATAAATTGTACATATTATATAAGGAATCATTAAAGTGAATGAACGTTTGATCTATATGTTTAATAATACTAATTTTATGCATGACATAAATTCAAATAAACATTAATATGGCATTTAAAATCACCTTTTGCTTAAAATTCAGACCTAGTATCTGTTTCACTTTCATTATGTGAAAAGTTATCTAGCAATATTGATTTTAAATTTTAAAAATACCCACTAAAAAAAATTATAAAACTAAAGATAAAATAAAAAGTAACTGAAACTGAGAATATAAAATAAAATGGTCAATAGATTTAAATCTGAAATGTTGCTATAATGGGGACTACATTTTTTTCATATTCTACCCTCAAATAATCCCTAAGTATTTTTTTTGTAAATCAAGGTAGAAAGTCTTAAATTTTAACTGTTAGTAAAAAAAGAAAGAAATTCTGCTGTCAAATTTTAGGAATTAGTTTGGCCGAGAATTTTTCAGCACTATGACACATTAGACACTTATAAGACCTGTTTTCTCAATTTGTCCAGACTCAAGTAATATTTTTGAAAGTTCAAAATATTATTTTTCTCTTAAGAAGTGGCTCGCATATCTGTAGCTAGTAATGATGTTCACTACCTTCTAATCTTCTTCTTTTTCTTTATGTGACATGACCTTTCAGGATGCAGACGATCGTGGACTTCAAATTGCCCCTATTCCTTGTCACACTTAACACTTTTTTCTTGGTACTTCTCACAAACAAAGTTCCACCATCTACTTGCTCAAGCACATCAAGTATATCTCACACTGCCTTTGTCTGTCTCTCTTTCTCTCTATCTGTCCTGTGAGTATTAGATTCTCCAAGCCCTCTTTTCTTATTACATGTTCCAGGTCTCTAGCTCTCTCCCCACCCCCGTATAACCTTCCCTTTCTCTCCACCTATGTATCTGTCATCGCACCTGCTTTCTCAGCTTTGCTCCTTTCTAACTAGTTTGTACTCCTCACTCTTTTCTAATTAATCTTTTTACAGTTATGTAGCCCCCTGCACATCAGTGGCATTTCTACCTTGCTTGGGGTTAAATGATTAAAAAAAAAAAAAAAGAAACCTCAACTGTCTCTTCCTGAGGCTAAGTATAAGTTTCCTTTTCACTTGCAATTGCTCTCATGTTGTCCATGATATCCTCAGCATCCTTCTGTAGAACCACATTTCTATTGTTTCTAGTTTCCTCTTCTTTTTTGAGGAGATCGTCCAGCATTTGCTGCCATTTAGGAAGACAGATATCACATAACAGTCTAGTACTTTTTTCTTTGTTTCCAACAAAATTTTCCAGGCTCTCAATACTCTCTTAGCTTTTGAAATGCATCCTTGGCCATGCAAATGAGCCTTCAGATCTCAGTGTCGCACTTTCTGCCCACTGTCAGAACACTTCCCAGGTATTTAATTTTCTGCATCTTTCTTAATTGTCAATGAGTGAACTGAAAGATTCTTCACAGAGATTCAGACATTGGCATGTTAACTGAAACATATGTAGGGAATTGGTCAAGTGCTCAGTTGTATAATAGCCCTACAACCATAGGACTAATGATGCACTTAAACTTCCTAATGATACTTCCTACTTAGACTTTGATGACTGACTGGATGCCAATTTCTTTACCATATTCTCCAATGTTGTTTTCTGCGATTACTTAGACTTCATTCAAAAATAGTTTTTGTGCCATATGCAATTCCAAATCTGATTTATGAATTACAATTTTTCAATGTTTATTAAGATTTATTTTTGATGTGCATTTTGGTGTAAGATATCAGATATCAGCTCTGAATGAGAAATTTGAAGATCCAAAGTTTGTATTCCAGTTGAATTCATTGCCTTGCTTGCGAATATCCTTAGGAAAGGTATGAATCTATCTTTTCTTTCTCCAGCTATGGGTTAGAGAGCAGAACCTATTGGGTTCTATAGCCTTGGTTGGCAACCAGTCTACCATAAAAATAAATGACAAATATTCTGCCTAGTCAGTCATCGATCAAAAGAGACATGATCACATAAATGTGTATCATGTATAGAACTTAACTGACTGACTGATTTGGTTCACCATTTTATTCTATTCTATAAATGTGCATAGTCGGAGTTGCCGAGAGGGCAAAGCTGCAAGACTTGACAGGCGTCAGGTGCAGAGGTAAAACATATATCTATTAGTGAGGAGTGTCCAGAGAAAGTGCTTGGAAACTTTTAATTTAAATTTAAGTTGAAATATTTTCTCCAATGTTAGCATAATAACACATAAACCCCGTCAATAGTATAAACATTTCACAGAATACTGCATTCAATACTTTTTTACAAGAAATAAAGTAGACACCCATTTACTTTCAAATATACAATATAGAATTTTTTTTTAATCGTTTCACCCCAAGCAAGGCATTCCACTGCCACTATTGCACTTGGGGTTACAGAGGGGAAGGTGGTTAGATATAGGAAATGTCAGAAGTGGGGTGATAGATAGTTGGGAGGATGGGAAGAGTGTTTGAAAGAATGGAAGCGAGTTATTGTATTAGGAGGTGTCTATTGACCTTACATTTAAACTCCTGGAGATTGTAGCCGTTGGGGAAGCAGTCATGTGGATGAGAATTCCACAGTCGGGAAGTGCGAGAAAAATTAATGCATACATCTTCTTCCATGAGTGCTCGTTTCCTTGAACACAACAATCGAATCCTCTTCAAGTCAAGGATCAATCATTAATTATCCTCATCCTCATAATCTTCACTTCTAACCCACCTCCTTTTTAATTTATATCACACACCTCATTCATCATTACTATTTTAACAGTAGCCCTCTACCCTGAGTGGCTCTTGAAGTTTGCTTTTATTTAGTTCATAAAAATTCTAGAAACTACATTACTATGACAGCTCTTGAAAAGGGTAGTGGAGTAGCTAATACTTTACTTTCTCCAAAGTCTTTTATTTACAGTCTTCTTTTTTAAAATGTTTTCCAACCAAAATGAAAGAGCCCAGTTTGCCTTGCTATTTAGTTAGTGTGGGTGGGAGGAGGTATGAATTCCCCATGACTTTCCCCAGAGCATTAGTGTGAAATAAAGCTGGAATTTGAAATCAACTCATTGATTTCATTTTCTGCACTATTAACTTCCAGACTACTCTTACCTCCCAAAGTAGACAGATCAAGCATGAAATACACTTTGAGAGAAGCCATTTTCTCATACAGCAAATAATTTTTTATTAAGAAGGTATATTTGATAACTGTTTTTGATTCAATTTGAAAATTTCAGCTGTTCAGAGTATAGGGTCAATTTTATTTTTCTATTTCTCTTGCTTTATATATATATATATATATATATATATATATATATATAAAGCAATATATATATATATAAAGCAATATATATATATAAAGCAATATATATATATATATATATATATATAAAGCAATGTATATATATATTGTCATCCGCAGACAGATCTGTTTCGCTGTATCACAGTCCATCAGTACAGTTAGACTCCAATTGCTTTTTAACCCAGGATTGAAACCCGGCTGGATTGGCATCAGTCGGTGATTCTACCTCTGAGCTATGGCCGCTCGGTAAAAGGAGGTAGACTTTTTAGCATGTATATTATCATTATACATGCCCAATAACTGAGTGTTCTAATTCATTGCTGAATGAACGATGTGCATATGCTAAAGTAGCTACTGTTTTTCAAAGTCTACCATTCTTCCAGAGTGCTCAATCAGGGTGTGAGAGTGTGTGTGTGTGTGGATAGAGAAATTGGAGATTTTAATTCTACTCAGTTTCATTATATTCACTTATAGATACATTTTCTTCCCCCAGATATGAATAAAATAACAAGGTAGACTGTGCTCTCTATCTATGGTTGGCAACCATTCTAGAAGAAGGACAATTCAAAACCATAACAAGTGTCCATAGTCACTCACTCTCAGCAATGAGGATGACAAAAGTAAAGTAAAAAATAAGTATACAAATAAACACAAAAGAGAAAGAGAGAGACAAGTAATAAATGTACTCAAATAAAAGTATTATTCCTTTGTAGATAAGCATGTATATATGTGATATATATAGTGGCAGATGTACATTGGGGTGCATTGGATATTTGGCTTGGAAAGAGAAATCGGTGAGCCAAGTTTGAATTCCATTTGAGTACCCTGCTTTCACTTCAGCACTGGTACCCTTGGAAAAGGTATTAATCCGTCACTTCTCTCCAGTTATGGGTTAAATAACAGGATGGGGCCTGGAGACAACCCATCTAGTGTTGGTGTCACAATAAAAACACCCTTGGTAGCTCTGGCGAAGCATCAAGTATTCAGCTATTTGACAAGATTATGAATTTTGCTGCAAAATGCACCAGGCTTCCAAATGCATAGGGAATACTGGAGGGGTGTAGTGAGTTCTATCTCGGCCAATGGTCACAAGACGACGATATATGTGAAATGTAAGTAATATAAATAGGCAGTAGTATAAAATTTACCTAGTCATATCAACCAACTTTCAGCTTTTTTTTTCTGTCATTGTCATTTTATCAAGCATCATAAATAAATGTCTATGTTTAGTTATTTTGCAACAGCAAGATTTTGACATTTCATGCGTTCTTACGACATTACACTCTGCATTGTTTTTTTGGTGATTTCTTTTTGGTTTCTCTGATATGTAAAACAAACTACATAAGTAAAGTAATAGTAATGGTAATATTATCTGCTTCTCTACAAGAAAATATTTAGAATTCATTGACTGAGCAGACAGCACTGCTCTTAGTTGAAACCTACAAAATCTATTAAAAGTTTATTTAAAAAAAAAAAAGGTTTCCTGGGGCTGTTATCACTCTTTTCAGTATTGATGAAGGTTTCCTTCCTAACCTTTTATTTGAAGTTGTGTGAAATGTTAACATCATGATTATGTCAGTATTTTCTATTCAAGTTACGTTTAGAATTCATTGACTGAGCAGACAGCCCTGCTGTTAGTTGAAACCTACAAAATCTATTAAAACTTTATTTTAAAAAAAAAAGGTTTCCTGGGGCTGTTATCACTATTTTCAGTATTGATGAAGGTTTCCTTCCTAACCTTTTATTTGAAGTTGTGTGAAATGTCAACATCATGGTTATGTCATTATTTTCTATTCAAGTTACATGTGATCTCCATTTTAGTTGTTACTGCTATCAGTAGGTTTCAAATGATGTGGTTTCTGTTATTTGGTATTCTTGTTTGTTTATGATTCTATAGCACCAGTTCATAATATTCAAAGAAGGATGATCTTTGCAAGGAAACCAGGGTTTTATCTGCTCAAAGAGATTTTTCACCATGTTAGATTTTGTTATACAATATTTTTCAACATAATCTCATTCCTTATAAATACACTTACTTTTGAATCGTAATTACATTTGAATAAAGACTACATGCAAATAGTTTCTTTTCTTGCAGTTCTCACATGTGGAGCTCTCTTCCGGCTCACTTTCCTGTTAACTATGAAATTCATAAATATAAATGCAACATCAATCATAATCCTTGAATCTTAGGTTTTTAATATCATCTCTTTGCTCAATATTTTTGCAGTTACTTTCACTCTTGATGATCTTTTGAATCTTAGCAGCATTATTACCTTGCTTGGTGTGAAATTATTTTTTTCACATTTTCATTTTAAAACTCTTGGTCTCTTCTTTTCAGTGTTGTCTAAATTTTTGATTTTATGTTTTCGTTTTTTTATAGAGTATTAAAGCAAAGATGAATAAACACAATTTGCATGCAGCTATGCACTATGAATTCAAACATAGTGCAGTTGAAACCATATCTTCTTCTTTTATGTACAGTGTTCCTTCAGGATGTAGGCGATTACAGCCCTCCCCATCTTCCTGTCTCTTGTAGCTATTAATAAGTTTGGTCTTTGTTATTTTCTCACAAACCCTGTTCTACCATGCATTTGCTCATCCATTAAGTATATAACACACTGCTTTCCCTTGTCCCTCTTTTCCTCTAATTACCCTATGAGTATTAGATTCTCCAAGCTCTCTTTCTTTGTTATATATCCCAGAAATTTCAACTGCTTCTTCCTACCATTAAGTATAAGTTTCCTTTTTGTTATCAACTCTTCAAAACCTTGTTGTTACTCACATGTTTGACCCGTGGTATCCTCAGAATTCTTTGTGTAGAACCACACTTCTGTTACTTTGAGTCTATTCTTCATCTTTGAGCAGATTGTCTAGCATTCCTTGCCATATAGGAGGCGAGATATCACATAACAGTTCAATACTTCCTCCTTTGATTCCAACAAAATTTACCTGTCTCATAATACTCTGCTTAGCATGTGGAATGATTCTTTGACCATCCCAATACATCTTTGAATCTCAGTGTCACACTTCCTAGTATATAAATTTCTGTAACTGAAAGATTTTGGTATCTCAGCCTATAATTTGCATTTTGAGCTCCTGTTTTTTTCTGATGATCATGAATTCAGTCTTCTTGAAGTTTATGTTTAATCTCTTTTTCTTGCTTTCCTTTGCTACATTCTGTAGGAGGTTTTGTAGTTTCCTTTCCATGTCTGCTATCAGAACTGTGTCATCTGCATATCTTGTATTGTTAAGACTAAAGCTGCCAATAATGAATCCTGGCAGGATTTATAGTTCTCTTAGAATTGCCTCATTGTAAAGGTTGAATAAATCTGGTGTGTAAAGACACCCCTTTCTTACATCCTTTTCTATTTTTGCATATCTGCTGAACTCATTTCCTGTCTGTATGCAGGCAGCTTGCTCCCAGTATAGGTTCTTGATTATTCTAATATTCTTTCCTGAATATGTCAAGGTTACTGTAAAGCTCTAATAAATCTTTATGGGGTACATTGTCAAATACCTTTGCTTAGTTTATAAAACGCAGGTACATGTTCTTCGGATGTGTGTTGTGGTGCAGTGGATATCGGCTCGGAACGAGAAATCGGGTAGCCGAGTTCGAATTCCATTTGAATCCATTGTATTCACTTACGCACAAATACCCTTGGGAAACGTATTAATCCATCTCTTCCTTCCAGTTATGGGTTAAATAACAGGACAGATTGGGTTCTATAGCCTTGGCTGGCAACCAGTCTACCGCAGAAAGCAATGGCAACCTACTGCGGGATAATCTTCTGCCCAGTCAGTCATGTCTCTTTCAAGACATGATCACCCAAGCATGTTTTACGTATGGCACTTAACTGACTAACTGACTGACATGTTCTTCTGCATTTGTATTGCTCCTTTTGATAAAAATCTGAGCATAAATATTGTGTTCCTTGTTCCAGTGTCTTTGACAAATTTGCACTGTTCTTGTTCTATCATTGGCTCAATTCTGCTTCGCGCTCTATTCATCAGAATTTGGATGATGAATTTTGTTATGTGGCTTATTAAGCTGATTGTTCAGTGGAGCTCACATTTGCTTGGGCCTGGTTTCTTAGGCAGTGCTATGAAAATAGATATGCTTAAGTCTTCTAGTATATCACTACTGTTGTAGATTTAATTTATTATTTCTGTAATCTTGTATATTCGGAAATCATCTAAAGCTGTCACCATTTCTATTAAAAAATAACCCTGTCACTTTGTTTCTTTTCAATTTGGCCAGCGCAGCTTCCACTTTGGTTTTTGATATTTTCAGCCCATCAGTATTTCTGTGTATTGTCAGTTGTTCTCTTTCATCATAGAAGAGACCTCATATATATTCCTTCCATCACTAATGTATTTTTCTTTCTATAATATGAGCATTCTGTCCTTGGATTTTATTCATCCAATCGATGAGCATGTATTTTGTTCTATTAGTTCTTTTATTTTTTATGCATATCGCCTTTATCTGTGATATTCAATCTCTCTATTTTGTGTACATTTTTTGGTGAGCCATTCTTTTTTAGCCTGTCTGCAGATGTTCCTTATTTTCTTGTGTAGTTGTCTATATTCTATTCCATATCTTGACACTGTTTCCTGCCATCTTTGCATCATGTTGTAAATCTCATTTGTGATCAATTCATTTTCCTTCTACATCCATTTTCCTTTGAGATGATGTCATTGCTGATGTCACTCAAGCTTCTCTTGAGTTTCCATTTCCATTTGGCCCCTATATCTTCTTTTTGAACTCTACATATATTTTTTCTTCAAATTCAGATCATCATTTAGGAGTCTGTTGTTTTGGTACTGTGTTAGGTTTCTTCAGTTTTTGCATTTTCATTCTTAGTTTACATATAACAGGGTGGTGGCCACTTCTGCAGTTGGCACTTGCCCTGCAAACCTGAATATCTTGTTGATACAATAAATCCAGGGCCTGACACATAGATGTCACCACTAATAAAAAATCCATATGATTTTTATGAAGTACTAACCTTTAAATGGCACATGGCAAAATTTGGGCCCAATCAAATTTTTAGCTTACAAATTTCAGTTAAGTGAAGGTACTATTGCAAATTTTCAAAACAATGGAAAAATCTGAATTTTGTGTGTTGATAAACATTGCTTTCTAATGGAAAAATTGCTGTTCAAATAAAGCAATGATGAGTTGAACACTGCTCTGTCAGAAACACTACTTAAAGTGGGGTATGCTGGCTTTAAGCGCTGTCATAAAGACACGAATAATGCTGAATGCTCAGGTCATCCAAAAGATGCAGTTACTAGATTGGCAGCAAGATTTCATATTTTCATAATTTCGAGTCAAAATTGCTAAATATAACTGTAAATTCTATGCTATCAGTTTCTTTTCACACATTTCTTAATTGTCGAACTCTCTTCTTGCTTTTCAGTTAACTTTGAACTTCAAATATGCAAATGCAATGCCAATTGTAATCTCCTGTCCTCTTAAATTGAATTCTTTTCTTGCACTTGCTTGTTAATAATGTTTTTCATATCTTCTTTCACAATCAATAATACACTATATATTAGTGGCTCTGTTGCCTTGCTTGGGGTGAAATGATTTTTTTTAAAATGAAGAATTCCACTCTTTCTCATCACTTTCACCTATGTAACCCTCTAACCACTCTTTCTCATCACTTTCCCCTATGTAACCCCCTAACCACTCTTTCTCATCACTTTCCCCTATGTAACCCTCTAACCACTCTTTCTCGTCACTTTCCCCTATGTAACCCCCTAACCACTCTTTCTCATCACTTTCCCCTATGTAACCCTCTAACCACTCTTTCTCGTCACTTTCCCCTATGTAACCCCCTAACCACTCTTTCTCATCACTTTCCCCAATGTAACCCTCTAACCACTCTTTCTCGTCACTTTCCCCTATTTAACCCCCTGCACAACAGTGATAGTGAAATGCCTTGCTTGGGGTGAAATTATTTAAAAAAAAATGAATACATTGAGCTGGGGTATAATCAAGCCAGTTTGTTTCATTTGGATGGTGATTGTTGAGGTGAACATTTCTATTTTCACTGAAGAGTGGAAGCATTAAAAGGCTATGACAAAATATATACATCATAACAGAACCAACATTTTTCATGTTTTACCCTGAAATTGATGAGTATATTATTTATGTTGAAACCTAATCATAGTGATTCTGGTCTTCTAGGATTTTCCTGATGTTCTTTTTTTATGTGAATTATACTCAGCATAGGAGTTATGTATAAATATTTGCCTTATTTTGTAAAATTTTGGTAACTCAAAAGCAACAGAAATGTAGATCTACAGAAGGAGGTGACAAATACCATAGACTGAACATGTGAGTAATGAGAAAATTTCAAGGAAAATGTAAATCAGAAAAAGAGAGTTGAAATTTCTGAGACGTAATATGAAGAAAGAGGGTTCAGAGAAGAAACAAGATATGTCTGCCATATATAGATTGGAAAGGCCAATTTCTTTTTGTTCAGAAAATGGATCTAGCAGATAGCCAGGAATATCACCCGACTTTCACTGTGATCAAAACGATGAAAGATTATGCTCAAAATTTCTTCTATGGTTCTGCCAAAAACAGCAGCAGCATTCTTGACAGATTCTGATGCAAGTGGTTGACAATGATCTGGACAAACTAAAAGGCAAGCACAAATGTTTAAAATCACCTTTCCTTGTTTGAAACTATTCCACAAAGAATGAAACCAGTTAAAAATATTTAAAATACCATAATTATTCATGCGTAATAAGCAAATATTTAGACTAAAATAATACTTTTATGGATGAAATTTTGTATTTATATGTATGAAAGAACATAAAAATGTGAACCAAAACATCCATTATACTTATGGATTGAGAAGGATGTGAAAGATTTCTGGTGTTCAATGCATTTAGGTATATATATATATATGTGTGTGTGTGTGTAATATACATATATACATATATATATATATATATATATATATATATATATATATATATATATATATATATATATATATATATATATATATATATATATATATATATATATATATATATATATATATATATATATATATATATATATATATATATATATATATATATATATATATATATATATATATATATATATATATATATATATATATATATATATATATATATATATATATATATATATATATATATATATATATATATATATATATATATATATATATATATATAGGTCAAATGACTTAATTCTACTTTTGTTTTTAATTACAGTTATTTTTAAATAATCCACACTGTGGTAACAGTAGATTTGCTAAAAAAAAGTGAAATGTTGTATGAACCTAGAGACAAATTTACAATAGAAAACTCAGAAATTAGTGTACTTTCTATACAATTTTGCTTTAGTAAATTAATTTCCCCTATAATCAGATTCAATATGATGACCCAACAATTTTTTTATATTTTAACCACTCTATTACTTATATATAATTCCATCAATAAGAAACATGATTGTAACCTGATGAAATACTTTTGAAAGATGAATTGCATTATATAGAATGTTTTCCAATTTGCCATGCAATTAGCCACCAATAGTTTAATGTATAGAGATTATATCATTTTTCTCATGCACCATTTTGCATTTTCTTTTTTTTTTTTGTGAACTAAATGCTAACTTTTTATGCTTATGTACATTAACATATTCACTAAAATATGGTTGAAAGTTTGATCTTGCTGACTAATGCTTAAGGAAGAGTTTAAATTATTAACAAATCTTTGCATATGTTTGAAACAAAAATGACTTACATAGACATTAAACATATTTTGATCAGTCTCTGTCTGTGTCAAATATAGACACAGCAAAGAAATAGCAGTAGCTACAGATATTTGTGTTTTTTTTAATCTTTTTACTTCCCCTTGAGTAAAGTTATTTTTGCTACATACTTCTTGCACTTTCATATCGACATGTCTGTGCATTTGCTCTAATTAATGTGTAAATTTTATGTATAAACTATATTTATTTTTATTTTAGTAGATATCAACAAGATAAAATTTTGAATAAATATTGAATTTATATTAAATTTCGCTGCTACTAATTTTAAAATGTCAGTGTGTATGAGGGATATTTTTCCAGAATTTTGTTTCTGTATGAGATTCATGATTGCTTATTATGCATAAACAATTATGGTATACTGATTAAAATTGATTAGTTCCTTGTACTGCTCCAGTTAGAACCTGTCTAATCCTGCTATCCTTTACTTTAACAAGAGCCAGATCAGACAAAAAATGGAGTACTGCTGCTATGTATGAGTAGGAGCTGCCCAGTCTTCACTTTTCAGTCATGACAGAGTTTAAAAGTGTCTCCGTGTTGTTGTGGGTGTTGAATTATTTTCTACCTTCCCGCATATGAAACATTACAAGTCTCTCACTGCTCTACAGCTATTTTCATGCAAAAGTCTTCAAACAAGCTACACTCCATAGATCCACCAGTTCTAAACTTCACAATGAATTTTAGCACGACACCCTTCCTCCTTTCATATTCCATTGAAGAGATATAAGCCTCTTCCAACAAATTGCTGCTTCATGGAACCAAACTTTCAAGTGGACACTTCTCCAATCTTAACCTGTTCATGTCTAGGTTTAAACATTATCTTTTTCCACATAAACTGTCCCTCTTACCCTGTAATCCTCTACCTTAAGTGGCTA
This sequence comes from Ascarosepion bandense, assembly GCA_037127315.1. Lineage (NCBI taxonomy): Eukaryota > Metazoa > Mollusca > Cephalopoda > Sepiida > Sepiidae > Ascarosepion > Ascarosepion bandense. The sequence continues at coordinate 1,123,949 of JBBBDQ010001007.1, read as the reverse complement.
CTGGGCCTTGATAGGGTGTAAAAAGAATATATGGATGAATGAAAAAGTAATGCCTGTTCTTCAATTACAACAACTAATAATAGCACAAAAAATATCAAAATGAATACAAGTGTCTCAGAATTGCAAATCTATTCCACAACAAAGTCTCCTTCAGTCATAGTCTGCCACCTTTGAATGAGGACCTGTATACTTATCTTATAGAAGCTTCTTTACTTTCTGATTCATGTATCAGTTAAATTTTACATCTCATACTCATTGGAGAACTTGTGTTGGCAGTATGACTTTTAACACATGACCTTGTATAAAAAATATATGACAGCCATCCTGCTGCCAACATTAAAAGAAGTGAATGACAAACACTGAAAAGAATTTTGCATGAAAAAACTATTAAAAAATAATTTTTCATATGGATTTAAAAATGCATGGCATCAAACTCGTTCAGAAATATCTAAATTGTCAGTAGTATACAGACACTTTCTCTGATGGTTAAAAGTTGCTTTGAAAAAATAAAGCCTATGGGGTTTAGTAAGGGCATTGCACACTACTTCAAACAAAAAGTTAGGAAGGAAACTCCCATCATTATTGGAAAGTGTGATAGTAGTTACTGAACTTGTGAAATCTATTTTCCTGAAAAATTGTTTTAAGAAAAAGATTTTAAAAATTTTAACTGTAAAAGTAGTCACTGCTTGGTTAATATATACCAAACATTTCCTTATAAGGAAATAATTAATATTACTATTACTTTTTATGGAACCCGATATTATGAGAAACTTTGTTTTCAAGTTATAAAACTAGACTTTATGATAAACAGAAGGCTTGATAATTAAAATGCCACAATTAAATAACCAGATTTGTCCCCCCAAATCATTCAACACAGAGTAACTTCAACTGCCTCTTCACTGCTTCTTTTTCCAGCAGTGATTTACCTCAGCAAGCCAAAAGGGTCAAAGTCATGTGCATGTTTTGCGAGGGAGTGTGGAGACGGCAAATTGACGAGCTTCAGACTGATGGAGAATCAGACAGCATATCATTGACACAGAATTGGTGTCGCTTGTAGCCATTTTTATTGACTGCTTCTGGATGCTCATTGGCTGATTGTTAGCCTGGTTGAGTGCATAACACATAGTATGCTCATTTGAGAGGGAGTTTTTTTCTGAGCTGTTTGTTCATGTGAGACCAGCATATTAGAGATCAAGATGAGAATTGAGAATTTGGTTTTCCTGCTGAACCTGTTTGGAATAGTTTCCTGTGGTTGCTTCCTACCAATATATATATATATATATATATATATATATATATATATATACATGTTCGTCACTGGGGCCGTGGTACAGTTGGTATAACGTTTGCCTAATAACCTAACTGTTTCGGTTTTAATTCCTGGTAGTGGATGCGCACTGCTGATGAGCCCCAAATATAGGACGAAACGGCCGTCCAGTGCTTTCTGCATTCTGTTGAGGTTGAATAAAAACTCGATGAATTACTTAACTATATATATATATATATATATATTTTTGTTTTTTGCGACAATGTTGTATCCTGTCAGGGTATTGACCATTATGGCTTTCCACAATTTCCTGTCCTTTGTAGCTCTTAACGACCTTGTCTTTTTTGCTCTCTCTCTCAATTCCTGCTCCACCATTCATTTGCTCAAAGTCATCAGGGAGTTTGTGAGATTCTTTCCTCTGCCACTTTTACCCTCTATCTGTATCATGAGTACCCAATCTTACAAGTCCTCTTTTCTCGTTATGTGACTCAGAAACCTCAACTGTTTCTTCTTGATAGTTAAGTATAAGTATTGTTTTTGTTGGCCTTTTCTGCAGAAGTCCACTATTGCTTATATATTTGCTCTATGGTATTCTTAGTATCCTTTTATAGAACCCCGTTTCTGTTGCTTCTGGCTGCTTTATAAATCATAAATTTTATATGCTACAGCCAAAATCTATTGATATAGAAAAAGTTGTAAAGGCAAGAAATATTTGTGTGTGTGTGTGTGCGCACGTGTATGTGTGTGTGCATGTGCATGTGCATGTGCATGTGTGTGTGTGTGTGTGTGTGAACTAATAAAACAAACACAAGAAACCAGGTTCAAATAACTACTCAGAATTTCTAGCAACAATATTATCTGGCCAAAATGGTATCTGTCTTTTCTTTTCATATATTCTTTCCATTCTTTTGTTGTTTTTATTTTTAATTTATTTATTTTTGGCTCTTTTTTTTCTTTTTCCATTTCAAATTTATCCATTTGGTGGGTTTTGTGTTGGTAGAGTTATATTTGAAAGCTTTACCAATTTACAAATATTTTTTTCATTTTCATTAATTTTTTATTTTATGATGATGATGATGATGATGATAATCATGACCAGCTATTTTCTTCTCAGTCACACACAACTGCTAAGGCAGATAGCAAATCCCTATTTTGGATGCTTGTTAAATCCAAAGAACCGCTTATATTTTTGAAAGATGAGTATGCCCATAACTTGGTCTTGATGACTTCTGACTTCTGAATGTTTCTGTCTGCCCAATTCCACTTACAAGGCTTGCGTTGATTATTTTTGCTTTTAGGCACTTTCCAAAGATGCCCCAGGTTGATATAATAAAAAAGTCACCTCCATAACAAATTCATCATGATGAGATTCTTACTCAGATTTCATGGCCAGAGTGTGAATATATATGCCCATATATATATATATATATATATATATATATATATATATATATATAAGAAAGAAGTGTGAGAAGCCGTGAACATTTTGTTTAAAGTGTAGATTTATTGTTGTTATTATTATTAATATTACTTGCTTTTTGCATGATATATTAAGTGTCCATAACAGTATTTGTGTTGCTACATGTGTTTCGAATCCAAAGTTGACTCTCTTCAGGTGAATAAACTTGATATATCAAGCATTAGAACAACCCTTATTTCTGTTTTATATATATATATATATATATATATATATACACACACACACACACACACACACACACACACACACACACACATCTATATTTAATATCTAATATATACATATATATATTTATGGTTTATATAACATACATATAGGAATAAGGCTATGTAGACATGTAACTAAACAGAAATAGAAAAAAATTGATTTTTGAAAGATCAAAAATAAATGTCTCTGCAGCCTTAAGAAAAAATAGTACTTCTTTTAATTGATGATGTCAAAAGAACTCTTTTAGTGTTTACATATGCGTAGTGATAAGACATCTTAGTAGGTCAGAATTACGAACAGCAGCCATCTTGATTCCATCCTCTTCATAGCTCTTGAAAAGTTTTGACATTTCCAGGGAGTAAAGCCAGCTCTTGGAATAATGGTGAGAGATCACAACAGAGTCGCTTAGATAATACTAACACCTGTGAGACTTACAGTCTTTTATCATAAATGTTGGCCTATTGAATAAAGAGTCTATAAAAATCAGGAATATGCAAAAGATGAAAGATAAGACTAAATAAATGGAAAGAAAAGAGGAAACAAAGAAGAAGCTGGAAAGAAAGTACAGGAGATGTGGAATGTAAAAAAGAACTGATAAAAAAGAAAGAAAGAAAGAAAGAAAGAAAGAAAGAAAGAAAGAAAGAAAATTAAAAAGGGAATAAACCCAAGTAGAATAAAAAGAATGGTAAAAAACACAAATAAATAGAAAGAGTAAGAAGGAAAAGATAAGAAAGAAAGTAAAAAACAAAGAAAGCAATAAAGAAAGAAAGAAAGAAAGAAAGAAGAAACAAGTCCAAGTCAATTAAAAAGAATGGTGAAAGGAAAAATGGATAAAATGAGCAAAAAGGAAATGGTAAGAAAGCAAGAAAAAGAGAAAGAAAGAAAGAAAGAAAGAAAGAAAGAAGAGATAAAGATGAAAAGGAAACAAATCCAAATAGAAGAAAAAGAACAGTGTGAAGGTAAAAGGAATAGAAAGAGGAAAAAGGAAATGGTAAGAAAGAAAGAAAAAAGAAAGGGATAAAGATGAAAATGAAACAAATCTAAGTAGATTAGAAAGAATGGTGAAAAGGAAAAATTAATAAAAAGAATGAGAAGAAAATGTCAAGAAAGATGAAAATAAAACAAATCAAAATAGTATTTTTAAAAAAAAGGTCAAAAGGAAAAAGTGAATAGAAAGAGCCAGATAGAAATTGTAAGAAACAAAGAAATAGATAAAGATGTAAATGAAAATGAAAATGAAAAAAATCTAAATCGAATAAAAGGAAAGGTGAAAAGAAAAGGAAGGAACAAATGAGTGACAAAAAAAAAATGTAAAAAGAGAATGAAAATAAGTCCAAGAATGAAGGATACATATAAGATATAAGGAAGTATCAGAAACAACAGAGAATGAAATTAAAAGAAAAGGAAAGAAAGACAAGGAAAACAATAAAAAAATAAAGAAAAAAAATATAATCAGAAGTGTAGAATTTTGAACTGAAGAGGTAATATTGTAAACAGTTAAGTCTTGGAGAAGAGAATATAAGAAGATAAAAAAAAATATAAATGAAAGGGAATGAAGATAGAGATAAAAAATGTCTAAGAGGTTTTCTTCCTGAGAAATTCTTTGCCTTCAGCAAGAGTGAAAACGGTGAATGCAATGTTGGTGCTTTTTCAGAAGATGGCAGCGGCAGATGGCATCCATATTTGAGAAGCAATTGCAGCAATGACAACAGCTTAAAGCCACATCATCAAGAATATCTCACCTGTACAAGAAAGCACACAATCTGCCTTATGAAATATTAACATAAGTCTTTCACATACACACATACAGAATGTATATTTTATATCTACAATGGGTAAATTATATACGGTTACAAAACCACACATACAAACAAAATATGCAAAACCACAGATACACTCACATCATTTGTAGATATTTAGAAGATTTAGATATATCTGGCATAAGGCTAAAAAAATGGTGCTTCTTATAAGGAACGCGCTGACTGGCAATGGCTTGTCAGACAACCTTGATAACCTTTCCTTCTTTTTGATTTGAAATTCCTCTCCTGGAAGCCAAGTATTTCCTACTTGAAAACCACCAATCTAAAATGCATAATGTTATTATGAATCCAACACCAAGTCAAAATGGCAAGGTATGCAGTGAGGACTAAATACTTGTAATGTCTAATAAAGCTACATTGAGAAAGATTACTTTATGGCAAACAGCCCTTATGCACATATCTATGCATACAACATACACCAGGTTTCATCACTAATTGTGCATGCAAAAACTCACACATATATGCACTCATGTAGGATTAAAAATATATGTATATACATACATACATATATATATATAAATTAATACAAAAATTTTGAAATTTAATTTCATTGGATGGCCATTTCAGTGAGAAAACAAATAGGTAAATCCCAAAACCCAATCCTATTAATATTAAATTTATTAATATTAAAATTGATCAAGGTGGAGGGCTGTATGTAAATAGTATACAAATAGGTAAATTCCAGAAACATTTCTTGCTGAAATGGACATCCAATGAAATTAAATTTCGAAATTTTTGTATTAATTTATATATTTGGCTCTGTAAATAGAACTTACTGTTTACATCGAGCCCTCCACCTTGATCAACTTTAATATTAATAAAATTAATATTAACAGGATTGGGCTTTGGGATTTACCCATTTGCTCATCCTTTTGTATTTTAAATTATATATATATATATATATATATATATATATATATATATATATAACTACTAAAAAGTTTTAAGTTAAAAATGTTTTTTTTACAGTCTTTATTTATTTGTTATCATATATATATATATATTTGATATTTTAGACCGGCCTTGGCCTTTCATCAGAAACAAATGATTTTAAACTAGAAGTGTCCGTCGAGAGATGGGTCTATCGCGATATGTGTTCATTGTGATATGTGTCCGTTGCGAGATGTGTATGCCACATGGTGTAGAAAGCAATAGAGTTTGAATATTTTTAAATGTAAACCTAACTGTATTAATACTTTTAAATGTTGTTTTAAAGAAAAAATTTTTTAAGTGTATCTAAAAAATGTTTAACTCTTGAAATATTTATAAAGATTCAAAATACCTAAGTCTCTATTTAACCCTAGCCTACATTTATTTAATTTTAAAATCCAGTATTTTTCTTTCTTTCTGCATGAGTTTGTGGAACTAAAATCGGAATCTATCAGTAAACATTTGCAGTTTTTTAATGCGTGTCCTGGTTGATTGAAGTGTTCAGCTAGGGGGGAATGGGGGTTGTTTTGGCGTATGCTTAGTTTATCATTATTAAAATGGAATCTAAAACTGTTTCCAGATTCACCTATTCAAACACTATTGCTTTCTACATCACGCGACATACACATAAATATTCAAACTTTGTTGCTTTCTACATCACGCGACATACACATAAATATTCAAACTCTGTTGCTTTCTACATCACGCGACATACACATAAATATTCAAACACTATTGCTTTCTACATCACGTGACATACACATAAATATTCAAACACTATTGCTTTCTACATCACGCGACATACACATAAATATTCAAACTTTGTTGCTTTCTACATCACGCGACATACACATAAATATTCAAACTCTATTGCTTTCTACATCACGCGACATACACATAAATATTCAAACTGTATTGCTTTCTACATCACGTGACATACACATAAATATTCAAACACTATTGCTTTCTACATCACGCGACATACACATAAATATTCAAACTCTATTGCTTTCTACATCACATAATGTACACATAAATATTCAAACACTATTGCTTTCTACATCACACAACGTACACATAAATATTCAAACACTATTGCTTTCTACATCACGCGACGTACACATAAATATTCAAACACTATTGCTTTCTACATCACGCGACATACACATCTCGTGACAGACGCATCTCGCGACAGACGCATCTCGCGATGGACTCTTTATTGTATATATATATATATATATATACATAAAATTGTATATATGTTTAAACATAGAAAAACAGTAAAGAAGTTATTCAATAAAATCAGCCTCATCCCTTTGGGTAGTAAAGATGCAGCCTAAAAAAAACTGCATGCCTGGATCAAGTAGATTTTTTCCATAGTAACAATAGTAATAGTATACTATTTACATTGAGCCCTCCACTTTGATCAATTTTGATATTAATAAATTTAATATTAATAGGATCGGGTTTTGGGATTTACCTATTTGTTTTCTTGCTGAGATGGCCATCCAATGAAATTAAATTTCTAAATTTTTGTATTAATTTATATATATATAATGAAAGCGGAAGGGCTAGATCCTGAAATTAGCTGGAAACTGATAGGTTCAGCCCGTATTCCAAGGAATTTTCGTGATAGGTGCTGTCTATGTTTACTGGAAAAAATTTCAATATTAAAATACCCCCACCAACACTGGCTACTGAATCTTAGGAGGGAATTCATCAGTAAGTGCTGCCACAAGGCAAATTTTTCAAATACTTAAATTTAGACTAGATGTTAGAATATAAATTAAAAGGATTCAATTTAAGTTTTAATCTTAATTTTACCCTAACGTTAACCTTAAAAAGTATTTTAACCCCCCTACCTTTCTATCCCAAGCTCCTTTAATTGCCTATCTTTAGAAAATATGGATTCTTTTACTAAATCCCTTTTTCCTTGGTTAACATGTATATGTATATATATATTTTTTTATTTTCTCTAATATTTTTTTCTCTAATATTTTTTCTCTGATAATTTTTAAACTGAGTGTTATTCAGAGTGTTTGGATATCAACATGAGGACAGTGCTGTGAGGATTCCGAATGAGTTGCATGAGTCTCATAGTGATTATGAATGTACAGCAACACAGGAAACCTACTCTGATCATTCTGATAAGGAAGGAACATCACAATTTGTTAGTGAGGGCCTCAGATTCAACACAGGGGCATACATCAAGTGTCTTGAGAAGATAGTGCGAATTTGGGTTAAGAGAGTAGCTATTGGAAGACTCTGTGTCTGACAACAGAACTCTACATCACAAGCAGGAGAATGCAGACATGTCTGACATTGTACATCACCCCATGCATCTGGTAACCTAACTCCAGGCTGCAATCCTTTGATTATTATGTGGGTTGTAATTGAGTGAGAAGCTTACAAAATTCCTTGTAATATCATGAAGGCAAGGATTATGGCAGCATTCACCAACTTAAACAAAGAGACTGTCCAGAAAACTTGTTCAGTGAGTCAGTTAAGTGCCATACGTGAAACACGCTTGGGCGATCGTATCTCAAAAGAGACATGACTGACTGGGCAGAAGATTATCCCACAGTAGGTTGCCATTGCTTTCTGCGGTAGACTGGTTGCTGGCCAAGGCTATAGAACCCAATCTGTCCTGTTATTTAACCCATAACTGGAGGGAAGAGACGAATTAATACTTTTCCCAAAGGTATTTGCGTGTAAGTGAATGCAATGAATTCAACTGGAATTCGAGCTTGGCTCCCCGATTTCTCGTTCCGAGCTGATATCCACTGGACCACAATGCACAAAACTTGTTAGAGATTCCAAAAGCCGTGATTTTACCCAACGGTGATTTTATTGAATAAATTTACTTATTAGTATTTCAAGATATTTTATGCACTTTTGGTAAATACATATGTTAAAAAAAATGTTAATGTTATTTTCAGTTTTGCATAATTTAGGCAACAATTAATCTATCGCACCCTATATTATATAAGAGAATTAACAAATGACTAGAATTTGGATTTACTATTAGCCATTATCAAAGATTAATTTTATTTTACATTTAACTGAATATGTGGATTGTTTTATGTATGTATATAAGGTAATAGGAATGTTTTGTTTTGCAAACACTATCAGCACATTGTGGCCATGTTCATAATTGATATTATTTGAATGCTGGCTTTTCATTTTTCATTAATATTCCTCCCATTATTTTTAGCCTTTTTTACACATGGATGATCCTATTATATTTATATTATCAATGAGTATGTTATGGATAAAGCTTAGTAGAGATAAATAAGACCTAATAGTTCTGTGGTTAGAGAGATGTAATGTGAGTCTTCTTGTTAAACATGTTGTAGTATATTTAATATAATCATTTACGATTTTTGGATTGCTCAGAAACACAGTTTCTTAAAGGACATGAATTCAGAAATAATATTGGTTCTCTGTTATTTATATCTTGTAGGTAAATTATTATTTTTGACAATGAGTTTAGCAGTTTTACATTTTTTTGTATTAGATAATTTAATTTTCTTGTTTTTGTCAACTGGAGTTATGTATTTTTTATAATGTTTCTAAGTGAATTAAAGTTACAGTTACTATGCATTTGACTTTTGTAGAAAATTTGAATATTATTTTTTTCTGTATATTCAGTGTTGCTATTGGTTATCTTAGAAAGAAAAAGTTGAACATAGTAATCTATAAGATAATTTGGAAAACCTTGATTAACAAATGTTTGTTTCACATTATTAAATTATTTGAAGAAAAGTCAATGAAAGGATGAATTTTCATGCGCTCTCATAAGGAAATTTTTAATAACAACTACTTAATAAAATTTTTAATAACAACTTCTTCATATCTAAAAGAACCTTGACTAGTAAAATTAAAGTGGCAAGAGTTTTTACTTATGGTTATTTATATAATGAAGTAGTAAATGTATTATTACTAGACTCCACAAGAACATCCAAGAACAGGAGTTTAATTTTTGGCTAAGGTCATAGGTAAAGTTAAGGACAGAATGATTTTTTAATGTAGCTTTGAGGTGATCAATTTCGTTTCTATTCTCAGCTAAAATAAAAAATATAACCTGCAAAGCAAACATATATTTTCTGTTTAGTAACTTTTTTGAAAACATTATTTTCTATGTAAGACATGTAATAGAGAAGCACAGACAAAGCTGGCTTCCCATATTAACTCCATTAGTTTGAGTTTAAATATTGCTGTTACAGTCCTAGAAGAGGAATTTAGTGGTGCAATAATTTTTTGAGAATATTGGGTTTGATAGATGAAGGCAGAATTTAATTATTTCTATATCCAGAGTTAAGGATTATATCAACGATTTCAGCAACAAGGACATTAGTAAATAAATTTTCTATGCTAATACACATATACATATATATATACATATGTGTGTGTGTGTGTGTGTGTGTGTGTGTGTGTGTGTGTGTGTGTATAAATATACATATACATATATATATATACATATGTGTGTGTGTGTGTCTAAATATACATATACATATATATATATACATATATGTGTGTGTGTGTCTAAATATACATATACATATATATATATATACATATGTGTGTGTGTGTGTGTGTGTGTGTGTGTGTATATATATATATATATATATATATATATATATATATATATATAAGCAACTTGTTATATATATCATGTTATTTATATATTATATGTGCACAGTACTTATTTGAAAGTGCTCAATATCAATGATAGAGCTAACATATTCAGTTAGATAGGTGTGAGTTTGTGAGCCTGGGTTTCATGCTTTTGCAATCGTCAGAGGATCACAAACTCACACCTTTCTAACTGAATATATATATATATATATATATATATAATCCTTGTCATCAGGCAATGTTGACTTACTGTTGTGAAAATGATTTACATTTGAATATAAATGATTTTAAATGTAAATCATTTTTAAAACAATTAATCAACATTGCCTGATGATGAGGTAAAATCTTGAAACAGAAATTTCTGTCTCACCACGTAAATTAAATTAATTTTAAATAAAAAACAAACTTAATCATAATCAAATGATGCTTTATGATATTGGTTGTATTAAGCACTTTTTAAAAAATTAAATGCCGGAGAACTCTGAATTCAAAAACTGTCAGTTCTCTTCACTTGGGTATAGAAAACATTGGCTACTCTAGCATCTATGCATCATTCATTCAGCAATGAATTAGAACACACTCAGCTATTGGGCATGTGTATAATGATAATGTACATGCTAAAAAGTCTGCCTCCTTCTACCAGGCGCCCATAGCTCAGAGGTAGAATCGCCAACTGACGCTAATTCGGTTGGGTTTCAATCCTGGGTTAAAAGCAGTCAGATGTCTAACCATACTGATGAGCTGTGATACAGCAAAACAGATCTGTCTGCGGATGACTATATATATATATATATATATATATATATATATATATATTATCAGTATTTACACCTAACACAGTTATAGGTTGAATTTAAACTGAAATTTTAACGATATTGTTCAATCGTTAAAATATACAAAATGGCATTGATAGTCATAGTTCTGTAACAAATTTTATTTTTATATAAATATTTATATATTTATCAATGAAAGAAATTGCTCAACATTAGAAAAATTAGAAAGAAATTGCTCAACATTAGAAAAATGAAATAGCAAAACAACATTTTTTCATTCTAATTTTTTCATTCTAAATAACAGAACAATATTTTTTCCTTTTATACCAAAGACAGTTAGTGGGTAAATTTGGACTTAAATTTTAAATGTATATTATACAACCTGTACTAAAAATAAATTAGATTATGTTATAAAATAAAGATTCTTTTCAATTTTAGAGTAGAGACTTACAAAGGGACACACATATATTATTCTCTCTTTCTCTTGCTCTTCTACACAGGAATTGGTGTTATATATATATATATATATATATATATATATATATATATATATGTCTGTCTGTGTGTGTGTGTGTGTGTGTGTGTGTGTGTGTGTGTGTGTGTGTGTGTGTGTGTGTGTGTGTATAATTGTATGTGTGTGAATGTGGGAGGTGTTGACAGACAAAAATCCAGCAAGATATGCTGATTCACACATTGGAACCTATTTACATAAATAACACATGCAAATAAACTAATGCAGATATAGATATACTGTTACATTTACCTACCGACATACATGTATCTGAGTTAAAGGAACAATGTAGATAACAATAATGAGAAAGCAGAAAAAAAGAAATTTTACAGCAATAAGATGAGGTAAAGAGAATTGGAATTAATGGTAGAAAGAGTAACTATGCCTGTCTACATTGCAAAAAGATACGAGAGGTGTAAATAAGTTTAGCTACAGTGAAGAGAAAACCCAGTGCTCCTCTTGTGTCTACTTCTGCTATGCAAGTATACAGTATGCCTGACATCCTTTTACCCCAAATGGAAATATTATGTTTTAATGATTACAGATCATGCCCCTTTTTCTGACACAGTCAAATTGTGCACAAGTTAATTCTAATGCTTGCTTGTAAAATTTTCCTTATTGTCTCTTTCTGACTTGTTTTATAAAAAAGAATCTCGTCAATTTTATTCTAGGACTAGCAGTATAGCCCAGAGTTGCTCAGGTGTCATGAAAGCTTTAAAACTAATCAATGGTCCTGGAGCTCATACTCTTTGGACGTTGGCATGAAAGACTAAAAAGCAATAGTTGTTTCCAGTTAAAGCGAAACTGTAAACTGAAAGAAAAATGAATGGATGTAAGTCAAATTTTGATTTCCTGGTATCAATATCAAATTTTCTGCATTATTGTAAGAACTGCAACCTTGAAACTTCTGAATATCATTTCTTATGTCTTTGTCTATGAGTGTATCAAATTTGATTAAAATCAGACCACTCCTTCTATAACCCGATTTTTTCGATTATCAATTTTTGATATTTATTGAGGGTACCTCGACACAAAACCTAGCTAAGAACACTCGCAGACACTTATAGTACAACTGTGTAAATTTTCAAGAAAATCGGTTCAGCCATTTCGGAGTCTATAGGTAATGGATACACACACACAGACAAAGTTCCATTTATAAATAATTTTAGATCAATGCTTTTGTTTTACAGAAAACTCACTTAGAAGAATGAAAGCTTTGATTTGAAATAAACAATAGTTCTAACAATGTTATTGACAACAGGGAATATTGTGAAGTCCTGAAATTCAGAAGTATTGGTATTTTCCATGTATAATTCAGATTAGCATCTCTATTTTTTGTTTTGTTTATATTTTGGCTGTTTAAAGAAGGCCAAATTGAACAGTAAGATATTACGGCAGAAACAAAAATGATTGCTTAAATAATATATGAAATAACATTGGTAATCATAGTTCTGTGAAGAATTTTACAGTCAATATCCTTATGCATATAGGAAGGAGGAAATCTTATGTTGGTATTAATATATTTATCAATGGAAGAAATTGATCAAATTAAAAAAAAGAAAATAGAAAAACCATATCTTTTGATTGTATCAGCTTCCTTCATTTGGGTTTGAACTGAATTCTCCTTTGTAAAACTTTTGATTTTTTATATGCCTTTTGAAATACTTAAGTATCAAATTATTGCTTTTATCTGTTAAGTTACTGAGGTGATTCCATATTTATTTGTTGTGCCAGTTGTTAGTTTTCAAATTTTAAATCGAAAAATGGCATATCACATTTTGTTTTACCATTACAGACAGAAATTTCCTTAGAAGACTGGCATATCTAAATCTAAACTTATTTAAACATGGAACTCTTTCTCTGTGTGTGTGTGTGTGTGTCTGTTACCTACAGACTCTGAAACGGCTGAACCGATTTTCACAGTTGTGCTATAAGCATCTGCGAGTGTTCTTAGCTTGGTTTTGTGTTGAGGTACCCCTGATAAATATCAAAAATTGATAATCAAAAAAATCAGGTTATAGAAGGAGTGGTCCGATTTTAATCAAATTTGATACACTCATAGACAAAGACATAAGAAACAATATTCAGAAGTTTCAAGGTTGCAGTTCTTACAATAGTGCAGAAAATCGATTATATATATATATATATATATATATATAAGGCAAGATACCAGGTCTGATCAAAATCAGTTTTTCAGCCCTTTTATTTTAGTTTTTGCTTCGGGTTTGGCTCTAAGTAGGTATAATTGTAGTTCTTAGTCTCAGCCATGATACCATTTACTCAGAGGACTTATTTAGCCTTCAAAATTCAGTTTACAATGAAAAGATATTATTTGATATCGATACCAGGAAATCAAAATTTGACTTACATCCATTCATTTTTCTTTCAGTCTACGATTTCGCTTTAACTGGAAACAACTATTGCTTTTTAGTCTTTCGTACCAACATCCAAAGAGTCTGAGCTCCAGGACCATTGATTAGTTTTAAAGCTTTCATTACACCCGAGCAACGCCGGGCTATACTGCTAGTAATCTATCTAACCCACAATTTGATAAGATAATAAACAAAACTCTGTTTAATAAATACCTTTATTCAGTGCTTAAAAGAAACACAAGTAATAGATATTAACTCTATTTAGCTTAGTCTGGTACAAGGCTAATAGTGTGCAGCACTCAGTAAAGAACAATTATAATATCAATAGCCATATACTAGACAAACATCTTGCATGTGGACAGTGAACGAGTTCTTTAAATGCACAAAAAAAAAAATGAAGTAAGATGAAGATAGATTTTTTTTTTTTAATCATATCACCCCAAGCAAGGCGGTAACGCCACTGATGTGCAGGGGGCTACATAAGAGTGAAAAGATTGGGAAAGAGAAAACCGGAAACCACATCCTAAACAGGAAACAAGGGATGAGCCTCTTCACCTGTTCAATAGAACGTGGGTGGAGTGTGAACCGGGCGATAGTTTAGTCTATCTACTCCAATTGAGAAAAAAAAAACAGTGAGAAGATTAAGACAATCTTAAGAGTGCAAGAAGACCTACCAGGATTTATTATCAGCAAACATAATCTTACCAACCTAAAATGACTGTGTTGATGTGAGATTCACAAAGGAAACTGAGATAACTCAATTGTGAGAGAAAACAAGGAGAAAGCACTAATTAACTCTAATAAACTGTCGTCAGCAGAAGAGATAGCTATAATATTAAGCATATTTAGCTAAATCTGGTACAAGGTAACAAAATGTGGGGTACTCAGGATCAAACTTGTTGCAATGGTCCGTGAGTTTGAGCAGAATACCCAAGTAGATATAAGTTTGCTGTGAGTTCACTTTTAGAAAAAAAGCACTGAGAGTTCTAAAATTACAACTGAATTCTCAAAACCACTTCCTATAGACTCCTAGAGTAAAGAAAAAACTTAAATTTTTACAACAAATTTTTCTAAATTCTTTGATGGGAAATGATACAAATATCTGCGTTAGTGCTTTGTACATTAGCTTGATAACTGGAAAATAAAACATTGTGTATTAACTACTATATTGGTAAAAAAACAAAAAAACAATACAATATTACTATAATGGGATAGATTCTCAATCAACTAGATATCCTAGGTTAAATGAATTTTGAGACCCCTTCATTATATGTGTTTGTCACCTTATGTCTATAAAAAGAAATGATATTTTTAAATGAAGCTGTTTTGGTGTAAAACATGAAATTCTTTCACTAAAACTTTCATTGACTTTGGAACTCATCCAGTTTATTTCATTAGCACCATCATGATATTTTTCATCTGAACTTTACATTTGTATTTAGAATGTATTACATTGAAATTCTATTATTCAAATTCAATAGAAATTCATCCTAAAAAATAAAGATGATGAAGAAGGAAAATTCTGACTTGCAATCCTAGATCCCACAGCTGAAAAAAACCTGTGGGACTCTCTCATCTTGGAGTGCCTGGCCTGTAGCCCATACTAACACCTATGTAATCTGGTATCAGGCATATTCAAAACTTTTCAACTTGAAATTGAAATACTGTTCTAAAAATAAAATATTAATGCTTAGTGATTGTTATGTCGCCAAGTATAAATGAATAACTCAACAACAGAATCAGAATATAAGTTGTATTCCGCGGAAAGACAGTTAGTATGTATAGAAGTGATTAGTAATATTTACAATAGAAAGATGCAAGAGTCCAATCCGTCGTAAGATGTGTGTATATGTGATTACTTCCGGTACGCCACCGGAAGTGTGACTAACTCTTCACTGACTCGCACTGACTCTTCAGTAACTCATTAGAGACTCTCAAGTGACTCTCTACGACCCCCTGGAGAGAATCCACCATTGCTATATATAGCAATGGGAACAGTCCATTTGTAGTCAAATAGGAGCGGCGCCCTAACAGTGATGCAACACATAACAAACTACATCAATTAGAACATGTTTTCTGCTTATATTGTCCATTCAGAAATTTAGAACAACATAAATTAATAAAGTAATGATCTGAAGACTTAGACTTTGATAGATTTGAGGAAAGGTTTGGTCAATGCAATGAAATATCAAACCTTGTTGAGGCTATTCAGTGTAGACATCTTGAGTCAAAATGTAAACATTGGTCAGATTTATATTTTAGTTAAAAAGTAAATATTGATGTGGTTTATTCTTGTCAAAAGATAAACCTTAGTCAAGTTTATACTTGTGCTTGTATGCATCCACCCAGACAGCAGTGAGATTAATCTTTTACCACTTTTAGAGTATGTTTGCAGTATATTCTATGATTTATCAACAGAGCTGTCTTTGAGAATGGTTAAAATGGTTAATTTATTTTGTGATATTTTGAAAGTTATTATTAACCCTGGAACACTAACCATCAATTAAAGTTACACCACTTCTAACCATGAGCATATGATACCCAATTTTGAAAATATCAAAAAAATATTAAATATAAATCTTTATTTGAAATATTATACATGCAAAATTTGTGCTTTGAGTTAACATTAATAGGAATTGAAAAACATTATTTAGGTAAAAAAATCAGGTACTGAAAATTTAATTAAATTGTAATTAAAATGATGTCATTTACACTGGGTACTATATTGGATTGAAACAAGAAATTGGGAAGCCGAGTTCAAATTCCAGTTGAATTCCTTGCATTCACTTATGCACAAATATCCTTGGGAAAGGTATTAATCTATCTCTTTCCTCCATTTATGGGTTAAATAACAGGACATATTGGGTTCTATAGCCTTGGTCAGCAACCAGTCTACCGTAGAAAGTAATGGCAACCTACTGCGGGATAATCTTCTGCCCAGTCAATCATGTCTCTTTCGAGACATGATCGCCCAAGCATGTATCATGTATGGCACTTAACTAACTGATATTTTTGTTATAGATTAAATAGCAGAGCAGACTGGGTTCTCTACCTATGCCTAGCAGTTTCAGAAAAAACAATTCTGAATTTAAAATTCAGCCATCTGGAACTACAAAAATGGTTATCAGAGTTGTCCTACCCCTGATCTGGTTGCCACTCAAGGTTATAAGATCCAGTCTGTCCTGCTATTTACCCATAACTAAGTGGGGAGAATAGATGGATTCATAGCTTTTCCAAGGATATTTCTACATAGGTGAATGTAAGAACATGACTGGAATTCTACTGATAATATGTATGTCTGTATGTATGTAGAAAAATGGGAAATTTTTTGTTTGCTATTTAGAAAAAATACATTTGACCCAGGGAAAAGTTTCAATATATAAAAAAAATATTCTATCCTTAGAAAAGTGAATGTCTGCTTCTTTTCTGTTATGTGGAAATGTTTTTGTATTAACAATTACCATTTGTAGCTGTTTCATGTAAACCAACAATTTTTCTGTACTATCCAAATCTTGACAAGAAAAATATTTAAATGTTTTGAATAAACAATTCACAGGAAATTTTTCTCATAAATATATTTTCTACTTTCATCATCATTCTTTCTTGGAAAAAATAAGAAGTAATAAATTTATTTATTCATTTATTTATTTTGTAGCTACTTCTTCCTCTTCTTCTATGTGCCCTGTCCCTTCAGGACATAGGCGATCATGGCTTTCCATGCCTCCCTATCCCTGGTGGCTCTTAGCACGCCTTCTCCTGTTACACCATGCAACCCTCGTTCCATCATCCACCTGATGAGGTCCTTCAAATATGCTATCCGTTGCTTTACCCTGTCTCTTTTTCCCTGTATCTGGCCTGTTTGTATAAGGTTCTCCAAACCTTCCTTCCTCATTGTTTGTCTCAGAAACTTCAGCTGTCTCTTCCTAATGCTCAGTATTAATTTCCTTTTTGTTTCCATCATTTCTAGGACCTCATCATTGCTCACATGCTCGATCCATGATATCCGCAGCATCCTTCTGTAGAACCACATTTCAGTTGCTTCAAGTTTTTCCTTCATATTTGATAGTATTGTTCAACATTCACTGCCATATTGAAGAACTGACAACACATAGCAATCCAGTACTCTCTTCCTTGTTTCTAGCAAAATTGTTCTGTTTCTTAATACTTTACTCAACTTCTGGAAGGCTTCCTACACCATGCCAATTTGCCTTTGGATCTCTGTGTCTCACTTTCCGTCTTCTGTTATAACACTTCCCAGGTATTTAAATTTTTGTACCTGCTTGATTCTAGTATCCCCATCCTGTATTTGGCATATTGCGCTGTCCTTTTTACTGACGACCATGCATTCGGTTTTCTTGCAGTTTATTTGTAGTCCTTTCTTATCATTCTCTTCAGCTACCTTCTGTAGGAGGTCTTGTAGTTTCCTTTCTGTGTCTGCTATCAGCACTGTATCATCTACGTACCTTAGGTTGTTTAAATTGTGGCCTCCGATGATAAATCCAGGCATAACTTCTAGGGTTCTCAAAATATTCTCACTGTACAAGTTAAACAGATCCGGTGAAAAGACACATCCTTGTCTTAAGCACCTTTCTAGCTTTGTATATCTGCTGAATTCATTACCTGTCCATATAGAAGCAGTTTGCTGCCAGTAAAGATTCTTGATTACTCTTAAGTCTTTCCTAAATATGTCAAGGCTGCCAAGCATCTCCATCAATTCTTTGTGGCATATTTTGTCAAACACCTTCACATAATCAATAAAGCGCAAGTATAAGTCCTTCTTCATTTCTATTGCCCTTTCAGAGAGCATCCTAATCATAAATATGGTATTCCTTGTTCCAGTGTCTTTGATGAAACCGCAAAAAAAAAATTCTTCGTTTCACTGTTTTTCATGCTTTGTTTTTAATATTCTCTTTTCAGAATAATTTAATTATTTATTTTCTTTTTGTTGTTCTCAAGTTTATAAATATATGAATGTTTAATTTAAGATTGATTTTTGTATTTAAAAGCGTTATAATTTGTCTCTCTGCCCCCACCCCCACCCCGCCCTTAGACCACGTGCTATTGCAAAATATGCATTAGCCGGAATTATCCAAGTGAAACAGAAGGTCTCTTTGAGAAAGGACGAAATTTCAAAGAAAATATCTTCTATTTACTGGATATGTGATGCTAAGTTTTTGCAGACATTTGTGGTGTCCTTTTGGTAGCTTAGAGTAGTAGGTAAGCAAAAAAAATTCTTCATTTCACTGTTTTTCATGCTTTGTTTTTAATATTTTCTTTTCGGAATAATTTATTTTTTGTTGTTCTCAAGTTTATAAATACATGAATGTTTAATTTAAAATTGATTTTTGTTATGTAAAATATTTAATAGCGTCATAATTCGTCTCTCTGTCCCCCCCACTTATAGACCACATGCTATTGCAAAATATGCATTGGCCGGAATTATCCGGAATTATCCAAATGAAACAGAAGGTCTTTTTGTAGCTACTAGTTTCTATTAAAAAGTTACTATACATAACTTGAATGGCAGAAAACAAACTTTTGAATAATGTTAACAAGGAAGATATTGCACAAAGACCATTTCTTACACTATTTAAATTCTTTTCTAATATTTTAACCCCAAGTCAGGTAGGACCTCCACTAGTACACAGGAGGTAACAGTGAGAGAAAAGACTGGGTACAGGGGGTATTGAGGAAAAGATAAAAGATTAATGGGATTTAAGAAAATAGAATTAGAAATTGACATTGCATTTAAAATTTTTGGAGGTGAAGTTATTAAGAAAAGAAGTAAACAGAAAGAAGTTCCACAGGCAGGAATTGGGACATAAGAAACTGTTCAAGTAGAAGTGATGGTTACATTTAACTATTTCAAAGGTAAAAGTGTAAGATCTGGATGCCAGTTTAGTAGCATGCTTAAATTGATGTGGTCAGGTTACCAGGGGAAAATACTCATCAGAGCAGTTGCTAGAAAAGACAGAGGGAAGCCATGTCATATCAGTGAGAAAGTGACTGAAGTCAAGATGACAAGTCAGGATCAGTTACATTGCAGATCCTTCTTTGGATTTTGTCAAGAACCTCAAGATGAATAGCAGGATCAGATATGGCAATAAAATTCAATGCACAGACAAATGGTAGATTTATAAATGTGTAAGATGGATTCTGACAAGGAAAACTTTCTGGCACAACACAGTGACCCAACTTTCCTATCAGTAGATGCAGCTATTGATTCGGGGCAATCATTCCACTTAAAGTTCGTTGATAAAGTGAGGCCAGGTAGGTTTGGTGTGTTGCTCTGCAAGAGACTAGCATCAGCCTGATGACATGCAGTAAAGTTTGTCTATGGTGGTTAAAAGAGAGCAGTTTCAATTTGGCAGTATTAAAATTTACAAGTCATTTAGTTAACCACTGATTGAGGGTCTTTTTCAAGAGCAGCAACCAGGTTTACTTTGTCAGTCTTAACGGATTTCCTTTTGAGGAGTTAATGGTGGTGTCATCTGCATAGCTGCCTACTTAGGAACTGATGACATCAGGAAGATCACTGATGAAGATCAGAAACTGTGTAAAATGTAGGATAGAGCTTTGATGAACACCCATGTTCATGTGAAAGGAATTGGAAGTACATGCCCATTCAAAATGAACTTCATTTCATTATTTGATACAAAACAATTGGATTAAATCAAACAATCGTTCTGCAATACTGTAGCCCTTGAGCTTGCATAGGAGGCCAGCATGCAAAACCCTGTCAAATGCTTTCAAGATACCTAGAGCTACAGCTCAAGCTTTACTATTATTATCAAGAGCCTTGTATATATATATTCAGTGATGGTCATTAGCACCTGGTAAAGTAAAAACTATTCATTTTGTTAAAGAGTAGGTTGTGAGAAGTAAGATGCTTTACTTTAGCACTGATTAACGCTTAGAATACTTTCCAAAAAATAGTAAATTATGAGGTCTTAGAGGGTTCTCCAGAGTTTTTAAAGACAGCAACTACTGAGGTAAACTTTAATAACAGCAACTACTGAGGTAAACTTTAATAACAGCAACTACTGAGGTAAACTTTAATAACAGCAACTACTGAGGTAAACTTTAATAACAGCAACTACTGAGGTAAACTTTAATAACAGCAACTACTGAGGTAAACTTTAATAACAGCAACTACTGAGGTAAACTTTAATAACAGCAACTACTGAGGTAAACTTTAATAACAGCAACTACTGAGGTAAACTTTCAACAGGTAATAGTCGTTGAGTTTGGAGAAGACTAATAATCAAGAATCTCTACTGGCAGCAAACGGCCTGCATACGGACAGGTAACGACCTCAGTAGATACACAAAGATAGAAAAAGGCGTAAGACAAGGCTGTGTCTTTTCACCGGATTTGTTCAACCTATACAGCGAGAATATTTTGAGGACCCTAGATGACACACCAGGATTTATTATTGGAGGCCACAACCTGAACAACATAAGATACGCGGACGATACAGTACTGATTGCGGACACGGAAGGGAAACTGCAAGATCTCATACAGAAGGTAGCAGGGGAGAGTGACAAGAAGGGACTACAAATAAACTTTAAGAAAACTGAGTGCATGGTCATCAGCAAAAGATACAACCCAAAATGCCAAATACAGGTGGGGGATAACAGAATCAAACAAGTCCAAGAATTTAAGTACCTAGGAAGTGTTCTAACAGGAGATGGAAAGTGCGACACGGAGATCCGAAGGCGAATTGGCATGGCAAAGGACGCGTTCCAGAAGATGAGCAAAATACTAACACACAGGAAAATCTCAATAGAAACGAAGAAAAGAGTGCTAGACTGCTACGTGATGTCAGTTCTTCAGTACGGCTGTGAATGCTGGACAATATCATCGAAAATGAGGACAAAACTGGAAGCGGCCGAAATGTGGTTCTACAGAAGGATGCTACGGATATCGTGGACTGAGCATACAAGCAACGACGAAGTGTTAGAAAGAATGGCAACAAAAAGGAAATTGATGCTGAGCATCAGGAAGAGACAACTGAAGTTCCTGGGACATGCAATGAGGAAGGAAAGCCTGGAGAACCTGATACTGACTGGTCAGATAGAAGGAAGGAGAGACAGAGGAAGGCAGCGGATAACATATTTGCAGGGCCTGATCAGGTGGATGACGGAACGGGGGTTGCCAGGAGCAACAGGAGCAAACATACTAAGAGCCACAAGGGATAGGGAGACGTGGAGATCCATGATCGCCTACGTCCTGAAGGGACAGGGCACATAGAAGAAGAAGAAGAAGAGCTAGATCAGAGACACGTTTTTTTAGGATGACAGTTAGATTCCATCCCCTCCACTTCCCTACACTTGTTGATATTACAGTGTTTCTTCTGTTGAGCCCTCCAGTCTTCATCAGATGTATATCCATTTAAGTAACCTACAGAGAATTATGAACTGAACTCTTTATTTAATCTATGAGGTTAGACTATTCTCATTCTACTGCCCATGTCTAGAGATGTCTTGTATAATTCTTATTTTTATTATTGCTCAGTTATTGCTAACCCATCTGAACTGAGTTCAGGTATACACTGTCCACTTAAAAACATTGTGATAACAATGAAACAGATGTGGGCAATAGTCCAAATAAAAATAGCATAAATAATGATCTCCATATTTCTGAAATTCTGATCAGTCAGTTAAGTGCCATACATGAAACACGCTTGGGCGATCATGTCTCGAAAGAGACATGACTGAATGGGCAGAAGGTTATCCCGCAGTAGGTTGCCATTGCTTTCTGCGGTAGACTGGTTGCAGACCAAGGCTATAGAACCCAATCTGTTCTGTTATTTAACCCATAACTGGAAGGAAGAGATAGATTAATACCTTTCCCAAGGGTATTTGCGTGTAAGTGAATGCGATGAATTCAACTGGAATTTGAACTCGGCTACCCCGATTTCTTGTTCTGAGCCAATATCCACTGGACCACAATGCACATCCAAAATTCTTAATTATGCATTTCATTCATCTTGCACATTTATAAGTCTCACCCACATATTAAATACTCTTGCTGTATCTAGTCTTGTGGTTCTCGTGTGCATATAAAGATTCTTGACATAGTCCAAAGAAGGGTTCAGCAGATATATAAAAATAGAAAGGTGTGTAAGACAAGGATATATTTTCTCACCAGACTTATTCAACTTATCTTCTTCTATGTGTCCTGTCCTTTCAAGACATCAGCGATCATGGCCTTCCACATCTCCCTATTATTAGTAGCACTTAACATTCCTTCTCTTGTTATTCAAATTAACCCCTGCTCCACCACCCATCTCCTCAAAACCATCACCCAGTGAGATAATTCTGAGAGAATTAGATGTATTAGGATTCAGTACTAGCAGTCACAATTTTAACAACATATGATATGCAGATGAGACAGTGTTGATAGCAAGCATGAAAAGTACAAAAGCTCCTACAGAAGGAAAGTGAGACAAAAGGAGTAATAGAAACTGCAAGAAGACAGAATACATGTTTATAATCAAAAGGATGAGCACAGAGTGCAAATTTTTTTTTTTTTTTTAATCATATCACCCCGATCAAGGCGGTAACACCACTGAAGCGCAGGGGGCTACGTAAGAGTGAAAAGATTGGAAAAGAGAAAGCCAGAATTGAAGTAGATAGACTAAACTATCGCCCGGTTCACACTCCACCCACATCTATTGAACAGGTGAAGAGGCTCATCCTTTGTTTCCTGTTTAGGATGCAGTTTCTGGTTTTCTCTTTTCCATTCTTTTTACCCTTATGTAGCCCCCTGCACATCAGTGGCGTTATCGCCTTGCTTGGGGTGATATGATTAAAAAAAAAAAAAAAAAAAAAACAGGGAACAAGGGATGAGCCTCTTCACCTGTTCAATAGACGTGGATGAAGTGTGAACTGGGCGATAGTTTAGTCTATCTACTCCAATTGAAAAAAAAATAGCAAAAAAAGAGAAAAACGAAAAGATTGGAAAAGAGAAAGCTGGAAACCACGTCCTAAACAGGAAACAAGGGATGAGCCTCTTCACCTCCTTTTTATTTATATACATATATAATTAAACAGTATATTTGGAGGTACCACAATCAGCTAAATATAAACATTAAATATTGGGAAGTGTTCTAAAAAAATAGGAAAAATGTGACCTAGAAATCTGAAGATGCATTGGGATAGACAAAGATACGTGTCAAAATCCAAGCAGAATATTAAGAGATAGAAAAACTTTGTTAGAGACTATGAAAAGAGTACTGAACGTGATATCTGTCTCACTATATGGCAGTGAATACTGGACAATTTCCTCACAGATGAAGGACAGACTTGATGCAGCAGAAATGTGGTCCTACAGAAAGATGTCGAGGATATCATGGACCTAACATGTAAGCAACAATGAGGTTTTAGAGGAAAACTTATACTTAACATCAGGAAGAAATAGCCAAAATTTCTGCGGCATATGATGAGGAAGAAGGGCTTGGAAAATCTGTTACTCACAGGACACATTGAAGACAAGAAGTAGAGATGAAAACAACATATAATGTGACATAGTATATGAGAAATAACAAAAGATAAAATATATTAAAAGCTTCAAAGGACAAAAAATTTTGCAGAGCTATGTTTGCCAATGAAGGAATATGGCACATAGAAGATGGCACTAGGCTAAAAACGAAGAGGTATCTGTTGTAGTGGAATATCCTGCTACCCTTCTGATACAGTAGGATGGATAAGTCCATCTGTTATATGACAGTCATAGTTACTGATTAACAAGAAGTGTATAAAGTAATCCATATTGTAGTTGACTAATCTCTCAGTAACGCTCTTGTACAGAATAAACCAGTTGCTCTACAATGTCCTTATTTGGTAGTTTACCACTTGGGTGCTTAATTCGTTATTGTACCTTTTTTCAAGGATACAACAGTAACCATGGAGAAGAGACCTGCTTCAGTAATAATTGTCTGTTTTGAGCATTTTAATCATTACTCTCTGGTAATGCACACAATCTAAAAATTTTATATATCATTTAACATAACAACTTTTACAGTGTTTTTCTTACCAAGCTATTTTTCTATATATTCTTGTTTTGATAATTCCAGTATAAAATGCATTTATTACTCAACCGTTGTTTTATTATAATAAAAAATATAACAGTATCAGAATGTTTGCTGGTGAAATATTTAAGAAGACATTTTGTGAGTTCATTTATCTTTCTTTCTTTTTTTTTATTAAGCTTTGCTGATAAGAGATTTGAAAGATATTCTTTTTACTTCCCTATAGAATTGAATTTTAAGGATTCACTTATCTATCAATCACCATATATTTAAGTATATAAATCGAGCTGATATTTTTAAATTTCTGTTTGTGAATATGAGAAGTTATTCTTTGGCTATCTAGAATCTTGTTTTTTTTTTTCTGTTATCACTCAGATCTGTACACCAACAAAGAATACAAAGTGTAGCCTGACTCACAGAATTGAAAGGTTATATCAATGTACTACATTTCCCTTTTCCTCAATACTTCATTTTGTAATAGCAATGTCCCTTCAGGACATGGAAAATCATCACTTTCCATGACTACCTGGCCTTTGTAGTTCTTAATAAAGTTTGTCTTTTTGCTATCTATTTTAATCCCCATTCTACCAATTTTTTTTTTTAAATCATATCACCCCGAGCAAGGTGGTAACGCCACTGATGTGCAGGGGGCTACATAAGAGTGAAAAGATTGGAAAAGTGAAAGCTGGAATCCACATCCTAAACAGGGAACAAGGGATGAGCCTCTTCACCTGTTCAATAGACGTGGGTGGAGTGTGAACACCACTGATGTGCAGGGGGCTACATAAGAGTGAAAAGATTGGAAAAGTGAAAGCTGGAATCCACATCCTAAACAGGGAACAAGGGATGAGCCTCTTCACCTGTTCAATAGACGTGGGTGGAGTGTGAACCAGGCAATAGTTCAGTCTATCTACTCCAATTGAAAAAAAAAAAAGAAAGAAAAGAGTAAAAAGATTGGAAAAGAGAAAGCTGGAAACCACATCCTAAACAGGGAACAAGGGATGAGCCTCTTCACCTGTTCAATAGACGTGGGTGGAGTGTGAACTGAGCGATAGTTTAGTCTATCTACTCCAATTGAAAAAAAAAAAAGAAAAGAGTAAAAAGATTGGAAAAGAGAAAGCCGGGATCCACATTCTAAACAGGGAACAAGGAATGAGCCTCTTCACCTGTTCAATCAGGTAGACATTTGTTATGTAGGTCATGCACTGTTTCTCTTATGTCCCTATTGCTTTTGAAATGTTCCTTGAGTGTCAAATTGTTCAAGCTGTCTTTTCTTATTATGTGACCTAGAAATTTTTTTCTTATTATGTGACCTAGAAAGTTTTTTCTTAATATGTGACCTAGAAATTTTTTTTATTATGTGACCTAGAAATTTTTTTATTATGTGACCTAGAAATTTTTTTCTTATTATGTGACCTAGAAATTTTTTTCTTATTATGTGACCTAGAAATTTATTTTGTTATGTGACCTAGAAAAAAAAATTTATTATGTGACCTAGAAATTTTTTATTATGTGACCTAGAAATTTTTTTATTATGTGACCTAGAAATTTTTTTCTTATTATGTGACCTAGAATTTTTTTCTTATTATGTGACCTAGAATTTTTTTTCTTATTATGTGACTTAGAAATTTTTTTCATATGATGTGACCAAGAAATTTCAACTGTTTTTTTCTTAATCTAAATATAAATATCCTTTATGTTTTCATTTTTCTTCAAGCTTTATCATTGCTCATATGTTTACTCTATAGTATTATCAGCATCCTTCTCTAGAACCACATTTATCTTGCCTTAAATTTCTTCTTCATCTTTCTTATTGCCTGATAAAAGCTGATTCATCTTTACTATATCATTTTTTATTAAATAAATCAATGCTTTCACAATAAAATTGGTTTTAACCAACCAATATTACTAAATTTTTCAAGTCACATTTATGAGCAATATATTATGTGACTTTCAGCTTATAATATCAATCATCGTCATTTATCCATCACACTCAATGGTGAATAGGGCAGCAACTTTTTGTTGCTGTTTCTGTAACAAACTGTTTTTTACAGGGCAGGGTTGTTAGCCCTGCACCCAACCCCCAAATCTGGAGGACCGGTGGACAATTCTTGGTCCTATAATATCAATACTTCATGAAAATATTGATAAAAAACTTATTCGGGGGATGTCACCTGTATTATGCAAACAAAAGGCAAGATTAAGTTTTATTAATAAATAAATAAATCCAGGAGATATTCCACATATCTGAATCAATTATTACTATTTCTTGATATTTTGTATATGGACTGCTGAAAAAAAATACAGAAAATTGTTAGCACAATAAGAGAATCTATGCAAGTGTTCTTTCCACCCTGTCTGGTATGGCCAATCAAAAAAATCACTCAGTGAATAAAGGCCATTTTTTTTCTGCTTACCAAGAGACTGATTTTGTGAGCTTTGAGATAGAAAGTACAATTTTTGAGCTTGGTGAATGAAAATGTGCATTGTGGGGCAGTGGATATCAGCTCGGAATGAGAAATCGGAGAGCCGAGTTCGAATTCCAGTTGAATTCCTTGCATTCACTTACACGCAAATACCCTTGGGAAAATTATTAATTCGTCTATTCCTTCCAGTTATGGGTTAAATAACAGGACAGATTGGGTTCTATAGCCTTGGTCGGCAACCAGTCTACCGCAGAAAGCAATGGCAACCTACTGCAGGATAATCTTCTGCCCAGTCAGTTATGTCTGTTTCGAGACATGATCACCCAAGCATGTATCACGTATTGCACTTTAACTGACTGAATGAAAATGCATTTTTTTGTTGTTACGGGAAGGCTGGACTTTTGACCCAGTTTTGTTACTATGTTGCCTGGACTGTTTACACCAGATCTATGATTGAACTTTGTGTTGGCACACAGATTTAAAAAAATTTTTTTTGGCTTGATTTTTTTCTACAGACATCTACAGACACCATTGGTTAATACCTGATCACAATTCCCTCAACGTTGCTTATCTTTGCTGATCATATGAGAACCAGTGTTTCAACATGGTATGGCTATAAGCCCAACATAACCAAGAAGCTTTTAGCTAAAGTGAGTATTCGTGAAAGACAATGCTCCTGTACATTTTGCAAAGCTTACAAAAGATTACAAACATATAAAATTAATGGAATGGCATCCAGCCTCACTATTTATTAATTCAATAGAAGATTTGTGTTCTGTCACTAAAAGAGATGTCTAATTTTTTTTTGTCAATCATTTCACACACCCTGCCCAAAGCAAGGTGATAGAATAGAAAACACTATTTAAACAAAGAAAATTTCTGGGAATCAAGAAAAACTGCTTCAAGAAATATTGAAGTTGAAACAATAGCAAAGTGAACAAAATCAATAAATGAAAAACTGATAAATTATTATTGAATATAAATTTGTTCAGGTTCCTCCTTAGTACTTTGACCTTATGAATTTACACACAGTAATTGATTGATGGTAAGATCTCATCATTTTACAACTGAAATGGCTAAATGTAGACCCAAGTTCTATGCTAACAGTTTCTTCTCTCAAAATCCTCATTTGTGGAACCCTCTTCTGGCTCCATATTTTCCAGTGAACTTAGATCTTTAAAAATTTAAATGCAACCTCTTTTGTCTAAATTCCAGTTCTTTCATTTTTCTCTCTTTTTAACATTTTCTTTTCTCAGATAGATAAACAGATTACTATTTCCACCAAACAAGAATGAAGGCAATTTAATAATTAATGATTTATAGAATTGTAAAAAGTTGTTTTGTTCTTTTGGTGACTGATACGTATAAAACAGAAACATTTATTCTCCAACATGTCTTTAGCTTCTATCAAGGAACTTTTCTAATATATAACTAGAAAAAAGAGAAAGCGAAAATCTAATCATTTGCTGAAGGTGTGAATAGCCAATAAGAGAAAGAAAATACAATGCTGATATCTGCTGCTTGCAACTGTTGCAGGAGATGTGTTAAGTGTTCGGTGTTTTACTTATATTTTGCATTGTAGTTCTTAATGTTATTTTTCCTCCTTCTGAGCTTTGCATCTACTATCACTGGTCTGCAAGAGGATTGATCTGATTATAAAAACACAGCCTTAATTTTCTTTCCCACAAAATATCTTTTTTTTAAAATTTATTTTCTTATTTATATTTTCCTTATTTGTCAGTTAAAACTGAGAAAAATAAAGGGTATCAAGTATTGCTGGAAATTTTCCAAGATTGGTTAGGTAGTTTAGGGAAAACTGGAAAGAAAGAATTATGAAAGAAATAACCTGAAATAAAAAATAAAGGAAAATGATAACAAAAAAAAAAATAAATAAAAATAAAAACAAAGAGAGGTGCAAAATAAAACAAAAATTAAGAAAAAAGAATATAAAGCAGGAAAAAAAGAAAAAAAATTTAAGGAATGCTAGCATAACTGAGGAAAATATATATAAACATTGAAAAAAAAGCAGAAATAGATGTTAAAGAGCAAAAGAAATTTAAAAAAATATTCAGCGGAGGAAAAAGAAAAATGCTTTTGTTAAGGAAATAAAAAGTGGAAAAAAAAATCAATGTTCAACTGGATCAATTTTCAAGAGAATCCTCACAGCAAACAGCATATCTGATTGTTTTAATGGAGAGAAAGACCTCAAACCAAAAAATTATATGGAAATATAAATGTGCCATTTTTGTGTATTTGTGTGTGTCTACATATATGTGTTTCCTGGGGTACCTTTGTTCATACTCACATATCAACTTATTTCTGTGTGTGTGTGTGTGTGTGTGTGTGAATATATATATATATATATATATATATATATATATTCAAATAAATACAAAAATATATGTATATAATGTACATAACATTTAAAGACTATAACAGTACAGTTTGCAATCGGTAAATTGTCGACATTTTATATTTTTCATTTTGCACATGTCCGTTGTTTGTTTGGATTTTGTCTCCTGAACATTATAGTAGAGTCAGTTGGGCACCATCTGTGAGAGAAAGTGCATCATGACACAATCAACTCCACCAGAAATTTGGAAATGCCATGCTGTACTGCTTGGCATTCATGACAAAAGCTCCAATACAAACATTTCAGAGTGTTTGGGTGTCAATCTGAAGACAGTGCATGTATTGAGAGTGATGAAAAACAAATATCTGGTCAACATGATGGTGTTTAGAGTTATCACTAGTGATGGCAACATTATGGCTCTTTTCATCTTCCCACAGAGCTGCAGACCCAACACGGAGTTATAAATCAAGTGCCTTGAAAATGTAGGGTCAAGAGGATGGCTGCTAGAAGATCCTGTGTCTGGAAACAGAACTCGCCACCATTCCACATAAGCAGAAGAACCCATTCAAGATGTCAGGCAATTTCTGAAGCTACATCAACACTTACATCTGACTACCTAACTGAAAATATGGCTAGCAGCAAATATTTCTCCCTGTCGAAAGAAAAAGAAAATTGGTAAAATTCCTTACTGTTTAGCCCATTTTTTATAATGTCAAGTATTCTGTTTAAAAAATAAATTTGAAAAGTAAACTATTTAAAGAAAATGGGTGATGATGATGATAAACATTATAATCAACCAAAACAAAAACAAATGGTAGGAGTAAAAACTACCACCACTTCTAGAAGGTCATGGTGTTATTTTACTCTGGGGATTCACCACACACACAATAAACTAGATATGGTCAAAACATAAATATTATCTTATAGACATGGTCAAACCATCTGATAAAAATAAAATATTTCTTCAAAAGAATTTGATAAACTTCCTATATAAAAAGATTTAAAAATAGAAGTTAAAAGAATGTAGCAGTAAATTATACGCATAATTCCAATAGTAGTAGGAGCACTAGGAATAAGAATAATGATGAATACATTTCCAAAATTCCAGAAAATTTCCCTTTGTCTGAAATACAAAACTCTTTTCATGAGTACTGCTTACAGAATGAAAAAGAATTCCAAATTTTTAAAAATTCCAAATTTTAAAAAATTCCAAAGAAAAATCCTCACTTAACTTAATATCAGGTAGAAGAATTGGTAAACATTAGTATAGCACAAGGTTAACTTTGGGAGGGAATCTCTCAAGTTTGTATGTGGAGAAAGTGATTGCCTGTCTTGAAAATTCACCTTTGAAATCTTGCTTGTTTGATTTTTGTTTTTCTTCTTTAGTTTTTCTGAGCTTGAACATCATTCTCTGGAACTGACAGGAAAAATACAACTATTTCAACCACTAAACAGGTTTCGCATAAAATCCTTTAAACATATCACATCAATATGCATACTTCTCTTTTCACCATTTCTATCTCCTTTCTGCTACTTGCTCATTATTCCCTAAACTCATTGCTACCCAAACATTCACTGCTCAATACACATTTTTTCTTTTGTGTTTGATGTCGCAGCTTAACATATAATAAGTAGCATCCTGATTGGCATTGATCAGAATGAAGTCTTCATTGAAAATTTCATAAATTATAGACTATTAATTTAAAGCATTCATACTGACAATTAACAAATTAATTTCCTCCCAAACCTATACACACCCTTTTTGTCTCAACTACTTCTCTTTCCCTCTCCCCAGGTATATGTGTTCGCAAGAATCTATCAAAGGGAATGCAAACAATTTTTATTTTATTTTAATCTAATGTTATCATTTATTTAAATGTTATAAATGTTCATTTTTTATCATCTTTCATTATTTTATTTTAATTTTTTTTGCATGTAATTAGTTTTTAAATTATTTTTCAGCATATTTTTATTATATATATATATATATATATATATATATATATATATATATATATATATTCTCCTCCCTTTCTCGTGTTTTGGTCTCTTCTTTGTTTTAATTTGAGTTCCTATATATTTGCTACTTTAAATCTTTGTTGTCAGCCGATTTCCCTGATGAGCAGTAGGGTGAAACCGTGGTAGATTGTTGGCTCTTGCTTAGATTTCATTCTTTGTTTGCTCTGCTTTTGTATTGACTGCTTTAGTGTTAGGGTTTTCGTCTTGAGGTCTTTTCTTTCTTACAAGTGCTTGACTTTTTGTTCATGTACTTCGTTTGTTTCTTTTTTTACTTCCCCTTCTTTTCCCTCTGAGTTTGTTCTTGGTGGGTTCTACAAGACGATTTAAATTATAGCTTAATTAATACTAGTTTTGGCAGAGTTAGTTCGGTTACTATTGGTATTGTTGTTGCTATAGTTAATATTATTATTATATATATATTCTTTAATCATTTCACCCCAAGCAAGACGATACTGCTACTGGTGTGCAGGGGGCTACATAAGAGAAGAGTGAAAGCAAGCCAAAATGAGAAAGGAAAAGAACAAGATACATAAGGTGAGGGAGAAAGGACAAGACAAGGACTGAAGTCAAATGGACAAAATATGGGAAGTGACGTTGCATATGTCAGAGAAGCAAGTATATGGAAGGGAGTTCCACAGGCGAGAAGTGCAAGAAAGGAAGCTACTGGAGTAGAGGTGGTGGCTGCATTTAGTTGATTTAACTGTAAAAAAGTTGGGACCTTGCTACAAGTCTGGTTACTCAAGTAAATTCTTATGGTGGGGCATCAGTGAGCTAAGCTTGTCGGAGCAGAAGCCATGAAAATATTTATAGAATAGACAGAGGGAAGTGACATCTTGCTAGTGAGAAAGTGGCTGGAGCCAAGCTACCAGGTCGAGACAAATCATGTTACAGATTCTCCTTTGGAGCTTGTCAAGAACCCTGAGATAAATGTCAGGGGCACCTGAACAGATATGACAACAGTATTCAATGCATGGTGGGATGGTAGATTTGCATATTTGCAAAATGGACTAAGGTGGGAAAAATTTCCTAGCCTGACACAGTGACCCAACCTTCCTAGTAATCTTTCAGGATGTCAGGTACAGATACTCCAGATGAATCAAATTTGGAGTTTGATGAGAATCTGCAAGCAAAGCACTCAGCCTTGTCCACATATGAAGTGAGAACCTCGAATTTCTTGATTAAGGAAGGGATGGAGGATTTGCTGTTGTTCAGTACATGTTTACAGAGCAGTCAATAGTCTTTGGAGCCAAACTTGTGTGCAGCTATGCACTGCCTCATTCTCTCAACAAACAACAGCTTAGCTTCATTCAGGATACTCTTAAACTCTTTATGAGCAGAGGCAAATAAGTGCCTATTGTGGTCAGACACATGGCTCTGAAATAGCCAGAACTAGTGATTCCTGTAGGTAATGGCAGCCAAACAGGTAGGAGTAAACCAAGGGTAGGAATGAGGTTTGGGATGGAACTTTCTGATTGGTATGAAGGCATCAATGCCAGCTTTCACCAAGGAAGTGACCTCAGAGGCACAGTCCTCAACTTGGAGACTGAACACTTTTTCCTAAGGGACATCACATAGGAAAATAGCAAAATGCATCCCAGTCTGCTCTTTGGTAGCAGTAGGAAATCCTGTTGGTAGGAGGCTCCTTGGGGGAGTGAGAGTGGTGAGATATATTAATAGAAACGACAGCATGTTCAAAGTTACCGAGAGAGCAAAGCTGCAAAACTTGACAGGATTCAGGTACAGAGGTGAAGCAGAAATCTAGTAGAGAAGAATGTCCTGAAGGGATACTGGGAAAGTGCACTAGGAAATCCACCACTTGCATAAGAGATTAAAAAATAGCAAAGTTCATGGTGTGAATTCCAGCTGAATCAGTGACAGAGTCTTTTAACCACTTGGCATGATGGGATGTTATCAAATGGGTGGGAGGAAGTAGCCTTGTCTATATTGTCAGAGACATTGTCTAGCAAGGAGCAGTTGGGAGTGGAGGGGGAGCAGTACAGAAAGAAAAGATAGCTAACCAATTTAAGAAATGACAGATGAAGACACATGTATGGGTGGTTAGGGGATTCGAGAGATTTCACCCTAGCTAGAATGAGATGTTCATTGATGTAACCCCCAGACCATGTAGAGTCTTTCCTTAAGAGAGGAAAGTAGCCAGAAATTGAGAAGTCAGAGGAGGAAATTGAGAGTTTGAGAATAGTCTCGCAGAATGCTAGGATGTCAGGAGTCTTTTCATGGAGGAAAGATTTCGCACTACAAAATTTGGTACGAATATCCTGGATGTTCATGAAGAAAATGTCATAAGTTTTATTATACATATTTCAGGAAATTGTGAATTGCTCATATAAATATGTGAGGGATAAGAATACCAGTTATCTCTAAGATGACAATGCATATTATGTAAAAAATAGTGCACTAAAATGAATACCATGTTTAATAATTTTTTGTCAAAATCCTATTCCTTGGTGTTACTACAGAGCTAAAAACCAAAGAATTTATCACTTATCTGTACAGAAAAATCACTTATAAGAACTCTTGTTTTCTAAACTATAATAGCCAATGCCCTAAAAGACATAAATAGCAGTAATAATGAACTTTTTAAATAAGGGACACTAAAATTCCTCTTTCCAAAGAATATTTTTGAGCAAACAAAAACACATAAAGCAAAAATTAGTCAACAATAATTTATCAAGTATATCACTGATAAGCAAATAAAATTATTCCTACAAAAAATGAACAACACCAGTATTAAAAATAACACACAAAAAAAATCAACATATTTACTGCAATCATATACACAATAATTAAAAGCAGGGAAAATTCACAGTACAAAAAATAATTAAATACCATATTTCTGCCATAATTCCTCAAAAACATGAAAAATTTATAATATATTATAGAAAATGGAAGACCA
This sequence comes from Ascarosepion bandense, assembly GCA_037127315.1. Classification (NCBI taxonomy): domain Eukaryota; kingdom Metazoa; phylum Mollusca; class Cephalopoda; order Sepiida; family Sepiidae; genus Ascarosepion; species Ascarosepion bandense. The sequence continues at coordinate 1,089,204 of JBBBDQ010001007.1, read as the reverse complement.
CAAACCTTGTTGTTTCTAATCAAAATAAACCTATCAAATCTAAACTAGCAATGACTAATACAGTGTATGAATTTCAATGTTTAGTATGTTTCTTGTCATAAATTAATATTGGACACACAACCACCTCTTTGAGAAGAGGTCTACCATGAGACCTATCCAACTAAACTGCAATCAAAAAACATAAATCTATAATTTACAAGAACCCTTAAGGAAAATTTTGTTCAAAAATACAAGAATATTATTTAAAAATTTCTCTATAAGAGAGACACTATCAAAAACTCACAAATACAAATATATACATATGTGTATGTACATGCACACAAATGCATGCACACAATACACATACTTACAAATATCTACACATACATGTTATATTTTCATTTCAGTTTGTCAGCCATTATTTAAATTAGTATCCTTATTTTTGTTGTTTTTATCACAATGTTTTAAATTACATGTCCTTCAAACTTATACTAGTGAAATTGAATTACAGATATGAAATTGAAAGAAATTTAGCCAACCTCAATATGAAAATAACCATCAACACTTAAAAAATAGAAATTTAATCAATTTCAAAATGAGACTTAATTTTACATCAGAAGCAGAAATTTAACAATGCCCTCTAAAATACATTGGTGAAACATTTTATAAATTGTTTCACTTCATCAGTCAGTTTAAGTGCCATACGTGAAACACGCTTGGGCGATCATGTCTCGAAAGAGACATGACTGACTGGGCAGTTGGTAGGTTGCCATTGCTTTCTGCGGTAGACTGGTTGCCAACCAAGGCTATAGAACCCAATCTCTCCTGTTATTTAACCCATAACTGGAGGGAAGAGATGGATTAATACCTTTCCCAAGGGTATTTGCGCATAAGTAAATGCAATGAATTCAACTGGAATTCGAACTCGGCTCCCCGATTTCTCGTTCAGAGTCGATATCCACTGCACCACAATGCACATCCGCAACAAAGCAATAAAGCCACTAAAACACAAGGAGTTACTGAGTGTGAGAGAATACGAGAAAAACATTATTTTTGAAGATCAAAATTGACAGTAAAGCAAGTGGCTGGAAGGCTATTCAGCAAGCAAGAATTGTGAAAGAAGAAACTCTAAGCATAGAATTTATGGTTACACCTAACCATTTCAACTCTAACATGATGAGATCTAACTACCAATCTAAAACTGTGTTTAAATTTATAGTCATTGTCCAAAATAGCTCATGATAGCTCATCAGAAAAATTGCCATTAAAATATTTATTTAAAAAAAGATGATGGGAAGCTACATCACAGTGATGTGAAAGAGACTGAAGCAAAGATGCCAGATCTGGGCCAATAACATTGCAGAATCTTTTAATTTTTCTCAAGAATCTCTAAATACATAGCAGAAGCACCAGACAAGATGTAGCAGGAATATTTAATACATGGAGAAATAATAGACTTATAAATATGAAAGCTGAGTTTGAGTTTGAGTTTTGTTTAACAACATATCAACCTCTGTGGGTTATGTAATGTCAAAAAGGTGGGGTTTTAAGGTATTTTTTAAATGTTCAGTTATAGTGAGGAGGTTCATTTAGTCAGATTTTAATGAAAATTTTTTGTTTTGACTCTTTTTTATTTTAGAAAACTGAAAATTTCTTCTAGTTTTGTATTCAAAAATGTTTTGCTGAAAATAATTTTTTTCCTTCAAAAATGTATTGCTGGTAAAAAATGTATATTTTGCTATAAAAGTCTATTTTTATGTACACTACCGACCATAAGTTTGGGACCACCCAAATTTTTTTCACAAAGTTTATAAAATTTCATTTTTAGCAGAATCAAATTTGCCAAGTTTGTATTCTTTATTATTCTTATGCAGATGTCAAGTGAAAAAAGTATTCTTTTCAACTTTAAAGTAAACATTTACTCAGTTTGCTACTTGACTCCTCTTATTGTGATCAAGTTTTTTCCAAAAATTCAGATTTATTCAGATATTATAATTACGGTATAATTTATTTTTGTAAACCATATTACTATGGTATAAATGGTAAGGAGGAAACAGATTAGCATTGAAAAAAGAAGTTTTTTTGAAAGAAGGATATTCTGAACATGTTATTGCTAAAAAATTAAGCCTATCAAAAAATGGCATGCATTATTGCCTTCAACGACTTTGTGAAACTGAGTTAAATATTGACAGAAAAAGATCTGATAGGCCCAGAGAAACACCTATTGTAGAGGATAGGAACTTGATCATATCTAGCAAAAGGAACAGAAGAAAAATCTCACCAGAATAAACAATTGAAATGAATTCTACTCGGCAACATCCAGTATCTGTTAAGATGTTATGGTAATAATTTTTTTCTTCAAAAATGTATTGCTGGTAAAAAATGTATATTTTGCTATAAAAGTCTATTTTTATGTACACTACCAACCATAAGTTTGGGACCACCCAAATTTTTTTCACAAAGTTTATCTATTAAGAGACGACTTCATTCTGCTGGGCTCAATGACTGTATAGCAGTTAAGAAACCACTATTAAAGAAGGAGAATAAGTTGAAACGGCTACACTGGGCAGAGCAGCACAAAGAATGGACTTTAGATGATTGGAAAAAAAGTATTATGGACAAATGAATCAAAATTTGAACTGTTTGGAAGCAAACGAAGAGTGTTTGTCAGATGAACTTCTTCTGGACGAATGATTGAAAATTGCATTGTTCCAACTGTAAAGCATGGAGGTAGATCTGTAATGGTTTGGGGATGCTTTGGAGGAGAGATAGCTGGAGGCCTTATAGAGATCAAAGGCATAATGCGAAAGGAAGAATATCATTCAATACTGCAGAGGCATGCAATCCCTTCTGGTTGCCGCATTATTGGACAAAATCTTTTTTTCCAACAGGATAACGATCCGAAGCACAGCTCAAAATTATGCCAAAATTATCTGAAATCAAAGGAAAACAATGGAATTTTGAAAATTATAACTTGGCCCCCTCAGTCTCCAGATCTTTCTCCAACTGAGCTAGTCTGGGATGAAATTGGTCGTACAGTTTGAAATGAACTTCCTAAAAATGAACAAATTTTTAAATGCTTGTAGGATGCTTGGAAATCACTTTCACCAACTTATTTTTATAAGTTATTAGAAAGAATGCCAAGGATTTGCTCTGCAGTAATAAAGGCTCGTGGTGGTTTCTTTGATGAGAAGAAAATATAAATTAACTTTAATTAAATTTGAAATTACTCTATGTTAATTTTGGTTTAATTTGTTTTTTTTTTAATCATATCACCCCGAGCAAGGTGGTAATGCCACTGATGTGCAGGGGGCTACATAAGAGTGAAAATATTGGAAAAGAGAAAGCCAGAAACCACATCTTAAACAGGAAACAAGGGATGAGCCTCTTCACCTGTTCAATAGATGTGGGTGGAGTGTGAACCGGGTGAGCAACAATGAAATATATATATATTTATTCTTCTAAGACATAAAATTTGTTATTTCTTTCTCTTAGAGAATATATCTCAGTGGTCCGAAACTTATGGTCGGTAGTGTATGTATTTTTATACTTTTATAGTGTTTTGAACCTAGTTTGGGGGGTTAATTATTTGTCCATAGTTGAGACCCTAACATGTGTTACCACTCTGGGCCATGATCAGTTTTTGAGAAATTATAGGAATGGGGAAATGCATGAAAACAACACCACAGGTTGACCCAAGCTTTTTGAGTGAATTTGGATAGGGAAAACTGTTCTGAGGCCATCAATGGACGGAATAGCATGAACTCACAAGTCATTGCAACCAACAGTTTGAGTATATGTTCTTTTCATAAATGTTGACCATGCTAGATTATGTACTCTCTTCAAGAAACTTTAACTAAGAGCCACTCATCATTGTTGCAGTATAAACCAAAGGTGGGCTCTGTGGGTGCAGAACAAAGGCAAATATTATTGAGAAGGTGTCGGCAACAGGGATTAACTATCAAACTTAGAAGCTGGCAGTGCTTAGAAAAAAGTAAGCGGCAATTATTATTATTTATGTAATGTACATCAAAATATCTGGAGTTCAATAATAAAAAAAGCATATATTTTACACAACAAATATAATTCTTTCCAGTGCATTTAATCCAGAAGTAAATATTAATTATATGGATTGAAGATAACACAAGAAGAATTTCAGAACAAAATTCAGCTGATATTAGCATCATCTCAAGCTACAGAAATTGATCCACCCATGGATCAACGGGTTATCAAAACACAAGATACATTTCTGGTGGGGTGCTGAGTTTGTGGGTCAGTATTACTTGGCATCTAGTCAATAAGCTAATATCCTGATTGACCTCTCTAGTTTCAATACTGTTTTTCTCAGAGGTTTACAGCCCCGTAAAACGAAACGTTTTACGAAATCACTGCATTCATCAGAAGCATAGTTTCTGGAAAGGAGCTGATTTTAGTTGTTTGCCAAGACTGATCTTATATGCAAGTGTGCGTGTATATATATATATATATATATATATATATATATATATATATATATATTGTTAAATATAAGAGACAATGAATGTCTATTATGTTTAATCATGAGCTGTTCTAAACGTCGTATTTTGGCTTTAATTTCAGTTGAAAATAAAGACAAATATTCTCCAACATTTCAATAATTTTTTATTAATTTAGTTCTAAGCTTTTGGCTCACATGAACCATCTTCAGAGAGGTTATTAAGATGGTGACACAATAATGTTGGAGAATTTTTGTCTTTATTTTCAACTGAAATTAAAGTCCAAATACAACGTTTAGAACAGCTCATCATTAAACATAATAGACATTCATTGTCTCTTATATTTAACAGTATATGTTTAGAAAATTATTTGCTGCCTCAATACACTAAATATATATATATATATATATATATATATATATATATATATATATATATATATATGCCTGTGTGTATAGAATATAAAAATGTATATATTAGTCTAATTGTGGGTAAATGAATGACAAAATGGAAAAATGTATTAGTAATGGTTTGTTCTGAGATGTTTGAAGCAGTTCCTTTTAAAACCAAACAGGTCACTAATAAGATTTCCACCTTGTCAGTCACATACGTATATACAGTAGGGAAAATAAGTGTTTTATGCCCTGTTGATTTTCTGAGTTTGCCACCTTACAAAAATGGGAATGGTCTATAATTTTCAGGGTAAGTTTATCTTGAAAGTGAGACACAGAAAATAAAATGAAAAATTCTAGCGAATCACATATTAGTTTTTTAACATTTATTTGTTTTTTATTGAAAAAATAAAGATTTCACCCTCTACCAACTCCTAATCATATATAAAAGACACTAGTTCACAGAATTATTCAATGAATCAGCATCTAATCTCTCCATGATGAGCAAGACAAAAGAATTGTCAAAGTACATCAGGGAAAAAATTGTATCCCAGCATAAGACTGGAATGGGCTTCAAGCTGATTAGCAAGTGGAAGAAACACTAATTGACTAAAAATCTCCCTCAATCTGAAACTCCACACAAGATTGCCAAACATGGTGTGATCCTGATGATGAAAAAGGTAAGGGAACAACACAGATCATGTAGTGCCCACAAGGTCCTCCTACTCAAGAAGGCACATGTACAATAAGCCTGTCTGAAGTTTGCAAATGAGCAGCTGAATAATTCAGAGGAGGGTCGGGAGAAAGTGCTGTGGTCAGAGGAGACTAAAATTGAGATTTTTAGTATCAACTCTACTTTCCATGTTTAGTAGGGAAAAATAGCTGACTTGGACCCCAAGAACACCATCTCAACCATTAAGCACAGTAGTAGAAACATTATGTTTGTGGGCAGTTTATCTGCTAAGATAAACTGTCCACAAACAGGTTTTATGACAGGACAACTACACCAGGTCAAGAGAAAGATGGATGGTGTCAAATATAGGAAAATGTTGAGTGAAAATCTCCTTGCCTCAGCCAGGACACTTAAGATGGGTCATGGGTTGCTTTTTCAGCATGACAATGATCCAAAACATTTGATAAAAACCACAAAGGGAGTGGCTCAAGAAGAAGCACATTAAGGTAATTGAGTGGCCTAGTCAGTGTCTGGACCTTAATCCATGAAAGAATTTTTTGAGGGAGCTGAAGCACGGAGTTGCCCAATGACAACCTACAAACCTTGAGGATTTGAAAAGAATCTGCAAAAAGGCATGGGCTAAAATCCCCCTGGGATCTGTAAAAACTTGGTAACCAACTACAGGAAATGTCTGGCTGTTGCGCTTGCCAACAAGGATTTCTTCAAACACTGAGTTATGTTTTGCTGTAGGTTGAAATACATTTTCATTAAAATACAAACAAATGTTCAAAAGTTAATATTATGGGATTTTCTAGAATTTTTTTTATTCTATCTCTTATTTTCAAAACAGACCTATCCTGAAAATTATAGACTGTTCCCATTTTGGTAAGGTGGCAAACTCAAAAAATCAGCAGAGGATGAAATACTTACCTTCCCCACTTAATATATATAGATGTTGGAGAATTTTTGTCTTTATTTTCAACTGAAATTAAAGCCAAAATATGACATTTAGAACGGCTCATGATTAAACATAACAGACATTCATTGTCTCTTATATTTAACAGTATATGTTCAGAAAATATATATATAGATATATATATATTATTTGTAAATGAGTTATTTAATGACCCAGGTTTCTAACTTTCAGTGTCTTCAGATGATTTACAATAACTCATGTTAGAATGTTTTTTTTAAGAACAGTCATGTAACAGGGATTTTTTATGAATGCACAATTTTCAAAATTAGGAGTAGTTATTTAAAGGTCTTTGAACACTTTCATCTATGATTGTTTTTTTTTTTTTAATCGTATCACCCCGAGCAAGGCGGTAACGCCACTGATGTGCAGGGGGCTACATAATAGTGAAAAGATTGGAAAGGAGAAAGCCGGAAACCACATCCTAAACAGGGAACAAGGGATGAGCCTCTTAACCTGTTCAATAGATGTGGGTGGAGTGTGAATGGGGTGATAGATAGATCTATCTACTCCAATTGGAAAAATAACAGTGAGAAGATTGGAAAAGAGAAAGCCGGAAACCACTCCTAAACAGGGAACAAGGGATGAGCCTCTTAACCTGTTCAATAGACATGGGTGGAGTGTGAACCGGGCGATAGATAGATCTATCTACTCCAGAGAGAGAGAGGTGGGTGCTGGAAGAAGACGAGTGTCCAGTAACCTGATAGGGGTAGAAGTCCAAAATGGCTGAATTCAAAGATTAACGGTCTTCGAAATTCTTTCCTTGGAAGAAGTCACTAGCAGAATAACAAAAATTTCAAACTGTCTATATCGAACTGAGCAATTTAGTATAATTTAGTAACAAAGAAATGAATAACAATTATAAATTAATAAAATACAAATTCAGTAGAATAAATTAAACAGAAACTCAAAGTTACCACATGCAGATAACTGAAAAAGTTGATAAAATTTCTATCGGACATGCCTGATTTTACACTTGTTCTCCAGAATAATTTTGTTGGCGAGTCGCTGCTCTGATGGTCCTAATACGTATTTGTTAATATGGTTACACTTGGTCATAATTTCTGTTCTTTCAATGAGTAATTCCTTTTTGTTTGGGAATAGCAAAATAACCAACTTTTCTTTCTGGTGCAGTCTACATATTTTACCATCATTGTAAGGTTTTGCTGTTTTTATTATACTCCATGCACGTTGAGGTCTTTTCCATACTTTAATTTAAATTTTCATGCATGGCTACCCAATTTTGTACACTTTTTAAGTTTTCTAGTTTAAATATAGATTTATGGTTATTCCATTTAGCCTTAAAGTGTTATTGGTAGATTCCAAATATGTTTTGTTTTGACCATTTAAGTCATATACTTTTGCTTTGTAAATAACCCCTTTTGTATGACAAAGTCCTTGAAGTGGGCATTTATTTTTGCCCCTACAGTTAGATTCCTTATTAATTATGTCATTTTGTACATTGCTATTTAGGTTGCTGGTGTTTTGTTTCTTTATGTAATTTTCTAAATTACTAGTAGAGCTATAACTCAGTTTGATTGTATTCCTACTGAAAATTTTATTTAATTCTGAAAATATTAAATGGTAGAAACCAGGGTTGCAAAATAACACATTTACAAATAAAAAATATTCAAAAGTCCTACAATATAATTGTATTGAACACTTTTGAATACATCTAAGTACTGGTCTAATTAGATTATGACCAGAAACTAAATAATTAAATAATATATATGTGTGTGTGTGTGTGTGTGTGTGCGTGTGTGTAAAGAGAGAAGCAGACATACACATACACACACACAAACTCATACATACACACACACATACACATAAACTTTTAGCATTATTTCATGTTCAAGAATTGTTTGTAAGTTTCAGGTAATTTTTTTTATGTGACAAGTCTGTTTTTGAATCTGACTTTGAACATAAAATATTTTAGTTAATATGTTCTAGGTAAAATCTCTTAGAGTGTATATATAAAATGCCATAAAAAATGAAATACATGCTTCCAGTTTTGCAATTACTGAGCAATGCAAAAATAACCTTTATATTTTAGATTAACAACAGTGGATAGGACTGGATTAATCTTATTGTTTTTATGCATTTGCTTATAAAGTTGACCTTGTTAAAAATCAATATATCATTTTCTTACCTTATATTTATTTTATTTACTGTCTGTTATTTTTTATCTTGACAAACTAGATGTAAAATCCTGTCGTGAGTCGAGGCTAAACTCAGCAGCAATGATTAAGAGCAAGGGCTTTTAGAGTTTAGAGAAACCATAAAAATGAAAGAATTAAGAATTTCAATATAAAAAAATGTAAAGAGAAAATCCATTTTCTTCTTCTTTGCAACACTAGAACTCATTCAGAAACAGGAGGTTTATGGAGAAAATACAAAATAAAGCTAAGACAAAAAGAGAAAGAATCTGTTTGAAGAAACTCAGATGTTGAATGATAGCAAAGTTGCAAGTTGGGTAATAGTCAACTTAGCAGAATGTGAGTAAGCATTAATCTGCCTGAATATGCTCTTTAGCTGATAGCTTCTTGGTTGCAATCTGTACTCCATCTGAAAAAATGTCAAGTTCAAGGATTTGCAATCATTTTCTGCATTTATTACTGTATTATCAAATTTTAAGGAACCTATAATTTATTGCCAATCATACAATTTATTTAATATATTTGTAGACTACACTCTATATATATATACACGCAGAGATGTGACGAGATGGACACTGATCATTTAAACATTCTATACCATATCTCAAATTAATCTACTAATAGATTGTTGTAACCCTGTTTAAGGGGTGAATAAAAAAAAAAACAGGAACATGGGATTAGTGTAAACAATTGTATTAACAAAATAACGGGTAAAGGTACAATATGCCAGCTTGTTCATCTAGCTGACGAGCAAGCAGTGTTCTGATCTCAATTTAATCAAATTTTAATACCAATGCCCACCAAGATTAATTTTAGTTTGCCCACATATTCTCCAAATTAGAAGTTGCTTTACTCTGATTGGTCCACATTGTACATACAATAATGCCTCCCTGATTAAAGGGGTCTTGCTTGTTTTTAACCTTTTAAAACCATTCATTTAAAATAACCACATCACTTGACAGGACACAAGAAGTGTCAAAACAAAATAGCTACTTTTGTAGTGATATTGTAACATATTCATGTTTTAATTTCTGAATAAATATATAAGTACTATATATATATATATATATATATATATATATATATAGTACTATATATATATATATATATATATATATATATATATATAGACATCAGAGAAACAAGTAGAAATCTTAAAAAGCATATATATGAACACAAAGGAGACATCACTAATAAACTATCTTATGAATACATTTGTGCTTCAAAGAAATAAATTCGACCACAATTTCGGTTTAAAAAATGCCACACTAATAAAAAGAGGAAAATTCTCAAGAGCACCACCATCCAGTACTGCCAAAATATCAATTTGCACCCCAGTTTTTTCCCAATCTCACCTTTTCTAATGGAAATGATACTCAAACAGACTAACATACATTATAAAAAGTCCAAGGAAAAGGGTTGAATTCCCTGCATTTTAACATCTCATGACATGGCACTACACCTTAAGGAGTTCTAAAACTAGAATTTTCTGTTATTCTTTTTGAACGGTTTGTGAGCATTTTTGATAGTTGCCAACACTGTTTATAAATACATCATTTGGAATAAAGCTCATTTCATCTTTTTGCCTTGATAAAGTCCATCACAGGATGAAACGCGTAGGCAAGTTAAATACAGTTTTTCTCTTGTCTTTTTTTATTTAACTCTCCTGTCCTTAATCTCAGACCATAACTGAGTATATTTTTACATATATATATATATATATATTAATAAATATACTTATTATCCTACATTAATGACACAACTCGAAATTTCAGACATTATGCAATCATCAGGTGCATAATCTAAACTGACAGTTTAATAGATTTGAATTTAAGTTCACTCGGTGTTCATGGGAATTAAATATTATAAAGTTAAGTTATTGCTTTTTAATTAAAAGATTAAAAATTGAAATATTCTAAGGTTACATGGAGGTAAGAATTTAAAGTTTTAAATTAAAATAAAAAATAGAAAATATTAAAATAATAAAATGCAGGGAGAAGAAATCAAAGGGGCATAAATCATTTTACTTTTTTATCTACATTTAATATCTCAATATTAAAATTTTTACATTTCATGATTTACTCCCCTTTGATTTCTTCTCCCTACATTTTATTATTTTTAATATTTCCTATTTTTTATTTTAATTTTAAATTTTTATCTACACCTTAAATACTTATAATTTTATTCTTTTAATTAAAAAAGCAGTAACTTAACTTCATAAGATTTAATTCCCATGAGCAAGCTTAAATTCAAATCTATTAAACTGTCAGTTTGAAATATGCACCTGATGATTGCATAATGCCTGAAACACCAAGTCGTGCCATTGACATAGGACAATATGTATATTTATTAATATACATAAAATACAGCTCTTTTCATACATTGAACACTGTTTTATTAACACCTGAATAATAATACTATACATATGTGCATCCTCATATGTATATGAACTAATTTATGTTACTATATATATATACATCATGTATTTCCCTCCTGTCATATTCAGGGTTTGGGATTTTTTTTTCTTATGCCTTAATGTAAGTTATTCAGTATATATATGTTGCTGTTATTTTAGACCTTGATTTACAAGTTATCCAATTTTGATTGAATTCACTTAAGGCATATGAGAGGAGAAAAGTTTGTAATTTGTGATTTCTGTCATACCCTGTAAATCAGTTCAAAAATCTTTTGTGTACATCAAATTTCATGTCATCATCAACAAGTGACCCAATTCTGGTTGAAATCAGACCAAGAGTTTTGATGCAAAATAGTTTGTAAGAATGGAGATACACAAATACACAGTTGGACAGACATAGATATGTGTATGAATAAGGAATTTGGTGTGCAGATGGTGTAATCATGGTTCAGAATGAGAAATTAGCAAGATAAGTTCAAATTCCTATCCTTCTTCTAGAATTATTGCCAGCCATAGCTAACAATAATATGCTATATAACCATAGTTTAGGAAGAAGAGATAAATACATGTCTTTTGTATGAATACTCTTGGGAAAGGTATGTATTTATGTCTTTTCTACAAGCTATGGTTATATAGCAGGATAGACTGCACTCTTTAGCTGTGGCTGCCTACCAGTCTAAAAGAAGGACAACTGAATTCAAAACTAAATAGCCCTGGTGAAGCACATGCAATGCAGCCGAATAAAGGATCATATCATTCATAATGACTCTCTGATCACACTTGTGATTGATTTGATGAATAAGGTTTGTCTGTGTTTGTTCAATTAGCATTTGTTACCAATGTAAGAATTACTACAATTTTATAGGCAGAAAACATTCTTTTTCTGCTGTTGAAGTGCAAGTTAAAGATTTTTGTGAGTTCCCACCTTATTAGGAATATTAAATAAGGATGTAAAGCTGATAAAAAAGCACGAGGCTTATTCTTCATCAAACAAGGGAGTAATTTTGTCTCATCAGCTGTGATTACAGGGAATAGTAGCTGAGCAGACTCCATCAAAATATCTTTTCTGTGGCTTGCTAATCCTTTTCATATGCTTTTATAGAAAAATCCATGTAATTCTAATACATACTGAAATTATGTATCAGATTATATGCTTTTCCTTCAAATGGCCAACTGTAAAACTGACATTTATGATAGATATGCACTTTAATCATACAACTATGATCTTATAATCAACCTCTGCTGTTAAATATATTACAGTATAAATATGTATATATATGTTTGCAGGAATGAGTTTATGTTTCAATAAATGTGTGTATACACAATAGGATGTGTGTTGTGGTACAGTGGATATCGGCTCAGAACGAGAAATCGGGGAGCCAAGTTCGAATTCCAGTTGAATTCATTGCATTCACTTACATGCAAATACCCTTGGAAAAGGTATTAATCCATCTCTTCCCTCCAGTTATGGGTTAAATAACAGGACAGATTGGGTTCTATAGCTTTGGCTGGCAACTAGTCTACTGCAGAAAGCAGTGGCAACCTACTGTGGGATAATCTTCTGCCCAGTCAGTCATGTCTCTTTCGAGACATGATTGCCCATGCGTGTTTCACGTATGGCACTTAACTGACTGATACACAATACAGTGCAAACCATGGTTATCAGTGACAGGATAAAGGCAGGGTTATCAACATGTGTACGAATAGAGCTTAGACCAGCAAGACAGAAAATGCAACTTCATAGAAGCTGACACCTTTCACCTATATGACTCATAATAAATAAATAATGAAAATCACTTTAGACTAATTCTTAAGCGGATGATTCATCTGAATAAGGAATCAAACCCTAAAAGTCTAATAAGAGCTATTTTGCATTTTTCACAGAATGATATGGCATCATTAGTTAACATTTATTATTCATACTTTATTGATATTTACTAAGCTGAATATAGAGTGGGGATACCCAATGAGGATTAACTTCACTGCAGCTGCTGTAATGTTATTTGAAAACTGGTGAATAAAAAGTACACCATGATTGATTTGTTTTTTACAGCTTATTAATCATTTCTTGGTTATTTAAATTTTGTAAGTATTTTCTGAAAATAGTAATGATTTACTGATACAAGCCCTACTATTTAACCCATAGCTGGGGGAGACAACATGATTCATATCTTTTCCAAAGGTATTTACATGTAAGTAAATATTACAAACTTAAGTGGAATTGGATATGCATTGTGATGCAGTGGATATCAGCTCGAAACGAGAAATCAGGGAGCCAAGTTTGAATTCCGGTTGAATTTTTTGCATTCACTTACACGCAAATACCCTTGAGAAAGGTATTAATCTGTCTCTTCCATCCAGTTATGGGTTAAATAGCAGGACAGATTGGGTTCTATAGCCATGGCTGGCAACCAGTCTACCGCAGTAAGCAATGGCAACCTACTGTAGGATAATCTTCTGCCCAATCAGTCATGTCCCTTTCAAGACATGATCGCCCAAGCATGTATTTATATATATGTGTTTTTGTGCATGTATGTTGGACTATATATATGTGTGTATATGTTTATAACTGTCAGATATAAAGCTATGATTAACAATCAAGTCTAGATGATAATTACTTTGATAAGAAGATCAATTTGAACAGATATCACCTTTGTTGTAGTCTTGTAATAAACTATTCCAACCTAAGAAAAATATCTATAAAATGCAACTCCAATCACCATCTTTTATCTTCCTGAATCCTGTTATTTTATTGTCCTTTTTCTTCACTAAAGTCTTCTCATTCACTTTCACTCCCAGTAACATCTTGCCCCTTAGTGGCATTACCCCCTTGCTTGGGGTGAATGATTAAAAAAATCCTCTATCTATCTCTACAACAGCCAAAGATTAATAAATATCTAAATACTAGCAGTATAGCTCGGTGTTGCTCGAGTGTATTGAAAGCTTTAAACTAATCCACGGTCCTGGAGCTCAGACTCTTTGGATGTTGACACGAAAGACTAAAAAGCAATAGTTGTTTCCAGTTAAAGCGAAGTAAGTCAAATTTTGATTTCCTGGTTATTGATATCAAATAAGTTTTTTTTGTCGTAAACTGAATTTTGAAGGCTAAATAAGTCCTCTGAGTAAATGGTATCATGGCTGAGACTAAGAATTACAATTAAACCTACTTAGAGCCAAACCTGAAGCAAAAACTAAAATAAAAGGGCTGAAAAAAATACAGAAATACAGGCAGATAAACAGACACACACACAAACATCTTGCCTTATATATATATATATATATATATATTATCAATTTTCTGCACTATTGTAAGTACTTAAACCTTGTAACTTCTGAATATCATTTCTTATGTCTTTGTCTATGAGTGCATCAAATTTGATTAAAATCGGACCACTCCTTCTCTAACCCGATTTTTTTTTATTATCAATTTTCTATATTTATCAGAGGTACCTTGACACAAAATCTAGCTAAGAACACTTGCAGACGCTTATAGTACAACTGTGTAAATTTTCAAGAAATCAGTTCAGCCATTTCGGAGTCTATAGGTAACAGACACACACACACACACACACACATAGAGAAAGTTCCATTTATAAATAAGTTTAGATACCTGCATATTCATATGCATGTACCTAGTCAGTATACCAGAATTTTTCACATCCCCTCTTATTTATTCACATATGCACTTACATCAGAATAGCATCAATTTATTCTGATGAAGACCTAAAGGATAAAATGCAAAAACTTTTCCATAGATTTTAGTAAAATTGTTCTTAATATATAATAATATATATATCGTTTTTGCCATACCCTACTATGAAGATTAGCTAGCTAGCCCCCAAGCTATTTGCTAGAGTAGTAAGTTCAGTCCTTGCTTTGTGCCTTCCTGATGTGGCTTTTTGCCAGAGATTGCCAAATTTAGTAAATGTGTGTGTGTGTGTGTGTGTGTGTGTGTGTGTGTGTGTGAATATCTATATATGTATATCTAGATTTATATCTGTATTGTGATCTAGTTTGTACATGAGGAGAATGAATTAAAAAACACGAGGAAGAAAATAAACAAAGATCAATAAGGGAGAAAGTAGCCATGAGGCTTCAATTTTATCAGATCATTTATCTTCTTTCAATGTCTCTTGTCACCTTCCAGAACATCCTGAAACACTCATGTTATTTCCACAGTGTAATTACTGATATATTAAAAATATTTTTTTATGATGTCATAAATACTGCTGCTTATAAAATACATAACATAATACTGAAGCATGTAAATTTATTGATAATGTCATGCCTGTGAATATTATCTATCAAAAATATTGTTTCTTACATGTGGTTAGTGATATATATTTTCCTTTGTATAATCCAGTTAAAAAAATAGCAGAAGTTTTGAATAATAGTTTTTCTACATTGTTTCTATCAAGAAAATATAATTTTATCCAATGACATTCACATGAAATAATATCACATTTGCAGAATAAAACTTTTTTTTTAATTATTGCAGTAAAGTATTTTCTTTTCAATTCTGTTTTCTTATATAGTAAATTTTTACTATATTGTTTCTCATGCTATGCTTCACATGAAAATATCACTTTTTATTTTAAACATTTCTTAAAAGATAACATGTTTCATATTTGCCTGAAAATATTTTACTGTGACTGTATATTTTTTTTTAATCGTTTCCTCCAAACAAGGCGGTACCACCACTGATGCACAGGGGGTAACATAAGTGTAGGAGGAGAGTGAAGAGAAAGTTGAACCAGTTACAGGGGATGTCAGAGAAAACACAAAAGAAGGATGGGAACAGGTGTGAAGATATTTGCGAAGGTAGAGAGAAAGGAAAAGAGCAAGATATACAGGGTGATGTAGAAAGAAATGGAGGCAAGTGGATAAGAGATGGGTATTGACATTGCATTTAAATTCCTGAAGGTTTTAGCTGTCAGGAAAGCAAGTATATGGAAGGGAGTTCCAAAGGAGGGAAGTGCAAGAAAAGAAGCTGCTGGAGTAGAATTGTCGGCTGCATTTGGTTGATCTAACTGTAGATAGGTGGGACATTGTTGCCAGTTTGGTTGCATGAATAAATTCTTGTGGCGGGGGCACTATTGACTTAAGTTCATCAGAGCAGAAGCCATGAAAATATTTGTAGGATAGACAGAAGGAAGCCACATCTTGCCAGTGAGAAAATGGCTGAAGTCAAGCTGTCAATTTGGGACCTATCACATTACAGATTCTCCTTTGAAGCCTGTCAAGAACTCTGAGATGAACAGCAGTGGGGCTTGACCATATATGACAGTAGTATTCTATGCACAGATGGATGATTGATTTGTACATATGCAAGATGGATTGAGGTGGAAAAGACTTCTTGGCCTAACACAGTGACCCGACCTTCCTAGCAGTGGATATAGCTATTGACTCAATGTAATGATTCCACTTGAGGTCATAAGATAGGGTAAGGCTTTTGAACTATTTTCTTTATCTTGATGGTTTTAGTCACAATCTCTTTTATTTCAAAAATGAAGAATTATCATTATTATGTAATAGCAGGCTGTTTGTTTCAAAGTATCCTTGTCTACTAGGGGGTTTAGTTAATCTTTGTTACAGACATCTGTTCAGGCATATTTGAGTTTCTTGAATAACCACAGAGCCAATCTGTAGTTTATACCACACATATGCTGAGTGAACGTCAGTTACACATATTAGGAGAGAATTCACAATCTAGAATGGTTAGTAGTTGAACAAGGCCAGCAAACTTGAATCCTCGGTTATGATGATGTGTAACTTCATGCTAGTACAACCAACAATAGCTTATGAACAGTTTTGCTTACCCCATTTCACTCACCAGACTTGGGTTAACTTGTGATATGGTTTTCAGGCTTTTCTCAGCAGTGTTGCATGCTGGAATCATTTCAGCGCCTTGACAAACTGACTATATCAAATCAGGGTTTCATGGTGACAATGCTGACATTCTAACTACTTAACCATTCACTCATTATTATACATCAATCTGTTTGAGCTGGTCTCCTCATCTTGGTTGTTACAATCTCAATGTTTCAGCTATTTCAGAGATAAAGAATTACCATTAATACTTCTGCCTTAGTCATGTTTGTTTGTTTGTCCATGGTCAGATTCAGATGTATCTTTCTGTGATGATTAGCCTCATGACTGGCACAAACTGATTAGATTTTGGGTTCAATCTGGTTGGGAAGAAAATTTCTGGGTTATTCTTCTGATTTTATTAATAACATTTAACTTTTGCCTTTCAAATGCCAAATACTGAATTACCTCCCATACATCATTTTAAATGCTAAATTACCTCACCTGTTTCCTTTTAAGTGTACATTTAATTTTTTTGAGAGTGGTCAAGTTAATTGTTTTTGTATTTTCACTCATGAGAGCAGTCAAGTTCATTGCAGTTAGTCGTTCTCATTTTAATTATCATATCATTCTTCAGTCTGCTGGGCCTGTTCTCCTCATCTTGATTGTAACAATCCCAATCTTGCATCTTTTTTTTTATTAATCATTTTACCCCTTTTTACCCCGAAACAAGGCAGTACTGCTACTGATGCACAGGGGGTTACAGTGAGAGGAGAGAGAAGAGAGAAAAGAAAAAAAGCAATATAAGGGATGTACAACAGGAGCATTCAACCAGATATGGCAACAATATTCAATGTATGAATGAATGGTAGATTTATAAATGTGCAAGAGGCATTCTGATGAGAAAAACTTCCTGGCTCAGCACAGCAACCCAACCTTCTTAGCAGTAAATGTAACTATTGATTCGGCATGCTCATTCCACTTGAGATCAGCTGTGAGTGAGGCCAAGGAGGCACGGTGTTTTGTTTTCAGGAAAATTAGCGTGATCTATACTGATGGAAGGTAGGAAAGCTTCTCTATGGTGGTTAAGAAAGAGCTGCTTCATTTCGGAAGCATTAAAATTTACGTGCCATTTTTTACCCCATACTATTACAGATTGGAGGTCCTTTCCCAGAACAGAAGCAAGGTTTAAGTTGTCAGCCCTGGCATATTTAATACTAAGACAGAAGTAAATGGCAGTGTCATCTGTATAGATGCCTACTAGGGAAATGATTACATCAGAAAGATCGATGATGAATATCAGGAAAAGCGTAACACCTAGGATAGAGCCTTGAGGGATGCCCGTGATCACATGAAAGGATTTTGAAACATGCCCATTCAAAATGTCTATCATTTTACAATTTGACAAAAGTGATTGGATTAAATTGAACAAACATCTAGTTATAAAATAAAAGCTCTAGCTTGTGTAGAAGGCCAGTATACCAAACCCTGTCAAATGCTTTTAAGATTCCAGGGCAACAGCCTGAGCTTTGCTATTCTTATAAAAGGCTTGTTATATATATTTGGTGATGGCTGTTACTAACAGACCAGATAGAGGGAAAAAAAAAACAGGGGAAAGCAGTGGATAACATATTTGAAGAACTTGATCAGGTGGATGACGGAACGAGGGTTGAGTGGTATGACAGGAGAAAGCATGCTAAGAGTCACCAGGGATAGGGAGATGTGGAAAGCAATGATCGCCTACATCCTGAAAAGACAGGGCACATAAATGAAGAAGAATAAGATGGCTGTTATCACATCAGTGGTAGACCTGATGAAGTGGAAGCCATGCTGTTTGTCAAAGTTGTTGGATATGAGATGTCGAACCATTTCAGCATTGAACACTTTGCCAAAAAGCAGTTAGAGTCTGATAGGTTAATGGAAGAGTTAGAGGCTCTCCAAATTTTTTTATAAACAGGAACGACAGAGGGAGACTTCCAACAAGCAGAGAAGCAAGAAGTAGTTATATTTGTGATTTCTGCCATACCTTGTAAATCAGTTCAAAAATTTTTTGTGTACATCAAATTTCATGTCATGATCAACAAGTGACCCAATTTTGGTTGAAATCAGACCAAGAGTTTTGATGCAAAATAGTTTCTGAGAATGAAGACACACAAACACACAGTTAGACAGACATAGATATATGTATGAATAAGGAATTGGGAGTGCAGATGGTGTAATCATGGTTCAGAATGAGAAATTAGCAAGATAAGTTCATATCCCTATCCTTCTTCTAGATTTATTGCCAGTTAGTTATATAGCTAGTTATATAGTTTGGAGATGACAGGAATTCAGATGAGGAATTATCATTATTATACATCAATCTGTTTGGGCTGGTGTCTACACTGTCATTATTGTTTTTGTTATTTCAGAGATAATGAATTGTCATCATTATACACTGACTTATTTGAACAGGTAGCCCCGTCTTAGTTGTTATAGTCCCAATGCTTCAGTTGTTTCAAAGAAGAAATATTATGATAATAGAGTGATCTATTTAGATTAATGTTTTCATATTGGGCATAACAGTCACAATCTTTTAGTTATTATATTCTCTGGCCTTATTCTTGTTACTTGATAACCTTCTGGGAATTTCAAACTAAACCCTTTCTCCAGTATATTGGGGCTAATGTCATTCTGTTCTCCATGTGAGGTCATCTCTTAACAGTTCATTTTTCTTTGAGATATTGTTTCATTTCACCCCAACTTTAGCCACTATATGATTTCCACTGCCTGACTCAGAGATTGAAAAATAAGGATACTATACTACTCAAAAGAGATCAGTATACAATAATAATTCAGAAATTCAAAGAAAAATAATGTTAATGTATTATCTTTATAAATATATTATTCATTGAATTTGCAATTTGTACACATTTCCTCATTTAGTGCTATATTCTCTGAGAATATAATTAGGGCTCATCACAATTTCTTTAAGACCTTAAAAAATATGTCTTATTGGAAATATAGAAAATAATGCATGGTTTTGAATCATTTGACTGTAATGTTTTCTGCTAAAAGGAGTTATATTGCCTTCAAATGTCACAAACATTAGAAAATAGGATAAACTGGGGTGACTTCTTGAAAATGTTGAAAATTAGGCATGGTTTTGAATCATTTGATTTTATTATGTTCTCTGCTAAGAGAAATTATAATGGCTTCAAATGTTATGAACATCAAAAGATAGGAGAAAACAGGGTAACTAAATAGAAATGTTGAAAACTTTACATAATTTTGAATTACTAGCAGTATAGCCTGGTGTTGCTTGGGTGTAATGAAAGCTTTAAAACTAATCTATAGTCCTAGAGCTCAGACTCTTTGGACGTTGGCACGAAAGACTAAAAAGCAATAGTTGTTTCCAGTTAAAGCGAAACTGTAGACTGAAAGAAAAATGAATGGATGTAAGTCAAATTTTGATTTCCTGGTATCAATATAAAATTTTCTGCACTATTATAAGAACTGCAACCTTGAAACCTCTGAATATCGTTTCTTATGTCTTTGTCTATGAGTGTATCAAATTTGATTAAAATCAGACCACTCCTTCTATAACCCGATTTTTTCGATTATTGATTTTCAATATTTATCGGGGGTACCTCAACACAAAACCTAGCTAAGAACACTTGCAGACACTTATAGTACAACTGTGTAAATTTTCAAGAAAATCGGTTCAGCCATTTCGGAGTCTATAGGTAATGGACACACACACACACACACAGACAAAGTTCCATTTATAAATAAGTTTAGATTTGACTTTAATACACACTATACTAAATGAAGGTACAGTGGCTGAAGAGGTCATGAACATTAGAAAATAGGATAGACTGGGGTGACTTAATGGAAATGTTAAAAATTATGCATAGTTTTGAATCATTTGGTCATAATATGTTCTCTACTAAGAGAAAATTTAGTAGCCACGGATGTCATGAACATTAAAAAAATAGGAGAATGACTTGATATAAATGTTGAAAATTGTTCATGGTTTTGAATTTATTTGACTATAAAATTTTCTTTACTAAAAGAAGATATAATAGCCTATGACCTCAGAGAAATATTAAAAATTATACATGGTTTTAAATTATTCTACTATAATCTGTTTTTTTCTAAAAGAAGGTACAGTGACATCAGAGGCAATGAACACTTAAATATATCCAGCAACTGACACTTCATTTAGCCAATGAAATTTTTACTTTCCAGTTACATGTTCATTATAACATAATAAATTAAAATGACTATGATGGATTTTAAAATTATTTGAATAAGATAAATATGACGCTTCTATAAACACCCAGATCTTGAAAATGATCAAAAGTATTTTTTTTTTTTTTATAAGCGTTTCACCCCGAGCAAGGCATGTCACTGCCACTACTGTGCAGGGGGCTACGTAGAGTGGAGAAAGGCTGATTAAATATAGGAAATAACAGAGGGTGGGTGATAGGCGGGTGAGGATACCGAGAATGAGGGTTGGGTAGATGAGAGTGTTGTGAGAATAGTTGGGAGTTAGTGTGATAGGAGGTGTCTATTGACCCTACATTTAAACACCTGGAGATTGTAACTGTCGGGAAAGCAGACTTGTGGAAGGGAGTTCCACAGGCGAGAAGCGCGAGAAAAGAAGCTGTTGGAGTAGAATTTACGGTTACATCTTATTTGTTTAACTGTAAAAAGGTGGGACCTAGTTGCTAATCTAGTATCTCGTGTAAATTCGTGCTTAGGCGGCACCAGTGATCTAAGCTCATCGGAGCAGAAGCCATGAAAGTACTTGTAGAAGAGGCACAGGGAAGCTACATCACGCCGGTGTGAGAGCGGCTGCAGCCGGTTTGCCAAGTCAGTATCAACCAAGTTACAGATCCTCCTTTGTATTTTGTCAAGAAGCCCAAGGAGAGCAGCAGGGGCACCCGACCAGATATGGCAGCAATATTCAATACACGGGCGGATGGTAGATTTGTATATGTGTAGAATAGTTTCAGGTGGGAAAAATTTCCGGGCCCTGCACAGGGAGCCCACTTTCATAGCAGCAGATTTGGCAATGGATTCAATATAGTCATTCCATTTGAGGTCCGCCGAGAGTGTAAGGCCAAGGAGGCGTAGTATTTTACTCTCTGGGAGGCTAGCCTGTCCCATGCTAATGGGAGGTAGATGCGATTGTCTATGGTGGTTAGTTGATAACAGCTTTGTTTTGGAGGCATTGAAATTTACCAACCATTTCCTACCCCAGGTCACTACGGATTGGAGGTCCCTTTCAAGTGCGGCAGCGAGGTTCACTTTGTCGTCCAGACCTGGTTTCTGATCGATGCCAGAGTAGATTGTTGTGTCGTCGGCATACATGCCAACTTGGGATCTAATGGTGTCGGGGAGATCATTAATGTAGATCAGAAAGAGCGTGGGGCCTAGGATAGAACCTTGAGGGACGCCCGCGTTCGTCTGGTAGTTTTGGGAGGCATGCCCATTTAATACCACCTTTAATGTGCGGTTAGAGAGGAAGGACTGGATGAGGTCAAACAGATGTCCAGTTATCCCATAGCTCCGCAGTTTGCACAAGAGGCCAGCCTGCCAGACCCTCTCGAATGCTTTGGAGATATCCAAGGCAACGGTTCGGGCTTCACCATTCTTGTCGAGTGCCTGGTATATGTACTCGGTAATGGTCGTTAGCATATCAGCAGTAGACCTGGTGAAGCGAAACCCATACTGTTTGTCAGAGAGAAGCCCATTGGTCATAAATGGGTGCAACCATAACCATTCAAATATATATATATCTATACTTAGTAGATATAAATATTGACATGACCAAGGATGCATCCCAGAAGCTGAGTAGAGTGTTAAGAAACAAAAAGATTTTGCTGGAAACAAAAAAGAGAGTTTTTTTTGTTTTTTTAAATTTTTAATCATATCATCCCGAGCAAAGCAGTAATGCCACTGATGTGCAGGGGGCTACGTAAGAGTGAAAAGATTAGAAAAGAGAAAGCCGGAAACCACATCCTAAACAGGGAACAAGGGATGAGCCTCTTCACATGTTCAATAGACGTGGGTGGAGTGTGAACCAGGCGATAGTTTAGTCTATCTACTCCAATTGAAAAAAAAGAAAAAAAGAAAAGAACTGGATTGTTGTGATGCCAGTCCTTCAATATGACAGTGAATGCTGGACAATCTCATCAAAGATGAAGGAAAGACTTTAAGCAACCAAAATGTTTTACAGAAAGATGTTGAGGATACCATGGGTGGAACACGTGAGCAACAATGTGACTTTGGTGATGATGGACACAAGAAGAAAGCTGATGCTTAACATTGGGAAAAGACAACTGAAGTTTTGGGGACATAATGAGAAAAAAGGGCTGATGGAACCTGATGTTCACAGGAAGGATAGAGGGGAAGAGAAGCAAGCAAGAAACACATGAAATAGATGGCGAAGATTGGATGGAATAACTGCAGAAGGGGTATAAGAGCAATTGGAGATAGGGAGATGTAGAATATCATGATTGCCTACGTCCTGAAAGGACATGGAACATAGAAGAAAATATACTCTCTAAAGTTAACTAAAAAATAAAAAAAAAAGTTTTGCTGTCATTTTTAAATATATACATTTTGTATAAAACTCGTTCAAATAAATATAGTAGATACTATATTCTGGATAACGATCCAAAATAATTTAATACTAAATAGGAAATAAAGTAGTTTTAATATTTGTGGGCCCTGTATTAGAAATAAATTACAGAATTTAACATTTTATGTTTATTCTCCTCAGGGTTCTTGACAAAATACAATGGAGAGTCTGTAATGTAATCGATACCGACTTGGCAGACTGGCTGCAGTCACTCTCTCATCAGCATGACATGACCTCCCTGTGCCTCTTCTATAAATACTTTCATGGCTTCTGCTCCAATGAACTAAAATCACTGGTGCCCCCTAGGTACGAATTTGCACGAGATACTAGATTAGCAACTAGGTCCCACCCCCTTACAGTGAAACCAATAAGATGTAACCGCAATTTCAACTCTAACAGTTTCTTTTCTCGCACTTCCCGCCTGTGGAATTCCCTTCCACATGATTGCTTCCCTGGTAGCTACAATCTCCAGGAGTTTAAATGAAAGGTCAACAGACACCTCCTAACACACTAACTCGCAGCCATTCTTTCAAACACTCTTCCCATCTGCCCAACCCTCAGCCTCCATATCTTTACCTGTCTATCACCCTCCTTCTGACATTTCCTATATCTAACCTCTCTTTCTCTTCACCTTCCCCTATGTAACCTCCGGCACAATAGTGGCAGTGGAATGCCTTGCTTGGGGTGAAATGATTAAAAAAAAATGTGAAGTATATATTTTTTTTTTTTAATCATCTCACCTCAAGCAAGGCATTCCACTGCCACTATTGCACATGGGGCTACATATGGGAAGGTAAAGAGAAGGAGTGGTTAGACATAGGGAATGTCAGGAGGAAGGTGACAGATGAGTAAGGATACCGAGGATGAGGGTTGGGCAGATGGAAAGAGTGTTTGATAGAATGGGAGCAGGTTAGTGTGTTAGGAGGTGTCTATTGACCTTACATTTCAACTCCTGGAGATTGTATCCATCAGGGAAGCAATCTTGTGGAAGAGAATTCCACAGTCAGGAAGTGCGAGGAAAGAAACTGTTGGAGTAGAAGTTGCAGTTGCATTTTATCGGTTTCACTGTAAAAGGGTGGGATCTAGTTGCTAATCTAGTATCTCGTGCAAATTCACACCAGTGATCTAAGTTCATCAGAGCAGAAGCCGTGAAAGTATTTATAGAAGAGACACAGGGAAGCCACGTCGCGCCGGTGGGAGAGAGACTGCAGGTGGTCTGCCAAGTCGGTAGGGACCAAATAAGTGAACACAAAATTATCAATTTAAAATTTGTATATTTAATTTATATTTGTGAACAAATTATTCAGTTCAAATGTAGCAAAAAAGAAATGCAGATGGAGCTGTTAATTGCTACTTATAATGATACCCTTAGCCATCATTCAAACAGACAATGTTTAGTGTGCTGTCTCTGCAGAATGTCTGCATATAGCTGTCATGCCAGAACAGAGCTAGTAAAAACCCAGAACATCTGGTCAAAATGTTTGCCAGCTTCCTCATGATATAGCTAATATAATGCTAGCAATGCAAATGATTCCTTTGCTAGCCAACCATTGAAATTTTAAGCTTCCTAAGAGCAGACACATTTTCTGAGGCTTACAGCCCTATCCCGTTGAATACACCGGTTCTCGCTCGATCACCAAAGTTAAGCAGCATTAAGCCTGGTTAGTACTTAGATGGGTGACCACTTGGGAGCCGAGTTCGAATTCCAGTTGAATACCCTGCATTCACTTAAGCACTGGTACCCTTGGAAAAGGTATTAATCCTTCCCTTCCCTCCAGTTATGGGTTAAATAACAAGGGTAGGACTTGGGGACCCTGCCCTTAAAAACAAATCCCAATGAATCTTGATGCTCGAAAAGAAAAATGTATTACTAGACACAAAACTTCTATAAAAACAACAATAATTTGTTGAAAGAAAAAGGTATTACCAGCAATAAATAAATAAAATTTAGTTGGCAATAAATGACCCGTCGAGGTTGATATGCCATAAAAACAAAAACAACCAACCAACCAACATATTCTGAGAAGAGGCAGTCTAGCATTTTGCTGTGTTGACTATATAACGTGATTTCTGTTCATGTTACCCACCATTGTTTAAAATTCATTCATTCATATTTCTGTTTATAGTGTCTGAGCTGTATTTTCTGAACATGTGGCATTCACATGTGGAAGTTTTGTCCGTACACTGCCCATCATGATCCAGCAGTTGGCTTCTTTAGTGCTTGATTTCAGTGCTGCTGATTTTCCCATCCTCTTTGTTGGCAGATATCTAACTAATAGGAAGAAAATCTTACGGTGAATTTGTGAAATTTTTTAAATAGATACTCATAAATATATAACCACTGATGCAGAGTTATGGAATATTCCTTTCTTTCTCAAAAATCTTTTTAAATACAGCCAACGTGTCTTTATTCTTCTTGTATGTATAGAGAGGGGTCAAAAGGGTGATACATAATTTTCTTCGTGTATTATCACCTTGTAAGCTGTCAGAATATTTCTTTAAAACTGTTTTCATGTTTTCACTCAATTCTGACATAAACCTACCAAACGCTATGGGCTTGTCTGTTTTCAAAAATGTTTAGACATTCTCCTTGTAATGGATGTGTAATATAAGTTCTACAACTTACATTTTGCAAACTCATGTTTCACTCAATTCTAAACTCTTATAATTTTTATCAAATTTTAGATATAAAAATCATCAGAAATCAATCAAATGAAAGTTTTGTTTCAATTTCTTTGAAAAGATAATGATTACACCATGAAAAAAGAACTAACAATGATCTTAATTAAAAAACATTTTAACCAAGAGTTGTGAAGAAGACAGAATGTATGGTTGTGAGCAAGAGAAAAGTCCCAAGATAGGAACTGTGAATTGGAGATATCAAAATCAGACAAATACAGAATTTTAAATATCTAGGACATGTTTTAACAGACTTCCCACCTGTGGAACTCGCTCCCATATTCTTGCTTTCCTGATGGCTACAACCTCCAAGAATTTAAATGCAATGTCAATACTCATCTATTAACCACTGGACTCTAGCTCTCTCCCCACCCCATATATCCTTCCCTTTCTCTCCACCTATGTACCTGTCATCACACCTGCATTCTCATCTTTCTGTCGCTCCTTTCTAACTGGTGTGTACTCCTCACTCTCTTCTAATTAATCTCTCTTACAGTTATGTAGCCCCACCGCACATCAGTGGCATTTCCGCCTTGCTCGGGGTGAAATGATTAAAAAAAAAAAATGACAAAAAATATTAATCCAAAATCACAAGGCAAATTGGAATAACAAACGATGTTTTCCAAAAACTAAAAGTACTACAACACAGAGAAATTTCATTAGAAACAAAGAAAAGAGGGCTAAAATGCTATTTAATATCAATCCTTCTATATGGCAGTGAATGTTGGACAATTTCCTTACAGATAAAAGAAAAAGACTTGAAGAAATAATTAGAAGGATACTGGGAATACCATGGATAGTGTATGTAAGACAAAATGAAGTTCTAAGAAAATGGAAACAAAAATGGTTACTCAGAAAGAGACAGTTGAAATTTCTGTGAAAGATAATGAGGAAAGAAGGGTTAAAAATTGTGGCACTCTCAGGATATATCAAATGTAAGCGTGAAACAGCAAGTAAACTACCAAATGTGCTTGCCTCGATGAAGGGCAGAAGAGAAGTGAGATTGATAATAATTATTAAAATATTACCAGGATCAACAAAGGATAGGAACTTGTAAAGAATCAAGATCACCCACATCCTAAAGGGACACATCTCATAGAAGTAAAAACACTTAAAAATAAAACTAGTATGATGAAAAAATTAACCTAATTACATGTATTTTTTTCTTTAATCTCAAAATGTCTTTTATCCTACTTATAATTATTTGTTTTCTTTTTCTGTTTTCAAATTTTCAGTTTTTTTTTTCCTTCCTTACAAGTTCACGTGATGTTACATGGATCTGTCCACTGCCAGGAGGCATAAGTTTTGGATAATAACAGTATCCCCTATCTGACTCATGAAGAATTATCTGCAGCCAATCAGGTTGCAATAGCCTGGAGTTTACAAAAATCATGAAAGGCAAACACACAGACACAATGGCTGGTTGTTTCTACTGCATTGTCTTATGACAACAGACAGTTTGGAACAGAAGAAATAATGAGAAGTAATGTTTAACATAACAATATACTTCCACTAAAAACCTTTTTCATCAGACAAGGATGAAGATAAGACTTAGAAATGTTGTCTACAGATAATCAATGTTTAATTAATAAAGAAGTATGGGTGGTTGTAATAACATTGGAATGTATTACAATTATTTTTGTCTTTTCAATCAAATCTTTATTGAACTGTTACAATGTTTTAAGCTTATTTTTAAGCTCCATATGGTATCTTTTGATGGTCCAAGCTCTTCTTAAATATTTCCAGTGTTGATGGCTAGGTTCTCCACTACCTTATAGTCATAATTGTCAGCTGATGTTTCTCCAATTCTGAACTTTATTTCAATGAGCAAATCACCACCTTTAAAACACTTGAACTAATTTTAAAATTTACAGTTAGATATTGCTTCTTTTCTTTATACTTTCCAAATTCCATGAACAGATTCAGGATCTTTGAAGCTCAGTTTAAAATACTTCTTCAGAATTACAGAAATCTCTATACATGTATCCACAATTATAACATCGGACAAAAGGTTCAATTGAATAGTTGTAATAAAAAATTTTATAAAGTGTGTAATGAGAGTATTGTCAGCACTGAAAATAAAATTAAATTCACAATTAACAGTTATAAATAAACTTATCATATCTGTCTTAAACATAACCTCAAATCAGAACATTAGACACAAAAATTTTAAAAACTTGTCACAGAATGCATCACCTGAAAGAGGGCATTCTTTCAATGTACACAAAAAGTTTGAAAACTTGTCACAATGCATCATCTGAAAAAGGGCATTGTTTCACTAAAGTTAGATAACTTGTTACAGAATGCATAATCAGAAGTGCTTTGTTTCCATCCATCAAGGAACAGTGGTGGAAGAGAAATGATACAACTGAAATTAGCATACAAACCTACAGCTGAATTAGATAAATAAATCACAGAAATTATAATTGAAATGTACAACATCGGCGAAATCCCAGAAGACCTAAGTAGATTGATTTTTATAGCACTGCCTAAGAAGCCAGGTGAAAATGAATGTGAACTCCACCAAACAATCAGATCAATGAGCCATGTAACAAAACTCATCATCCGAATTTGAATGAACAGAACATGCAGCAGAATCAGGCCGGAAAAAGGACAAGAACAGTGTGGTTTTTTAAAGGACACTGGAACAAGGAATACAACATTTATTCTTAGAGTCTTATAAGAAAAAGCAATAAAAAGGCAGAAGGGTGTGCACCTGTGTTTCATCGACTAAGCAAAGGCATTCAACAAAGTATGCCACAAACACCTGATAGGGAAACTTTGCAACCTTGATATATTCAGGAAAGACCTTAAAGCAATGAAGAACCTTTACCGGCAGCAAACTAAGCAGGAAACGATTTCAGCAGATATACAAAGATAGAAATGGGTGTAAGACAAGGATGTGTATTCTCTCTTGATATATTTAACCTATACAGTGAGACCATTTTGGGAGCTCTAGAAGTTTTGCCAAGTTTCATCATTAGTGGCCACAATCTGAATGATATGAGATACATGGATGATACAGTGCTGATAGCAGATACAGGAAAAAAGCTACAAGACCTCCTACAAGAAGTAGTTAAAGAAAGTGGAAAGAAAGGACTATATATCAACTACAAAAAAACTACATGGTAGTCAGTAAAACAAGGAGCCTAAAATGCCAACTACAAGTTGGTGATACCAAAATCAAACAGGTGCAAAAATTTAAATACCTGGTCACAGAGGACAGAAAGGATGATACAAAGCTTCAAAAGCATATTGGTATTACCAAGGATGCATTCCAGAAGCTAAGTACAGTATTAAGAGACAGGAAAATTTCACTGGATTGTTACCTGATATCAGTCCTTTAATATGGCAGCAAATGCTGAAAATTGTATCAAAGATGAAAGAAAGACTGCAATATGATTCTACAGAAGGATGCTGAGGATGCCATGGATGGAACACGAGAGCAATGACATGGTTTTGGAGAAGATGGACACATAAAGGAGAATAATACTTAATATCAGGAAAAGACAGCTGAAGTTTTTGGAACATGTAATGAGGAAGGAGGGCTTGGAGAACCTGATGCTCACAGAACAGATAGATGGGAAGAGGGACAAGTGAAAGCAGCATACCACATACCTGACAGACTTGGGTATATGGATGGTGGAGCAGAAATTGAGTAGAATAACAGGAGAAGGGGTATTAAGAGTGATAAGGAAATGTGGAGGGCCATTATTGCCTACATCCTGAAGGGACATGGCACATAGGAGAAAAAGAGGAGGAATCTTATGATGATTAAAAACTGGATGTAAATTTGGTTCACAAACATGAAACAATTAAAAATGTAATTAAAATCTTTAGAAAAGAATTGAAAATAAATCTGAAAGATGATGAATATCCAGAACGAAAAATTAAGCAACATAAACAACTTGAGGATAATTCAGAAAAAAAAAAAACCTTCTTTTTCTTTTATGTGCTGTGTTCCTCCAGGATGTAGGTGATCATGGACCTCCACTTACTCTTATCCCTTGTAACTCTTCACACTTTTTTTCTTGGTATCTCTCCCAAACTCCACCCTACCATCAAGTATATCTTGCATTACTTTCATCTATCTCTCTTTTTCTCTTTCCATCCCATGAGTATTAGTTTCTCCAAGCCCTCCTTCCTCATTATGTTAAAAAAACTTCGATTGTCTTTTCCTGTTATTAATTATAAGTTTCTTTTTCATTTGAATCCCTTCCAAAACTTTGTTGTTGATCACATGTTCAGTCCATGCTATCCTCAGTATTCTTGCGTAGAAAAAAAACAACATGGTCAATATGCATTATGCATTAAAGAAAATCAAAAATCACACCCCTCAATGGCTGCAGACTTGTGAACTTAAAGCAGAAACAAGGGATTTATTTTGATTAAACAATATCAAAGCTTATTAACTTATAATTACAAAGAAATGTTTTGAAAAATGGCCAGTCAGTTAAGTGCCATACGTGATCTGACCTACCAATGTTTTGGGGGATATA
Source organism: Ascarosepion bandense (assembly GCA_037127315.1). NCBI lineage: Eukaryota > Metazoa > Mollusca > Cephalopoda > Sepiida > Sepiidae > Ascarosepion > Ascarosepion bandense. Next base: position 1,058,523 of record JBBBDQ010001007.1, on the reverse strand, counting down.
TTCTGTTCTTATAAAAAAATTAGATTTTTGTAATTTTTAAAAAATTGATTTATGATTCTTTTAAATCTGTATTCATTCATTCAGTCAGTTAAGTGCCATACGTGATACACGCTTGGGCGAAAGAGACATGACTGACTGGGCAGAAGATTATCCTGCAGTAGATTGCCATTGCTTTCTGTGGTAGACTGTTTGCCAGTCAAGGCTATAGAACCCAATCTGTCCTGTTATTTAACCCATAACTGGAGAAAAGAGATGGATTAATACCTTTCCCAAGGGTATTTGTGCGTTAATGAATGCAAGGAATTCAACTGGAATTCGAACTCAGCTCTCCGATTTCTCATTCCGAGTCGATATCCACTGCACCACAATGGTACTGATCTAAAATGCAATGTTTAGAACTGACTAGAATAGGCCAATATTTACACGTTATTAGACCTGATCTAAAATGCTGTTTTTGCCAACAATATGTTAAACTAACAAATCATCTTAATCTATTCAAACTACAACAGAATATAAACACAAAGAATAGGCCAGTATCTACACTGGAAAATTTGTAAGAATGACCAAATATTTACAGTAAATAACTGGTATGATCACCAAGAACCAGTCACTGAAGAGAAATGCATCAATGCTATAAATGTGCAAGTACTGACAAGATCACTGGCATAAACAAACCAGATATAATCATCAAGGAGCAGAATAAAACCTGCCTTTTAATTGGTATCAATATTTTATCTGATCGAAATATATTTGTAAAAAATGAAAAAATTAAATAGCTTTATAGACTTTGTAATTGAAATGCGAAAGATGTTGAATTTGAAATCAGGCTATTCAGTAATTGTTTGGATAATGGAGATGATCAAAAAAAGACGCTAACAAACATTAATAATATATTTGGCTACTTTACATTCCATGAAATTCAAAAAAATATTATTCTCTACTCAGTAGTAGCAATGGTATTGTCAAATGTATTTTTACAATAGCATAGTCAAGATAAAGAATATATACATCACTTAAGCTTTTTGATGCTTTATCTCATTGGTTGTGACCCAGTAATAGATTTTATTAAACAGAAATCAAATGGAAATAATAATAATGATAATCCTTAGATATCTAAAACAAAACCCAGAATTCACCATTCTTATCTAAAGATTGACCGGCTCTTTCAGCAATAATTACACATTAGTATTTGACCTAGAAAGTGAAATATTATCAATATATATAAAAAAAAACTTTAATTAAATAGGATCCTTTTGAGAATTTGAGACTCATTTAATTTTAATTTTATTGTTTTGGGTATCACAGTAATCTTCATGTCTCATAGCATTTTTTAGTCTTGAAATTTTACCAAATTTTCATTACTGGATGTTCACACTAGTAATAACTGGTAACTTACACTGGAGATTACATAACACTAAGTCTCCTCAATACTTCAGCACATAAGTTAGTGTTCAAGTAATTTTAAGCAATGTTATTCTCTGGATGGTTCCAGTTGCTACATTTCTTATCTTTGAATCTTGGAAACATTCCTAGTACTCAAATAATGACTGCTATGACTATTACATTTATGTTCCACAATTTCCTTAGCAAAATCAAGACCAAATGAAAAGATTTTCAAGTATTTTTCATCTTATAATTAATATTAGATTTACATCTACCATTAATTTAAAATGTTGCTTATATAGAAAATTGATTTCATAATTCTATAATGCAAATTGAAGGTAGTACAGATTTTTGCTTATACCCTTTTTGAGCAGTACTCATTTGCGAGGCAGTATGCTGGTTAACAAGGAAACATCTTCAAAGAACGCTGTGGAAATGAAGCGCTGAGGTAATTTCCTGAAAATTATATAATGTGAAACACATTTCAAGAAATTCACTAAAAATCTATTCCCCTAACCCTATGAACTGAGTACGAGAGAATGCAGAATGTAAAAATAAACTTACCTTATACTGTCTTCTGGGAAGCCTCTGCAAATAATATTTTTTTATTTCTATTTCTTCAACTGAGGATAGTTTTTTTTCGTAATAGGTGAATATTTTTCATATTTGAAGTTGAGAATTGCTCCTAAGCCATTGTATCATGCATAGATTTAAACTTAAAACTATTATTTAAAGGTCACCTCCACATTATTTGCCCTATAAATTTGATATTAACAACTTTTCTTTGAATAACTTGTTCACAAAAAAAAAAATCACATCAATATTCATTGACAGTTTTTATCCAAAAGTCATTCAAAAAATTATACAAATCATTAAAAGCAAACAAAAAACATGGAATTGTATTTCATAAAATCTTTTTCTATAATGAGTTACAGAGTGCAATAGGTAAATTGTTGCCATTTTATATTTTTAATTTTGTGTATGCATGTTGTTTGTTCTTGATTTTGTCAACTGCACAGTATAGTGGGGTCAGTTGGACACCATTTGTGAGAAAAAAACATACCATGACACAATTCACTCTGCCAGAAATTTGGAAACCGCATGCTGTACTGCCTGGTGTTCACTCTGGAATTTCCAATTTCCAAGCATTTGGGTGTCAATCTGAAGACAATGCAGAGGATTTGGAAAGAGTTAGATGAGTTTAATGGTGATTACGAAGGTGTTTGGAGTGATCACTAGCGATGGCAACATTATGTATTCATTCATCTTCCCACAAGAACTCAGACTCAACACTGAGATCTACATCAAGTGCCTTGAAGAGGTAGTGCCGCCCTAGGTCAAAAGTGTTACTGCTGGAAGACCCTGTCTAGTAGCAGCCCCAATCCTGGCTGTCAGACAATTACTGCAGCCACATCACCACTTACATCTGGCCACCTAACTCCCAAGATGGCAACCCCCTTGATTATTTTGTGTTGGGCACAGTTGAGCAACTCACCAAAAAAACTCCTTGTTATACCAAACATGAAGGCAAGGATTATGGCAGCATTTACCAATTTAAGCAAGGAGACTGTCCAGGAGAGATGCAGGAGATTCCAAAGTCATCTGGAGGCTATGCTTTATTTCCACTGGTAAGTTTATTGAATAAATTTACTCTTTAATATTTCAAGAATTTTTTTTTATAATTTTGGTAAATACATCTGGTAAATTGAGAGATCATTGTTATTTTCATTTCTGCCCAATTTAGACGACAATTCATCCATTGCATTCTGTATAACGGAACATCATCAATAATCAAACCGACATTTAGAACTGGATAAATATTTGAAAAATGTTGGTTTAATCTACAGCTGTTAATTGTATGAAAATAAATATATTCCCCTCTCTTTATGAATTCCCCCTTTCTTTATTGTTTGATTTTATTCTGAGCTTTATTAACTCTCTTCAAAAAAACAATCTCACCTTTTTCCTTAATCTTACACCAAATCATTTTTTTTTATTTTGGGAATTCATCACAAAGTTTTCAACTTCCAAACAACGTACCACTAAAGTGCTGTCATTGTGAATAGAAGTGTAAACCTCATAGCCTCCAACCCAATACCCTATCCAGTATTCCACATAACACTGTGATAGATAGCAAATGAACAGAACAATGGCACCTATCAGCAAGCAGCAACAATCAACACTAACAGTGAGAAGAACAAAGAAAAAGTGCTATGTCCAATAATTACTTGGGGTAAATTTCCTCTGATAAAGAAATTGTGTTTGCAGAAATAGAAGAAGAAAAAAAATGGTGTATTCCTTATTGTTCTAGTACTTAACATTTTTTTCCATTGTCTTTCATTTAGCAAATTCAATCTTTTTTTTATATTTTCTTTATTGAAATCCATTTAGGCAGGGCCAAATATATATCTTGATTTAAAACTTATTTTTATATGAGGTTGGCTCTCTATGCAATGTGTATGTGACCCTACTTGTATGTACATCTGTATGCATATTTGAATCAGCTTATATATACATACATATATATCTGTGCCATATATATTTCTAGGTAAGTGAAATAGCTGTCTGTACCAAAATGTCTAGCCTGGGATCACACCTGGTTATAATGACAATAAAATGATTCTTTAGTTTTAAAGTGAGCTGTTAAACATCTCTCAGAATTGAGTCATGAGCTACATTCCTTCATTTCACCTGTTCAAACCTTTATAGCAAAGACATGTCATGCTATATACATGGTGTCAACTCATTCTTGTTGCCTTCATATTCAATTGGTAAAAAGGTTGTTGGTCGGTTGTTTTGTTTTTATGGCAAATCAACCTCGGCGGGTCATTTATTGCCAACTAAATTTTATTTATTTATTGCTGGTAATACCTTTTTTTGTTTCAACAATTTATTTTTGTTTTTAATATAAGTTTTGTGTCTAGTAATACATTTTTCTTTTCAAGTATCAAGATTCAATGGGATTTGTTTTTAAGGGCAGGGTTCCCAAGTCCTACCCTTCTTATTTAACCCATAACTGGAGGGAAGGGAAGGATTAATACCTTTCCCAAGGGTACCAGTGCTTAAGTGAATGCAGGGTATTCAACTGGAATTTGAACTTGGCTCACCGATTTCTCTTTCCGAGCCGATATCCACTGCACAACAACGCACATCCGTCATTATACGCTTACAGTACCTGGTATTCCCAAGCGGTCACCCATCTAAGTACTGACCTGGTAAGAAGGAAGTTCCACTCAAACAGCTTCTTCCCAAGAATAACTTCTTTGTGGTATAAACTCCAGAGAGAATGCTTCTCCAGTCACCACCATCTTAACCTCATCAAGTCTATGTTGACTATCCTACATATCCCCATAATCCGTGCAACAACATTACTCAGTAACTCCCCTAACTTGAGTGGCTCTTGGGTCTTAGATTGGGTGAGCATTTAGTAAAAAAATATTCTTTATAACTTCTAATACCAAGATAAAAGAAACGAGAAGGATAATTTTTAAAAAATATCTGTTTTATAATATATTTGTTTCAAAGTTAATTTTCAACAATACTGGTTATGATGATTTTCTAAGTGGAGCTTAGATATAGAACAAGATCAAAAGTACGAGGCACCAAGTGGGGTCAAACCTACTATTCAGCTGTAACTGATCGAGCAAGACAAGCTTGCTAACTATTACACTATGTCAAAGTACCCCTTTTTTCCAAGTAAAGCTTAGACATGGCACAAGGTTGAAAGTGTGAAGCACTCAGTAAGGATTGAACTCACTACTCAATCATAATTTCCCTAGCAAGACAACAAAGTGACTCAGGCAATATTTGTAATGTACAGTGACTATGTAAGAGAAATTAGTGGCATAAAAGACAAAATATATTTCAGTTTATCTTGTAAATAGGAACTACTGAAAAATACTACAAATACTTATGCTACTGATTATTATTTTTCTGATGAAAAAATACTAGGAAAGTAGATAAAATACTTTTAGGAAAAAAATGATTCTGTAAAATAGTTTTTTTTTTAAAACACACAAATATTGAAGGAAAGTAATAAAACATAAATACTGCTAAAAAACGAAAAAAATTAAAATACACAAATATTAATAATAAAAGAGAATTTATAATTTCCCAGCAAAGTATGTGAATTTTTACTGCAAAAGATATTTATGTATGACAGAAAAGCAACTGAACAACAAAGAGATTATATATTAAACCTTCCCCAGGGACCAATAAATATTGTCACCAAATTGGAAGACAATATTTTCACCATTTATGAGAAGACTAGAAACAACAGAAATTTAATTCTAGCAAAGTATTCAGAAAATATTATGGAGTGAGTTCATAAGAAATGAAGAGCTTTGAAAATTATACTACCGGCCATAATTATTAGGCCACCCAAGTCTTTTAATATAATTCTACTAAAGTATTCAGAAAATATTATGGAGTAGGTTCATAAGAAATGAAGAGGCTTTAAAGTATACTACCGGCTATAATTATTAGGCCACCCAAGTCTTTTAATATAATTCTACTAAAGTATTCAGAAAATATTATAGAGCGAGTTCATAAGAAATGAGGAAGCTTTAAAGTATACTACCGGCCATATGAGTATTAGGCCACCCAGAATCTTTTAATACAAATTCTACTAAAGTATTCAGAAAAATATTATAGAGCGAGTTCATAAGAAATGAAGAGGCTTTAAAAATTATACTACCGGCCATAATTATTAGGCCACCCAAGTCTTTTAATACTGTTCTACTAAAGTATTCAGAAAATATTATAGAGCGAGTTCATAAGAAATGAAAGACTTTAAAAATTATACTACCCGGCCATAATTATTAGGCCACCCAAGTCTTTTAATATAATTCTACTAAAGTATTCAGAAAATATTATAGAGCGAGGTTCACCAGAAATGAAGAGGCTTTAAAGTATACTACCGGCCATAATTATTAGGCCACCCAAGTCTTTTAATATAATTCTACTAAAGTATTCAGAAATATTATAGAGCGAGTTCATAAGAAATGAAGAGGCTTTAAAGTATACTACCGGCCATAATTATTAGGCCACCCAAGTCTTTTAATATAATTCTACTAAAGTGACTAGAATATATTATAGGCAGTTCATAGAGAAATGAAGAGGCTTTAAAGTATACTACCGGCCATAATTGTGACCACCCAAGTCTTTAATATAGAACTCTACTAAAGAAGTATTCAGAAAATATTATAGGCGAGTTCATAAGAAATGAAGAGGCTTTAAAGTATACTACAGCCATAATTATTAGGCCACCCAAGTCTTTTAATATAATTCTACTAAAGTATTCAGAAAATATTATAGAGCGAATTCATAAATGAAAGAGGCTTTAAAGTATACTACCGGCCATAATTATTAGGCCACCCAAGTCTTTTAATATAATTCTACTAAAGTATTCAGAATATATATAAGCCAGTTCATAAGAAATGAAGAGACTTTAAAGTATACTACCCGGCCATAATTATTAGGCCACCCAAGTCTTAATATAATTCTACTAAAGTATTCAGAAACTATTTATAGAGCGAGTTCATAAGAAATGAAGAGGCTTTTAAAAATGCCTGCAAACCATAGTATTCGACCACCCAAGTCTTTTAATATAATTCTGCCAAAGTATTCAGAAAATATTATAGAGCGAGTTCATAAGAAATGAAGAGGCTTTAAAGTATATACTACCGGCCATAAATTATTAGGCCACCCAAGTCTTTTAATATAATTCTACTAAAGTATTCAGAATATATTATAGAGCGAGTTCATAAGAAATGAAGAGGCTTTAAAGTACACTAGCGGCCATAATTATTAGGCCACCCAAGTCTTTTAATATAATTCTACTAAAGTATTCAGAAAATATTATAGAGTGAGTTCATAAGAAATGAATAAGGTTTAAAGTACACTAGCGGCCATAATTATTAGGCCACTCCAGTTTTTTTTTTAAAATGATATATTTGATACTATTTTTAGTATTTATTGCCAAGTGGGTAATTTTAAATGAAAATAAAATGTTTCTTTTGTTAATACTGCACAATAACATGTGCATCAAATGAACTGTTCTGGTGCCCAGTTTTTGTGCTCCCTTCCCCATGCTAGTCTCTTCTTATTGGCTGGCCAAAGCAAAGGTTTCCTGGCTGCTTTGTAAAATTTTGCAAAGTAATCATAACAAAAGAACCATTCTATTTTCATTTAGAATTATTCACTTGGCAATAAATACTAAAAGTAGTATGAAATAAATTATTTTTTTTAAAACTGGGGTGGCCTAATAATTATATCCGGTAGTGTACATGGAAACAAAAATGTTACTTAAACTTAAAATCAGAAAAAGACAGAAAGAAGAATTTTATGCTCACAGGACATATCCCTGATGAAGTCCTAATCAACTACAGAAGGAGCATTAGCTGAACTACTTCATCATTGGATGGTAATATTTCTATTTTCTGATGAGTAAGAAGTATTTATTGACTTTCTGACTGGTTCAAAAAGATGCCTTATGAAAATCAAAGCACTCATCCTTCTGTTGAACAGAATCTATCTTCTTTCTTCTTTATGTATTGTGTCCTTTCATGATGTAGACAATCATAGACTTCCTCTTACTGTATCTCTTGTCACTGTTAACACTTTTTCTTTTGGTATCTCTCCCAAACCCTGCTCCACTATTCACTTGCTCAAAATCATCAAGTATGTCTTGCATTGCTTTTCCCTGTCTCTCTTTCCCTCTGTCCACTCCCTGAGTATTAGAATCTCCAAGCCCACTTCCTCATAAAAATAACAATATTGCCTGCTATGATATATATATATATATATATATATATATATATATATATAGTAGAATGGTTGTTACAATGGTTTATAAAAACATAGTATCACTATACAAAAAGTGTCATGTTTCAGAGCTACATTTGCTTCTCATCTGGTGATGTTGAAACTTATTTCAACTTATCACCAGATGAGAAGCAAATGTAGCTCCGAAATGCAAAAATCTTTGTGTAGTGATACTATGTTTTTATAAACCATTGTAACAACCATTACAAGATAAAGCTCTATGTTGTATCAAGCACTCTTTATAAAAGTAAATACATGAACAGTGGGTTTAAAACCTATGTGTTCTATAACTTTCTTACAATATATAAGCACTTTATAAAAAGTAAAAATTATCACACTGTGGAATATATTTTCATTAGTGTATACCACTATTATATATATATATATATATATATATATATATATATATATATATATATATATGTATATATATATATATATATATATTCATTTATTTAACTGTCAATTCAGATAATATTTAGGAGGAATAGCTATTTCAAGATGTCAATTTGAGACATGCATTGTCAACCCTGTTCAATCATATATATATATATATATGTAACATTTGGTTTGTGATGAGTTGGCAATATTTTTCCAATTTATCATTTAATTACCAAGCATTGTTTTGACATACAGAAATTGTACTATATATAAGTAAAGTTGAATGATAGCCCAATAGATTGATAACTTTAAAACTATTTGGAAAATATTTACTTTTACATGTTTTTATGATGGGCTAGCAAAATGTCAAAGTAGAAATTTTCCAAATTATAAGGGGTTGGACAAAATCTTCATTTGCTTATTAAATAGAAAATTTACTTAATAAACTAAAAAAAAACTTGTTGGCTAACTCAATATATATATATATATATATGAAGGGGTTTAGAAAAGCTCTTGGTCTGGCAAAAAAACCCTAACAAAAAAGTGACCTATTCAAATTTTGGGAAGTGTTTGGAGCTGAAAATTTTTCAAAAACCCTAATGTGTGTGTGCATGAGAGATAATGAGGGAAAAGCCTATGTGAAACGATTATGGAAAATGTAGCAAGTAAAGTATAAAACCATATTGGATGTTTCAGTAGTGGAAAGCTTATCAAGCTGTAAACTTTGAATTTTGCGGGCCTGAAAATAACATAATATATTTACCTTCACTGAACTTGAACATGGACATATGATGCCAGCAGAAAGCTCAAGACCACTTCAGCAATCAAGCAAGCCCTAAAGAGAAATATAAATGAATACAGATTGAGCTATATAGATAGATAAATATAGGGAGATATATTTTTGTTTAAATTGCCTAAGTAATATTGAATCAAAAATTTAAAAAATAAAAAATAAAAAAATAAAAAATAAAAAAATAAAAAATAAAAAAATAAAATATAAAAAGATGTTTGGCCATTGGTTTAGATTTTTGAAGTAGGTTAGACTGAAAACTTTTCTGCACCCACTTATAGATAGACAGATAGAAAGAAACACCATAAAGTTTTTAGCCTTATAAACTTATATAAAAAAATTGTGTTTGGTTCTTTGATCAGTAGTTTTAGAAGTAGGTTAAAACAAAAATTTCTCCACACATAGATGGATGGATAAATATGAGAAGGTGCTGAAACCAAAAAAAGAATTTTGTTTTTTAATAAGTGGGTCAAGTAGAATTCTTTTCAGACCCCATTATAGAGATAGAACAAGTTACAGATAGATAAAAAAAAAAACACACTGAAATAGATATGAACAAACTGACAAAAATAGGTGGATCAGAATCCACCCATTAGGATTATTACTAGCTTACAATTTTCTAAATAATTTTACCATTCAATTTGCTTGAAGAAATAGAAATAACTTATTCTTAGCAAAGTAAATCTCTGCCAAGTTAACTATTTACTGCTGTTTTAGTAACAAGTTCAACAAATTCAGTAAAGTAAAATTAGCAACTGCTCTTGAAAAGACCTTCAAAGAATGGCCTGTAAATTTTAATGCCTCCAAATGAAAACTGTATTTATTTAATTACCACAGAGAATTTCCATCGGCAGATCAAGAAATCAACAATTTGCATCTTCTTGGACTCACACATTCCAGTAATATAAAGTGGAATGATTACATTGAATCAATTGCTAGGTCTACTGCAAGGAAGGTTCTTTCACTGTCATGTTAGACAATTTTTCTCATCAGAATTCCTTTTTCACATTTATAAATCTACCATTTGTCCAAGCATTGAATATTGCTGCTATATATGGTTTGGTACTCCTACAACTTATTTCAAGATTCTTGACAAAATCAAAGATGGATCTATAATGTAATTGATCCTGGCTTAGTATCAGTCACTTTCACACCAATATAACATGATTCTCTCTGTCTTTTCTACAAATACTTACATGGCAATTTTTCTGATGAGCTGTTCTCCTTAGTGTCTCAACTTCATGAATTTAAGAATGCTAATAGATTGGCAACTGGGTCTCACCATCTTACTGTTGAGCATCAGTTCTATTCTAATTGTTTCTTTTCTTGCACTTCTCACCTGTGAAACTCCCTTCTGATTTCTTGCTTCCCTGCCAACTACAATCTTAAAAACTTTAAATGCAACATTGCTTGCCATTTTCTTTCTTCCTAAATCCTGTTGCTTCATTATTTTTTTCTCACTTCTCTTCACTAAAGTTTTCTCATAGTCATCCACTCCTTGTGACATGGTCATCCACTCCTTGGGACACGGTCATCCACACCTTATGAGCCACTGTATCCTAGTGACATCATTGTTTTGACTGGGATGAAATGGTTTTAAAAATCATATTTTATAAGAAAAATATTTGCATCATATTTGGTATTCATGACCTTTTATTAATCTGAACATTATAAGTACTTACAGGAAATTTAACTTTGCTCTGTACAGATATTGTGTGAATGTCTTTAGTATTTATGGCCTTTTATTAATCTGAACATTATAAGTACTTACAGGAAATTTAACTTTGCTCTGTACAGATATTGTGTGAATGTCTTTAGTATTTATGGCCTTTTATTAATCTGAACATTATAAGTACTTACAGGAAATTTAACTTTGCTCTGTACAGATATTGTGTGAATGTATCAAAAATACTAGCAACATTAGAAATAATAATTTCTATTAAATTCTATCTGAACTAACAACTAACAACTTAACATATAACAACTAACAACTTAACTAACAACTTAACTAACAACTAACAACTTAACATATAACTAACAACAAACAAAATGAATAACTACTGCAAATATCAAGAAATATATTTCCTTTCTGGTATTTAAAGTGACATTAAATTAATTAAATGTTGGAATTTATCTTGAGAGAACCTGATTATGATAAAAATGTATGGTTTTCAAAATTTTTTAATAACAGCTTCAGACAGTTGGATGTGCATTTCTTTTTTTTAATGCAGTGAAAATGTCATCTCTCAGAGAAGGAATACTCCAGCATAAAATCTTTCTATATACTTAAATAGTTTTCTTTTAGTGTAATCTCATGTGTGCTTATTCATCTTCGTGACCACCCTAAAAAAATAAGTGTTCATGAAATATTGATCCAGAAAAAATATCCTTCTCTCTCTCTCTCTCTCTCTCTCTCTCTCTCTCTCTCTCTCTCTCTCTCTTACATACATATACACACATACACATTGTTGATCAACTACTTCTAAAAATCTGTATTTTATCATAGGTGATTTTCATCTTGAGTAAAATTATAATATTTTCACATCATTTTATGTTTTGTACCATATACCAAAGCAAGGATTAAGTTCTATATGGTAATGGTAATATTAGCTATTTCTTTATAAGGAAACTTTCAGTATTCACTGACCAGTGTCAGCAGAAATTTATAAAACTATTTTAAAACAATTTACCAGAAAAATAGGTTTCTCAAGTCCAGCAGCTGTTATTGCTCTTTTCAGTATTGATGAGAGCTTCCGTCCTAAACTCTTATCTAAACGTATTTATAAATGGAACTTTGTTTGTGTGTGTGTGTGTGTGTGTGTGTGTGTGTGTGTGTGTGTGTGTGTGTGTGTCCATTACCTATAGACTCCGAAATGGCTGAACTGATTTTCTTGAAAACTAATCCATGGTCCTGGAGCTCGGACTCAGCCTAAAGAATATTTGTGTGAAGTTTGGTGAGAATCAGATAAAAATTGTGGATTTGTATAAGGGACATACAGACAGATAAACAGACACACACACACAAACATCTTGCCTTTTATATATATATATATATATATATATATATATATATATATACTATCAATTTTCTGCACTATTGTAAGAACCACAACCTTGAAATTTCTGAATATCGTTTCTTATGTCTTTGTCTATGAGTGTATCAAATTTGATTAAAATTGGACCACTTCTTCTATAACCCGATTTTTTCAATTATCGATTTTCAATATTTATCAGGGGTACCACGACACAAAACCTAGCTAAGAACACTCACAGACACTTATAGTACAACTGTGTAAATTTTCAAGAAAATCGGTTCAGCCATTTTGGAGTCTATAGGTAATGGACACACACACACACACACACACACACACACACACACACACACACACACACACACACACACACAGACAAAGTTCTATTTATAAATAAGTTTAGATTTATTTAGAAGATTAAAATTTTTCAGGTTATTTTGATCATTACTTTACTTCATAATTTTGTGAATGAATTATTGAAGTATTTTCTTCTTTTGAAACATTGCAAACCTTGGTTACTAATACTAACTAATTCTAGCATTAAATAATCCACATAAGAATTGCTATGCCAATCAAAACAAACAAAATAAACTATTGGAGTGTTTTTGCATTAGAATTATCATTCCACACATGCACAATACCTTAAACATATTTTTTTTTAAATATTCTCAGAAACTGACTGCTTGATCTTAATTTCTTGTCTGTAGATCAAGATATACATCAAAGGCAAAAAAAAGATGCTGTATTTTTATCTCTGGCCCAGTTTAGAAAAAGAGTATTTGTGTTTTATAGTTTGAATCAGAAATACAAAGGAACTGTAACCCCATACAGATCTCTCTGAAGTATTTAACTTTTCATTTTTGATTGCATCTTTATTGCCTTTTTAAAGATGCATTTGATGAAACATTGAAAAACATTTATGATTCCCATAGCTACTTAAACCTAGGCAACATTTGATAACCTTTCCAGAAAATATAAAAGCTTCTTTTAATATAAAAAGTTATTTTCATTGCATAATCTAAAAGATCCTTAGATGAAATATTGATTTCTGACCAAAAATAACATCAACCAAGATTATTAGTCTTTTAATGATATGAACTCTAAGATCATGATAATTTTAGTTGCTGAGATGATGGCATTCAGGTGAGAGTCAGTAGATGATTTTGAAGGTAGATGTCAAAATAAAAATAAAATAACTTTCACTCATGTGTTATTATATGAAGATGCATCAATAAGTTTATTGTTTGACATATCTTGGATGAATCTTAATCTGAATTTTTTCAGTTTGATCTATGTGATTAATAATCCCCACCAAATTAAGTGCCTTGACAAGGAAGGAAATTATATTGAAAAATCAATATTTTTTGAGCAAAATAAATGCAATTTTTATATGGCTATGGACTTAATTTAGTTATACACATATATACACACGCAGATAGGCAAATAGATATATACAGATGTTAATGCCCATTCCAAATGTCAAGGTTGATAATGGTTGCAATAGTAATTTCTTTTTTGTAACTAGATCAGTAAGGAAGTTATTTGAGAGTGATCAGCCTAAGTTGTTAGTTTTCTACTTCTTACTCTGTCAGCTATCATGACATGCCAAGAGAGTTGTCAGTGAGGCAGAGTTCAGGGAGAAGTGAGTTCATGCCTTACCTACTGGTAGCTGTGATCATTAACAGTAGTGATGTGAAATTATCCCTCATAATAATATATATAAACATGAAACAATAAATTCTGTAGCCTAATTAACTCTAGAAACTTTAGCAAAGAAAAAGATTATTTTGAAAAATATTTCCCAATAGCTTTTTAATCATCAAACTGAGGAAAACACACACACACACTTATACCTTTTAAAATTTGCTATATTTAGGAGGAATAGTTTTCAGTATCAGAGATACAGTGTCTGTAAACATAAAAGTATGGACAAAAATGTCTGCACTGCAAAGTGGCTAGAAGTTTCATGTTTTAAGTGATTATCAGTTTGTTTGATAATTGCTTAAGGTCTAACCCAGGCAGCCATGATGCAGTGTTGACTTCTATGTCCACAATGTTGATATCTTTTTTCTTGTTTTTTTCTTAATCAAGTTTACCCCAAGCAAAGCAGTAAAGCCACTAAGACACAAGAGGTTACTGGGTGTGAAAGAATTAGAAAAAAGAAACATTACTTAGGAGTGACTACAGTAGAAGAATAACCAGGAAGACCATAGACAGCAATTGACATTGCATTTAAATTTTTGAAGATTACAGTTAGCTGGAAAGCTTAGAGCCAGAAGGAAGTTTCACAAACAAGAAGTGTGAGAAAAAAATTATTAGCATAGAACTTAGGGTTACATTTAGCCAACTCAACGGTATATCAATGAGTCTAATACTGCACTTAAATTCACAAAATCTAGGTACCATAGTGAAGAGATCATATGAACAATTACCATGAAAGTATTTATAGAAAAGCAGAGGAAGATAACTTTATGGTGGTATTAAAGTGACAGAATCTGAGATACCAGATCAGGACCAAGGATATTGCTGATTATTCTCTGAATTTTATCAAGGATTTGCTCTAGGTACATAACAAGCAATATTCTACTCATGGACAAATGATATACTTATAGATATCGATGTGTGTGTGTGTGTGTGTGTGTGTGCATGTGTGTGTGTGTGCGCATATGTGTGCACTTTATTCAAACAAGTTCTATTGAAACTGAGTGACAATTCTATTTACTTTTTTTTCTACATATTTCCGTTTGTGTATAAGTTATTGCCCTTTAAAAGCAAACTGGTGTGGAAACTATCTAAAGTGCATGTTTAATTCATTTGAGGAATTATACAGTGTAACCCTGATATAAGAGAGTTGTCAGGACCTGATAAACTTCTCTTATATCCGGGTCTCTCTTGTATCCGGGGTTTTGTCTATTTCATATACTTTACCACAGGCTCTAATTTGGGACCAGAGAATATCTCTCTTATATCAGGGTCTCTTATATTCGGGTTATACTGTATTAGTCATTATCAGGAACATGATATTTGTGAGAGAAAGAGAGAGAGAATATAAAAAATTAAAGCATCAGCAGTGAAGCAATATGCAAAACATTTATCTTCCTTACTAAAACTATTCGAGTTCAATCCTCATTGGATGCCCTAAACTTAAAACCTCATATAAGTCGTATACATCTACATCAACACATATATAGAATATGAGAACTAAAACACTTTAAAAAAAAGCTATTATTGAAAATTAGCATCAACACTTTCTACAGTTAATGGGGATCAAATTTAACTTAGTGACTGTTTCTTCTAATGGATCTATACATTTATTTTTTTTCTACTATATGTCAGCCATTGGCTGCAGGCCAGTAGCTGCCTGCTTTCTTTGACTGCTAGCAATTTTGTTTTAAAAAATATGCACATTGATTTTAAAGGGAAAAAAGAACAGAAAACATGAGATAAAAAGAAAGAAAATGTATGATCTAATCTTTGGCACCAAATATCATATGAGTCTGCTTGCAAACAACAGAAAATAAACTTATGTAACTCATTGTGAAAATTTTACCAGTCAGTCATCTATTACTGTCGGAGTTTTGTCTTTTCTTCAGCCCAATTGAATAACCTATTATTATTATCCATGATAGGCAAGTAACAAGTTTTTTTAGATTTTTTGGTGGTGGTGAGTGGTTCTTTTTCATTGGAATGTTGAATATTATCACCAGTTGTTTATATATCTAATGATGGGTAGAATTTAAAAAAAAACATCAAAATATCATTTCACTTTCCAGTCTTGATAGAATTCAAGAAAGTCTTAAAGTCCTTTCTGAAGCAAAATTATTTTCTGCTTTCGAGCCTCTCTCTCACAGGCAGGATGTAATCAGTCTCTCACTGCTCTATCACCTGTCACTACTTCTATGGAAAGTACAATATATATATAATGTGATTAGATGGAAGTTAATGACTGTATATATATATATATATATACTGATGAGCTGTGATACAGCAAAACAAATCTGTCTGCGGATGACTATATATATATATATATATATATATATATACTCATCACAGCTCATCAGTACAGTTTGACATCTGATTGCTTTTAACCCGAGATTGAAACCCAACCGAATTGGTGTCAGTCAGCAATTCTACCTCTCAGCTATGGGGGCTCGGTAAAAGGAGGCAGACTTTTAGCATATCATGTATAATATGCCAATAGCCAGAGTGCTCTAATTCATTACTGAATGAGCAATGCGTATATATATATATATATATATATATATATATATATATATTAATCATTTTCACTAAAGCAAGGACCACAGCAAGTACAGTGGGTATTGAGGAAGGGACAAAAGAAGATGAATGCTATTTAAGAAGACATAAGTTGGTAAGTGACACTGCATTTAAATTTTGGGAGATTGTAACTATCAGAAAAGTAAATAAATAGAAGGAAGTTCCACAGGCAAGAAGTGTGACAAAAGAAACTGTTGGAGTTGAATTACATTTAACTATTTCAACAGTAAAAGGGTGGATGCCAATCTAGTCTTTTCTTCTATGTGCCCTGTCCCTTCAGGACGTAGGTGATCATGGTTCTCCACATCTCCCTATCCCTTGTAGCTCGTAGTATGTTTGCTCCTGTTACACCTCACAACCCCTGTTTCGTCATCCACCTGATCAGGTCCTGCAAATATGTTATCCACTGCCTTCCTCTGTCTCTTTTTCCTTCTATCTGGCCTGTCAGTATCAGGTTCTCCAAGCTCTCCTTCCTTATTGCATGTCCCAGGAACTTCAGTTGTCTCTTCCTGATGCTCAGTATTAATTTCCTTTTGGTTGCCATTCTTTCCAAAACCTCATCGTTGCTTGCAATCTAGTAGCATGCTTAAATTCATGTTGTTGGGTCACCAGGAAAAACAGCTTGTCAGAGTAGTTGACATGAAAATATTTGTAGAAAAGACAGAGTGAAGCCACATTACATCAGTGAGAAAGTGACCAAAGATGTGATGTCAAGTCATGATCAATTACATTCATATGGAAGTTCATATTCTGGGATTTTTGTTTAAGTCATTTTCAAGAAACTATATGGTGTCTGTGTGATAGAATTTCTTTGTCAACATTCTGGTATTCTTTCAGAAGCTGGACATTTGAAATAATCTAGTATGACGTCATGCATAAAAGCTATTGTTTGCAGGACCACATAAAAATAATGCAATTTATTTCTATATTAATTTCATTTGAATTGTTTTTTATTATTCTTATAATATATAAAATGTGTGCACATTAATTATATCATATGCACTTCAAGATAACTTTTCCTAAGGTGAATTATTTCATTTAATGTGTTCTGTTTATTTTGTATAAGAATAGCTTCTAGAATTTTGAGTCTTTTCTTACATTGGGTGGTATAGAGTATTTTGGTGTAATCTACTAGCATATATCATATGTTAATAATAATACTTTAGTTGATGTGTGCAGGGATTGCACTCAGTTTTGACAGGCCATTCTGCAATAGAGTGTTGTGCTTGTGTAGCCAATGTAAGTATTTAATGTTGTTTCTGATTATTAGTGTTGGAGACATTATTATTACATAGTGGGGAGATTTCTAAGGCCCGATGTTGTTGACAATAGAAAAGTTAGATTTTTCTTGTAGTAAATGAAAAATCTTAGATGTTTGTGAGAATTATCAAATGATACATACCAGTGAATTATGTTTTAATTGCTTTTTCATAGTCTATATATATATATATATATATATATATATTTTAATCTAGTGATTATATATATATATATATATTTGTGCATCTATTCATTATATATATATATATATATATATATATATATATATATATGCATCTATTCATTATATATATATATATATATATATATATATAGGTAAATATACATATTTATATTGTAACTTTTTTATTACAATGGTTTGTAAAAGTATTATATCACTACACAAAATATTTCATGTTTCAGAACATTACTGTTCTTCTCTCAGGTGATATTTTAAAATAAATTGTGAAAATTATTTATTTAGAAAAATAAGATGAATTTATGGTTATTTAGAAACTGAAGGGGTTGTAGTTGGAGAATATGCTTGTAGGTGTGTCAATATTGTTCAATCAAAAATGAGAAATAGGTAAATATGAAGTTGAAGATATGGGTTCCAAAAGGCAACATTATATCCTGGTAAGATAGTGGGATCATACATTATTTAAATGGGTAGACAATAAATTTTAACAGTAGATTGGATTTTTTTAATTAGATTTTGTACTATCTCATCAGTAAAGGGGCTGGAATGTTTAGGTTAAAATTAGAATTAAATAATTATAGTAAACCAAAGTATATTGTAGTTAAGAAAACCAAATAAGTAATGTGTGGGTCATTTATTTTAGTAAAATAATTTTTAATTTATAAGTTATATTGGAGCATAAATTATAAATGGAACATTGTATTTAATTCAATTTTAAAGAAAAAAAATTTTTTCTGTGTAAGATACATAATGGGACCATATATTATTTGAATGGGTAGACAATAATTTTTAACACCAAGTTAGATTTTAGGGTTCTTTTTTTTTAATTAGATTTTGCACTACTTCATTATTAAAGGGCCAGGCTGTTTTAAGAATTAGAATTATAAAGAATTAGAATTATAAAGAATTAGAATTATAAATACTAAGGAATATTGGAGTTACGAAAATCGAATAAGTAATGTGTGGATCATTTACTTTAGTAAAATAATTCTTAAGTTATATTGGAGCATATGATATAAATGAAACATTGTAATTAATTAAATTTTAAAGAAACATTTTTTTGATGCTTGCATAAAACATTCAATTCATCTCTATGTTTCAATAGTTCTTTATTTTTAGGGAACCTTAAAATCTGCAGCTTTTCATTCAGGCACAGAGGGCAGATGTTGTAGAACAACTTACAGATTCTTGTATTTTCTAGAATTTTCCATTTTACTTTGGGGTTTTTGTTTGTATCGTTTAACTTCTAAAAATATGCAGAAAGGGATGTTTGGTTTCGGTACGTATTGTTTTGGAGGGAAGTTAAATGCTGTTTAAAAGTGTTCTTAGTAGATCTAATATAAACTTTTTTAATAGTTTAGTTTTCACTTGATGTTGTATTACATTGGTTCACATTTCACTTGATGTAGTATTACATTGGTACACAATAGAATTTGTTAGACAGCTATTTTCTAGTGGGCAATTTGTCAGGATTTCAACAATTACATAAATTTGTATTATTGTTATTTTTATTATTTAGATAGTTATTCTTACTTTAGTTTATATGCAGATTTAAGATTTTATTTTTTGATAATTTTTTTCTAGATTATTTGTAAAACTATAACTTAATTTAAGAGTATTTTTATTAACATTTTTTCTTTGAGGGCTATTATTATGGAAATGTTTCTTAATTAAATTTGGTTAAAAGGTGGAGTATAACAAATGATTTTTCTATTTCTATTTTTCCTGTTATAGTCATATTTTTTTATGTATTTAATATCATGGTTTTTATAGCCACTATTCCTTAGAACGTTATTATAAAAACTTTTGTGTTTATAAAATACTTCTTCACTGTAAGAGTTTTGACTAAATCTATATTTATGGAGAAGGGTAAATGTTTGATTATACTTGGTGGGATGATTAGACTTTGAGTGGATGTATAATGTATATTCATTAGGTTTTATATATGGTTGATAAATATCATTCACTATGTTTAGTGTTACATCAAGGAAGGTTACTACTTTTAAATTAATGTTGACAATTACTTTTAGGTTCAGACTCTTGAATTTTCTCTGTATTCTTCTTCTTCTATGTGCCCTGTCCCTTCAGGACGTAGGCAAACATGGCTTTCCATGTCTCCCTATCCCTGGTGGCTCTTAGCACACCTTCTCCTGTTACACCATTCAACCCTCGTTCCATCATCCACCTGATTAGGTCCTTCAATTATGTTCTCTGTTGCTTCTTTTTCCTCTTTTCCCTCTATCTGGCCTGTTAGGATCAGGTTCTCCAAGCCCTCCTTCCTCATTGCATGTCCCAGGAACTTCAGCTGTCTTTTCCTGATGCTTAGTATTAATCTCTTTTTTTGTTTCCATCCTTTCCAAAACCTCATCATTGCTCATATGCTCGATCCATGATATTCGCAGCATCCTTCTGTAGAACCACATTTCAGTTGCTTCAAATTTTTCTTTCATCTTTGATGATATTGTCCAGCATTCACTGCCATATTGAAAAACTGACAACACATAGCAATCCAGTACTCTCTTCTTTGTTTCTAGCAAAATTGTCCTGTTTTTTAATACTTTACTTAACTTCTGGAATGCTTCCTTCACCATGCCAATTCGCCTTTGGATATGTGCTGCACTTTCCATCTTCTGTTATAACACTTCCCAGGTATTTAAATTTTTGTAGCTGCTTGATTCTAGTATCCACGACCTGTATTTGGCATATTGGGCTGCCCTTTTTACAGATGACCATGTATTCAGTTTTCTTGCAGTTTATTTGTAGTCCTTTCTTATCACTCTGTTCAACTACCTTCTGTAGGAGGTCTTGTAGTTACCTTTCTGTGTCTGCTATCAGCACTGTATCATCTGCATACCTTAGGTTGTTTAAATTGTGGCCTCCGATGACAAATCCAAGCATAACTTCTAGGGTCCTTAAAATATTCTCGCTGTACAAGTTGAACAGATCCGGTGAAAAGACACATCCTTGTCTTACACCCCTTTCTATATTTGTATATCTGCTGAATTCATTACCTGTCCATATACAAGTGGTTTGCTGCCAGTAAAGATTCTTGATTACTCTTAAGTCTTTCGCAAGTATGTCAAGGCTGCCAAGCATCTCCATCAATTCTTTGTTGTGTATTTTGTCAAATACCTACGCATAATCAATGAAGCACAGGTATAAGTCCTTAGTTTTCTAATTTTATCAGTTTGAAGATGTGTGGAATTTAGTACTATTATAAGTCCTTTATCTCTATATGTCATGAGTGTAAATGTCATAGTGTGCAGTAAGTTTGTACAGAGCAAATAGACCAATAAAATCAGAAAACTCCAAAGAGTCTAACACACACTTAGTTATGTCAAATCGGTCTCTGGAATTATTTTTATCCATTGTTCTTGGTTGCGGATATAGATGGATATCTTAGTGGTCATTATAATATTATATTCATCCTTAGTTAAGTGTGAATATTGTGTGGCAAATTCCAGTGCCAAGGTGAATAATATATTAACAATATATTAAAAATATATATATTAACAATATTAATATTAATAATATATTAAAAATATTTAGCTCTACTTTGTATCGAGCACTCTTTATAAAAGTCAATGCTTGAACAGTGGGTTTTAAATATACCTATTCTTTCACTTTCTTAAAATATATATATATATATATGCATCTAGTCATTATATATATAAGTCATGAGATTGAAATCATTTCAACCCCTTCTAGAAAAATATATAAATATAAATCGTTTTTATAGAAATCTGTCCTCAAAATAACAAAGTATATTTTTAATAGACATGTATAAACAAACTATAAGCAGATCAATATGACTCACGAGCAGATAATTAAGTAGTGTGTAAATAGTAATTAACTTAATTACAAAGTCTAGTAAACACATGTTGATTCTGTGTTTGATCAAGATGTAAAGACCAGCCAATCTCTGTTATGATTGATTTAAACTGTGTAAAAATCTAATGAACAGTGATATCTTGCAAAGACAACTAACTTACAAAGTCTGTTGCCATGAAAATTTCTTTTCCTTTCTTTGTGTAGTGTTTCTCTAATTAGAAAAAATGAACAAAACAAATAATTGAATCGTTTCTTACATAAAATACCTCTAGGAGCTGATAGCCTTCACTTAGTTGATTACGAGCCATGCCTGAGGAACACAGTACTGCTTGTTTGGCTCATTTTGACTTCTGAGGTTCCTTTAAAATCATCTTAAAATGACCTTGAAGAGAAATGTGCACTCACAGGTTGCCATTAAACTCGTGCCTAAAATGTAGTTGACCTTATTATATCTCCGACGAATATCCTGAAATGATGATATATTTATCTCTATTTTTGTATATATATATGTGCTGTGGTGCAGTGGATATTGGCTCGGAAATACTCTTGAGAAAGGTATTAATCCATCTCTTCCCTCCAGTTATGGGTTAAATAATAGGAGAGATTGGGTTCTATAGCCTTGGCCGGCAACCAGTCTACCACAGAAAGCAATGGCAACCTACTGTGATATAATCTTCTGCCCAGTCAGTCATGTCTCTTTCGAGACACGATCGCCCAAGCGTGTATCACGTATGGCACTTAACTGACTGGTATATATATATGTATGTATAATCATGCACACATGCATTATATATATATATATATATATATATATATATATATGTGTGTGTGTGTGTGTGTGTGTATAATGCATGTGTATATATATATATATATATATATATATATATATACTAAGAATAGAGATCAATTTAAATATATTGTCATTTCAGGATATTTGTCAGATATATATATTTTCCATTTTGAATCCAGCTGATTATGCAAACTTGGTTTCAAACTTTTGGTATCTTCAGGCATTTTATATCAACTGAATCTCCATCATTTTATTTCAAACGCACAACAGGAATTTTCAGAACACACAACTAGAAGTTTAAAATAACTGAAATTTTAAATTCAAAATTATAAAGTAAGTGAGGTGTTTTAAAAACTTGATGATATTTAAATATTCAAAAGTGTGTCTTACATCACATATTTGGGAAAATGTGATTGCTGAAAATGCTTTAGTTTGCTTTAGTGAGATATTTTTAAACAAATAGTCTACACATATGAAATCAAAATTGCAAAAATACAGGACTGTATGCTTAATTTTAGCATTTGGATGCTGTAACGTTTCACATGGACAAAATTTGAGTTCTATTTGAAAGTGATTGATACTCAAAAACAAAAAAAAATTATATTAAATTCAAATGATATAAACTGTAAATGACTAAATAATTACTAATTACAATGGCCTTATTATATCTTGTGTTCTGAATTATATGATCATTGGTGAGTTTATCTCATTTTCTGAATATAATTTTGTCTTTTCTTGAATTGTAAAACTTTTATAACAGGAAAGTTAAATAAAAATTTTAAAAAAATAAATATATATAATTGGTCACTTTAAACTAAACTTTATATTGTCAAGTTATGATTTGAATATTTAAACTTTTCCATTTTGTTCGGGATTTTTATCATAGATAAATTTGAAATTTGTCAAAAATTTTTTATGAGCTTTTTATGTAGAGTATGTAAATATATATAAAGGTTGTTATATGAAATATTTCACCCTTTGTTACTTTTATCATTTTGTCATAACTTTTCTTAAAATTGCTGTTGATATATAAAAAATTATATATCATTTTCTCATGTGTGTTTGTGAAAGTATATATATATATATATATATATATATATATAGTCATCTACAGACAGATCTGTTTTACTGTGTGAGTAAAAGGCAATCGACTGTCTAACCATACTGATGAGCTGTGATACTCATAAGTATGGTTAGACAGCCGATTGCCTTTTACCAGGATTGAAACCCGACTGAATTGCCATCAGTCGGCGATTCTACCACCTCTTGAGAAAGAACATATATATATAAATACACACACATGCATACAAGCATATATATACACATACATATTCATGCATATATGTGCATACATACATATATATATATATATATATACATGCACACATGCATACATACATACATATATATATATATATATATATATATATATATATTAAAAATAGAAATAGTGGTTGTTCCAACAAGAGAAATTGTTATAGAAGAAAAAGTGCAAGAAGCCATGAACGTTTTGTTTAAAATGTAGACTTATTGTTGCTATTATTATTAATATTAATTGCTTTTTGTATGATATATTAAGTGTCCATAATGATATTTGTGTTGCTACATGTGTTTCAAGTCTAAAGTTAACTTTTTTCAGGCAAATAAACTTGTGACTTCACATATCGAGATCCATTTGTTTTTCTGATGGCCAAGGTATCGTGTATAAATAGATAAGTGGCGGGCAGGGCAAAAGTACATATGCATGTGTGTTGGGTTTTTTTCACACTCGCACATTAAGTTTCACTTGTCACCTTCGTTGACTCTAAAAAAATTTTTCACAGAATTGCAAAATTTGATTTTGTCTTTATACTTCAAAATTGTTCTCAGTGATTTTTATTCAATTCTACTCTACGGGTCATCTAGTTCTTTTTGTTGTTTTTAGGATACTACTTTAATTTAGTAAGTGTATGTGTGTTTTGTTTTTGTTTGTATATATATATATATATATATATATATATATATACACACATATATGTACATATATTTATATAGACACATATATGTACATATATATATGCACACACACATATATGGACACGTATATATATATATATATATATATATATATATATATATATATATATATATATATACATGCATATATATATATATATATATATTAATTTTCTAAATAATGATGAATTCATCTTATGAATGATGAATTCATCTCAATAAATCATTTCCACCATTTATTTTTAAAACAACATCTGAAGAAGAACAGTATTGTCCTGAAACTTGAAAATTTTTGTGTAGTGATATAATGCTTTTATAAACCATTATAATAATAAAATTACAATATTAAGCTCTACTTTGTATTGATCTCTCTTTATAAAAGGAAATGCATGAACAGTGGGTTTTAATCTATCTGTTGTTACACTTCCTTATAAAATATAATATATATATATATATATATATACACCTATGTGTATGTATGTGTGTGTGTGATAAGATAAAAAACAAATAAGAAATGTTAATGAATATACATGTTTCATGTGCACTCCACTTTTTAAACAAACATTACTATAATTTTTGGCATTCTGAATTCAAGGAGAAATGTGTCTATTCAAAGTTTCAAGAAATTAATATCAAATTAAAATGAATTATATATATATATATATATTAAGTATATCTAGGCAGCAGATAAATTTCTAAACATTTATTGTTATAAATAACAGACAATGAATGTCTATTATGTTTTATCATAAGCTGTTCTAAACATCATATTTTGCTTTAATTTCAGCTGAAAATAAAGACAAAAATTGTCCAACATTTGGATATTTTTTTATTGTGCTGGTTCTAAGCTTTCAGCTCACATGAGCTATCTTCAGAGAGGTTACAGAATTTAGTTGATAACACAATAATACTCACACATACACACAGTAAAAAGAACCTTCAGATATTGCAGGCCATCTACATTAAATCAAAGAAACCCACACTTAATAAAATCAAATCTGGTCACAACACATTACCTTGCATTTAGACATATGGTTCTGCTAACATTTCAGTCTCTCACACAGTGTGACGTCATAGAACCGCATGACAAATTTACAAATTCCGTCTGCTATTCAGTGACTGTTATCGTTGCATAGCAATGTTTTATGTCAACACAAGATAATATCATCTTTAATGGAGAATTTCTATATGCTAACATCCCTGTAACCTCTCTGAAGATGGCTCATGTGAGCTGAAAACTTAGAACCAGCAAAAATAAAAAAATATCTAAATAATGGACAACTTTTGTCTTTATTTTCACCTGAAATATATATAGATATATATATATATATATATATATATATATATATATATATATAGTCTATAAAATCGCTGTGCTGATTTTTAATATTTATACAGCAAAGTGTTTGGAATTTGTACTTTAAATGGTCACCATTGTCAATCTCTTTTTATTTTTTCTAACTTTCAATGTGTTATACAGAGATGGAATGATAAAACTTGCTGGAATTAATCTTCACTTAAGTCTCATAAATTTGGGGTCTTTTATAATAAAAAACTGACAAACAATATATAAGTGAGAAAATTAAGTATCTATTACATTAAAAAAAGAAAACAGTTTATTGCCTTATTTCCCTACACATTGTATTTACATCAACATTACATCACATTTTTACAGAAATATGTATGAGCAAATATCCACAAATATATTTACATAAATTTATAAAAATTATAATTTAACAAATTATGCAAAATGATATCCATTGATAAAAGGAGTAATTTAATACCACTGGAGAATGTAAATTTCTTGGTGATTGATTCTAAGCAGCTATAGTTTACTCTCAATCATTTTAAGTGTTAGTTAACTTTCTTAAGATGGTGGCATGGTGTTTTAATTGACCATTAACCATCATGGCAATAGCAACTATAATTCTATAAACTAAGGAACATTCTACTGCCCTCAAGATAAGAAAGCTAGTCTTACTCATTTCCACTGTAATCTGTAAAGTAATGAAACTTCATCTATACACTGTTGATTCAATAATTTCTGTAGAAAAATAGCAATTGGGGAGAGCTCTCAGATCAAAATCAAAAAATCTGTGTTAGTAATTTTAAAGATCATTATTCATTTTCACAAGTCCAAAGTTAAAATAATACCAGGCACGTAAATCAAAGGGGGTCAAAAACCTGTAGCCAAAACATGTAACAAACAACTTTGGGGTCAAAAATGAATAAGCACAACTCACAACATACAACTGCCTTCTTCTTTAATAAAGAAAAGAGCAGAGAATCCTCCTGTCACCTAAAGTAGCATTCTTTTATCAGGCTAAGAAAGGCTGATAAATCAAGACTGGTAAGTAAATATAAGAATGGTTGAGACTGGTAAGTAAATTTAAAAATGACCATATTTTGAGGCATACCAAAATAGACCCAATTTTGATTTGATTTTCTGTTTCAACAAACAGCACAAAAAACACAAATTGCTTTTTGAGGAGAGGCTCTGTTTTCTCTTATGTTGCCACAATTTGACAATCACAAAAACAAGGAGAGTATTGAAAAACAGGAAAATTTTGTTGGAAACAAAGAAAAGAATACAGCACTGTTATATGATATCGGTATTTCTAAATGGCAGTGAATGTTGGACAATTTTTCTAAAAGATAAATGAAAAACTGAAAGTAACAGAAACGTTCTTTTACAGAAGAATACTGAGGATACCATGAAGCAAAAATGTGAACAAGTTTTTAGAGAGAATGAAAATAAAAAAAAGAATTTACTTGTTATTACTGAAATTTCTGGGATATGTAATGAGAAAGGAAGGCTTGAAGAATCTGATACTCACAGGGTGGATAGAGGGAAAGAAAGACAGAGGAAGACAGTGCATAACATACTTTTTTTTTTTTTAATCATATTACCCCGAGCAAGGCAGTAATGCCACTGATGTGCTGAGGGCTATGTGTGAGTGAAAAGATTGGGAAAGAGAAAGCCAGAAACCACATCCTAAACAGGGAACAAGGGGTGAGCCTCTACACCTGTTCAATAGACGTGGGTGGAGTGTGAACCGAGTGATAGTTTAGTCTATCTAAATTGAAAAAAAAAAAAAAAAAGTGAAAAGATTGGGAAAGAGAAAACCGGAAATTACATCCTAAACAGGGAACAAGGGATGAGCCTCTACACCTGTTCAATAGACGTGGGTGGAGTGTGAACCGGGCGATAGTTCAGTCTATCTACTCCAATTGAATAAAAAAAAAAAAGTGAAAAAATTGGAAAAGAGAAAACCGGAACCACATCCTAAACAGTGAACAAGGGATGAGCCTCTACACCTGTTCAATAGATGTGGGTGGAGTGTGAACCGAGCGATAGTTTAGACTATCTACTCCAATTGGACTATTTTACTCTCTAACACATATCACAAGTACCTACACTAGTATACAAACTATCTAAAACTTTAAATCATATAATTTTCCATACATATCTAACAATTACAGCATTGCATCAACAAATTAGTTCCTCCATATATTACAAAAGTAACTAATCCCAAAGGTAATATTCTAGCTTCACTAAATGTAGAAAATCTTTTTACTAACATCCTAATTGAAGAAACATTAAATATAATTAGTAACTGTGTTTACAAACACCCGTTAATCCCTCTTCCAAAAATCCAACCAGTAGTTCTTCAGAAACTACTCACCACGTGTACTACAAAAACTGTTTTATTAGCATAATGGTAGCATATGGACTTAAACAAATGGATGACACAGCAGAGTTTGGAAGAAATAACAGAGCAAAATATATTAAGATCTACAAGGGACAGGAAGATGGAAGGTCATGATTGCTTCCATACTGAAGGAACACAGAACATAAAAGAAAACGAGTGTACTGTCCAGGAACTCAGTGAACTAGTAGATGAGAGATGTGGCATGGTGTTTTAACTGACCATTAACCATCATGGCAATAGCAACTATAATTCTATAAACTAAGGAACATTCTACTGTCCTCAAGATAAGAAAGCTAGTCTTACTCATTTCCACTGCAATCTGTAAAGTAATGAAACTTCATCTATACACTGGCTTTGTTTTCTCTTTCTACAAAGCTGGGGAGTTGACAGTACAAAGTGCCAGTATAACTTGATATCCGAACATATCATATAGTGAAAATATATGTATCTGAAGTTTTTTAAGAAGATTTTTGCAAGACAGATACCTATTGGAATTATATTATTTTATCCAAGTTATTTCACTTCATATCAGAATATTTGAAGGAAGAAGAAAGAAATGAAGCCAAAAAACACTATCATAACAATGGGGCAACAGTGGTGATACCATTACATGATACCATCATCTTGCTTTATAGTTGTGATGGTGTTTTACATGACATTGTATAGGATGACTTCACATAACTGGTGACATCTATGAAGATATAGTGAACAAGAACTTCCTTAAATTAATCAAAGCTTTAAAAATTAAATGCAAATTTCAGCAAGACAATGATCTCAAACAAACCACCAGTGCAACCAAAGAGTTTATTTGAAATATCAAAGTCAATCTATTAAAGTGGTTCAATCTGACCTGAACCTGACTGAAAATTTATCTCTAGGCTCATCAGTCCCACAGTTTTAAAAATCTGAAGAAGATCTACCATGAAGACTGGTTAAAATTCCAGGAGAAAAGTTTTTGAAGCTAATGGTTACTTACTGGAAGCAACTAGAGGCAGTTATTGTGAGAAAAGGCTTTTCAACAAAGTATATGGCCCTATTTAATTCTGCTTTGTAAAGAACCCCTTTTTTTTGCACAAATCATTTTTAAAAATAGATCTTTTCTTGAATTTTGTCCATATACATATTTACAATATGTGGGGTATGATTAATAAAGAGAGAGAGAGAGGAAGAAAGAGAGAGAGAGAGAGACTTTGTTAGGAGACAAATTCTTGTGGTTTCTGAAGAATCAAATTTGTTTAGAAACTGCAATAACCTTCCTTCCAGCTAGACAAAGAGAAAGAGAGAGAGAGAGAGAGAGAGAGAGAAAGAGAGAGAGAGTAATAGATATTTCAAGTGATATCAACAAGTTTTCTTTTCAATAACACTTAAAAACTATTTTTCCATTAAATTGTTCTTGGTTATGTTAATATTTTAGAGTTTATTTATTGTCTCTCAAAGACATTAGATAAATAGTACTTTTGTTTTCCTGTCAATTACAATCTTAAAAAAATTAAATGCAATATCAACTGTCATATTATATCTCTTTGGTTTTTTAATCTAACATTTTTTCAGTTTCTTTCCCTGTCAGTAATCTCTTGCATCTCAGTGGCTTTATCTCCATGCTTGGCAGGAAATAATTAAAAATAAACAAATAAAAATAAATACTGAAAATCAAGATAAAAAACTTCTTGCTTGTTACTTTCTTTGACATCTTTTTTTTTTTTAATCAACTCCACAACAAACAATGCAGTAAAGCCACTAAAACACAATTACTTGGTGTTGAAAACTTAGAAAATAGAAACATTATTAAGGAGTGAGAACAAAAGAAGAGTAATCATACTTCCAAGGAGTATTTTGATTATCATCAAAGTGTGTGTTGGTGTTCATTTACATATGAATTGATAATAGACTTATATCTATGTTTTAGGTAGATTTTTGCTTTATGACCATGAGATCTGGGTTCAAATTTCCCCATGGTCAATTTATCAAGGAGATAATTCTTTGGTGTTATCAGCTTTGAATAGGAGGGTGCAATCCCAGTGTACAGCATCTTTGGAAAATGTCTTGGAAACCATATCATATAAGTGAAATTGGAAAGATGGAACTATTCAGAAGCCATTGATGGTTGTGTTAGCACAGTCACAAGTCATCATGGCTGAGTGTTTAAGCATACAGGCTTTCTTCAAACTGTTGACAATGTCAGATTATGCATTCACTCCCAGACTAAAATCTGTTTAGTACAGTTACTGTATGAACCATAGATAGGCTCTTTAGGTGTTGAATAAAAACAAATTTGCCTGAGCAAGTATCTGCAGCAAGGATTGGCTAGCTGCTCTCGGGTGTACTTGATTAAATGATTAATTGGCCATTATATGTTTATGCATTTAGATATGCAAATACATCAATATTGAGACTTAAATGTTGCTTATGCACAGGAGACATATAACACAGTGTATATAGACACTGGTTAGTTCCAATGACTTGATCCAAAGAGCTGTGAGTTCAATACCAGGCTACAGCAGTGGTGAACAAATAACTTATAGCGTTAAATCAAAGGAAGATAACTACAAAGCTACCAGAAGTGGCATCACGCATAAAATGAGAATGATATATCCCAGTGATCGTAATAAAGGGTTCGGTTCAAAATTTTTAGCATCTGAAGGAGGCCAGAGTGTACAAAGGCCGAAACATCATAATAATGGCAATAAAGATTATGACAATAATCCAAACAGTGTAAATAGTGTAAATACTCATTTCATAAGTATAGACAAACATTGAAATTTAGTCATTGTTTGATAAATACATCAATATTTAGCATTAAAAGTCAGCCATGCAACCAATTTGTACTAAAAAATACTACTTCTTTTACATTTATCTATATGCATAAATATAAGGAAATTTTTAAAGAAGTAATGGATTTTTTAATTTAATTAACTGACAGATTTTATCACTTAAACAAATAGTGCCTTTAAAATAATGTTTACATGATAAAATCTGTTGGATTAATAAATAAAAAAAATAAATTATTTCTTTAGAAATTGCTTTGTTTTCATTAGGATACAAAACTGAGCAGATATGAATGCTTCCAGAATTTTTGAAGAAATTTTTATGATTTGGCTTTGCTCACTCAGCAAAATCCTTTATAGCCCAGTTAGTCTAAATTTAAATCAGATTTAACAATAGTTTCTCCTGCTAAGGGAATGCAGATTCCTGTCTGAGGGACCACCTTTTGTTTAATAAGCTTTCTCAAAGTATAATGTTTAGTAAATAAAAAGAGTGCTTATTCAAATATGGATATCTGCTAAAAAGAAGATTTAAGTAAAAAAATGCATAAATATATCAGAGGGTAAGAGGTTATTCTTATTTTATTGATAATTTTAATACATAGTTTTTAACATAACATCCTTCAGCAAACAGTGTAAAAAACATAAAATAGCTTTAAAAAGGGTTAGAGCTCACACCTCACAAATACATCTTTCATGGATGTTGCCTTCAACACTTTGTCTTCAGAAGCCTTGATTATTCAGTGGGACATAAATTGTATAGTTATTCTACTTGTTCTATCTTTATTATTACCTGCAGTATTTTAGTAATTACTATCATGTATATTGTCTGAGGATGTGCGTTGTGGTACAGTGGATATTGACTCGGAACGAGAAACCGGGGAGCCGAGTTCGAATTCCAGTTGAATCCATTGTATTCACTTATGCGCAAATACCCTTGGGAAAGGTATTAATCCATCTCTTCCTTCCAGTTATTGGTTAAATAGCAGGACAGATTGGGTTCTATAGCCTTGGTCGGCAACCAGTCTACTGCAGAAAGCAATGGCAACCTACTGCGGGATAATCTTCTGCCCAGTCAGTCATGTCTCTTTCGAGACATGATCGCCCAAGCGTGTATCACGTATGGCACTTAACTAACTGATATTGTCTGAATTTCTGGGATGAGGGGTTATTATTCACACTATTTATATTCAAATTATTGTCCTCACTTTGTTATTCTCACTGTTTGTTCAATGTGCCCTTCAGGCTTCCTTAGTCTAGGTAATCTACATGAAATTTTGAAATGAACTCTTGATTTAATCTATGGAGGTAGACTGTCCTCATTCCAAAGAATGAATACAATAATCTAAACAACCTTCCTAGTAATAATGATTGTTTTCTAAAATATAAACAAACTTGGATAATTATGTGCACTTCATCATGGTTGGGTTACAAGACATTTGGAAAAGGTTCAAAAATCAACACTGAATGTTGTAGAGTTTAGTTATAAATTATACCTAATCATATTGGTTTTGATTGGACAATGTTTCACTAAAAATAATAAAATCCTAGCATGTTTGATTTATTTGTGCTATTTAAATTTGGACTATCATCCTTATCTTTGTTGTTATCATATTGGCTATTGTACCCTCCAGCTTTCATCAGTATTTTAGTATTTCTATCATGTACAGTGTCTGAATTTCTGGGATGAGTGGGCTATTATTTACACTATTTATATTTGGATTATCATCCTTATCTTTGTTGTTATCATATTGGCTATTGTACCCTCCAGCTTTCATCAATATTTTATATTTCTATCCATGTACAGTGTCTGAATTTCTGGGATGAGGGGTTATTATTATTTACACTATTTATATTTGGATTATCATCCTTATCTTTGTTGTTATCATATTGGCTATTGTACCTCCAGCTTTCATCAGTATTTTAGTATTTCTATCATGTACAGTGTCTGAATTTCTGGGATGAGGGGTTATTATTTACACTATTTATATTTGGATTATCATCCTTATCTTGTTGTTATCATAATGGCTTATTGTATTCTCCAGCTTTCATCAGTATTTTAGTATTTCTAATATGTACAGTGTCTGAATTTCTGGGATGAGGGGTTATTATTTACACTATTTATATTTGGATTATCATCCTTATCTTTGTTGTTATCATATTGGCTATTGTGTCTCTCCCAGCTTTCATCAGTATTTTAGTATTTCTAATATGTACAGTGTCTGAATTTCTGGGATGAGGGGTTATTATTTACACTATTTATATTTGGATTATCATCCTTATCTTTGTTGTTATCATATTGGCTATTGTACCCTCCAGCTTTCATCAGTATTTTAGTATTTCTATCATGTACAGTGTCTGAATTTCTGGGATGAGGGGTTATTATTTACTATTTATGTTTTGATTATCATCCTTATCTTTGTTGTTATCATATTGGCTACATTGTACCCTCCAGCTTTCATCTGTATTTTAGTATTTCTATCATGTACAGTGTCTGAATTTCTGGGATGAGGGGTTATTATTTACACTATTTATATTTGGATTATCATCCTTATCTTTGTTGTTATCATATTGGCTATTGTACCCTCCAGTCAGTATTTTAGTGTTTCTATCATGTACAGTGTCTGAATTTCTGGGATGAGGGGTTATTATTTACACTATTTATATTTGGATTATCATCCTTATCTTTGTTGTTATCAGGTTGGCTATTGTACCCTCCAGCTTTCATCATTATTTTAGTATTTCTGTCATGTACAGTGTCTGAATTTCTGGGATGAGGGTTATTATTTACACTATTTATATTTTGATTATCATCCTTATCTTTGTTGTTATCATATTGGCTATTAGCCTCCAGCTTTCACGTATTTTAGTATTTCTATCATGTACAGTGTCTGAATTTCTGGATGAGGGGTTATTATTTACACTATTTATATTTGGATTATCATCCTTATCTTTGTTGTTATCATATTGGCTATTGTACCCTCCAGCTTTCATCAGTATTTTAGTATTTCTATCATGCACAGTGTCTGAATTTCTGGGATGAGGGGTTATTATTTATTAATTCATTTATATTTGAACTATTGTCCACATCTTTGTTGTTATCATATTGGCTATTGTACCCTCCAGCTTTCATCATTATTTTAGTATTTCTATCATGTACAGTGTCTGAATTTCTGGGATGAGGGGTTATTATTTACACTATTTATATTTGGATTATCATCCTTATCTTTGTTGTTATCATATTGGCTATTGTACCCTCCAGCTTTCATCAGTATTTTAGTTTTTCTATCATGTACAGTGTCTGAATTTCTGGGATGAGGGGTTATTATTTACACTATTTATATTTGGATTATCATCCTTATCTTTGTTGTTATCATATTGGCTATTGTACCCTCCAGCTTTCATCAGTATTTTAGTATTTCTATCATGTACAGTGTCTGAATTTCTGGGATGAGGGGTTATTATTTACACTATTTATATTTGAACTATTGTCCACATCTTTGTTGCTGTAATCACTACATATTGGCCATTCCTCAGGATTTTTTTGATCAGAGTAACCGACAGAGAAATCTAAACTGAACCCCTTATTTAATAAATGAGGGTATACTGTTCTTATTCCACTTCTCATATCTAGTGATATTTCATCTTGTTCTCATTTTATGTAGTACCACTCAATTATTGCTTGCCCATTTCTATTGAGTGAAAGTACACACTGCCTGACCTAGGAATTGAACTCACAACCATTTTATCACCAAAGTCACAGACCAATGCTTTTATCCATTTTATCAACTAGGTCATTGTCTCAATGAGCACAAAAGATGAAACATAGTGATAACAACAATAAAGATGAAGAAAATAGTTCAAATATCACTCAATTAAATGCCATACGTGATGCACGCTTGGGCAATTATGTCTTGAAAGAGAAATGACTGCCTGCCATTGCTTTCTGTGATAGACTGGTTGCCAGTGAAGGCTAATGAACCGAATCTGGCCTGTTATTTAACCCATAACTGGAGGGAAGAGACGGATTAATACCTTTCCCAAGGGTATTTGCACATAAGTGAATGCAAGGAATTCAACTGGAATTTGAACTCTGCTCCTCGATTTCTCATTCTGAGTCAATATACACTGCACCACAATGCACATCCAGTTTGAATATCAGTCAGTTAGTCAGTTAAGTGCTATACGTGAAACACGCTTGGGCGATCATGTCTCGAAAGAGACATGACTTACTGGGCAGAAGATTATCCCACAGTAGGTTGCCATTGCTTTCTGCGGTAGACTGGTTGCCAACCAAGGCTATAGAATCCAATCTGTCTTTAGCCCCTAACTGGAAGGAAGAGACGAATTAAATACCTTTCCCAAGGTTATTTGCACGTAAGTGAATGCAGGGAATTCAACTGGAATTCAACCTCAGCTCCCCGATTTCTCATTCCGAGCCAATATCCACTGAACCACAATGCACATCCAGCCCGAATATAAATAGCATAAATATCATGTAATACTTGATTTTTTTTAGTTTTAGATTTTTTTATTACATGAAGTATTTTTTATCATTATTATATTCTTATTAGTTTTACTGTCTTATTTTTGCACTTTGTCCAAACCAGTAGTAAAATAATATTAATCATAATAATAGTGAAAAGGCTTCATCTCCCCATCTGCCATAAAAAAAAGTAGTATTTCTTATTCATATCATAATACCTGATTCTACAAAACACTGATGGAGATAGAACAACCAAGTGGGTTCAGGTTACCACAGAGAAGTATAACAGTGGTAGATATCACATAAATAAAAGACTTCATGACAACTCCTATTTAGCTGAAACATACAGTCCATACAGGTAAACTCTAAGCTCATAAACAAACAAACAAAAAATAATAAATGAAAAATGTAAAAAGAACTCCAATGTCAAAAAATATAATAAAGAAGCTTCATGCTAAAAGCAGTAACAACCACAGGAAAGACTTATGTGAGAAACCTGACACTATAAAATAAAATAAAAATAAGTCACCAAAAATAAAGAATTGGAAAAGGAAAAAAAAAAAAGAATTGGAAAAAAATGATAGCAGCAACATCTACAGCAACAATTCTGATAACAACAATAACAAGAACAGGTATCCAAAACAACAATAATGGACATAACAAACACAAGAATGAAAAAAAAAAAAATAAAGACTTAGTCTCTTACTGCCTGAAGAAGAACTCTCTTCCTATGTTCAGAATGCAAAATAAACAAAAAAAAAGTTAAAAAAAAAATTTGGTCATGTACCAGATAAAACGCAAATAAAAGTTGGAGTGGTGCTGGGGGGTGAAGGTGCATAAGAGTAGAGAAAAATGAGGAAAGAAGAAAAAAATAGAGGTCATTAAATGT
This sequence comes from Ascarosepion bandense, assembly GCA_037127315.1. Lineage (NCBI taxonomy): Eukaryota > Metazoa > Mollusca > Cephalopoda > Sepiida > Sepiidae > Ascarosepion > Ascarosepion bandense. Next base: position 1,021,909 of record JBBBDQ010001007.1, on the reverse strand, counting down.
GCGTAGATGAGGAGCTAGGGAAAGAAAAATGATATAAGAATGAAAATTGAGTAAGAATGAAAAAGAGAGAGAAAGAAATAAGCAATGTAAAATGAAAGGCAAAAATTGGGAGAGAGAGTATGAATAAGAAAAGAGTAGAAGCCGAGAATTGAAGAAAGAACAGAAATTGAGCAAAAGAAAGAGAGATGAAGATAAAGAAATTTCATTGGGAGAGTAAAAATGTGTGCAAAAGAAAAGGAGAATAAAATAAAAGGAGTAAAAGAGGCAGAAGAAATCCCCAAAGAAAGAAACAAAGAAAAGGAAAGCTTATAATAAAAGCATTTCTGGAAAAGAAGACAATAAATATGAAGAGAAAAGAGAAAAAGAAACAAAAGATGAGATGGAAAATAAAACATGAGTGATAGCAGGAAAAAGAAATTGGAAATAAAACTAAATTCTAGCTACAACATTAAGTAAATAAATAGAGCATTAAACAAATAATAGTGGGCAGTATAAAATAATGGAGTGTAGTATGAAAGTGGAAACTGCTTCCTTGCATGGAAATTCTTCAAATATTGGTGCCAAAGTGCAAGTGTGTGTGCAGTGAATTTCAGGCCATTGTATCAAAGAGAAAAAAAAGTTTCAATTTGTTTCTTTTAAATTTTATTCTTGATTTGTGGGGCCAAAATGCTTCTTCAATTTTCCCCCTCATCTTCTTTTTCTTTATTTACTTTTTTTCTCGTCTTTTTTGTCACGTTTTTCATTTCTTCTGTGTTTTAATCTTTTTGTTTCACTTTCACTTCCTATCTCTCTATTTTTTTTCCTCCTTCAAATTTTATATCTTAACAATATGTCTTCCAATTCCTTATTACTTTTTTCTCTTATGCTGATTTTTCATTGTTTTTTTTCCCATCAGTAATCCTTTCTCTTCCTTTTCTTCTTAATTTTTGCTTCCTTTTCTTTTTTCTTTCAGTTTTTCTCTTTCTTCCATTTTTTATCTTCATCTTTTATTTTTTTAACCCTTTCTTGCTTCCTTTTATTTTTTTATTATCTCCATTTATTTCTCTTCCCAAAAGGAATTTTTACTATTTTTTATTTGGGCATTGGGTTTCATTTGTTTTTCTTCTCAATTTTCCCATCATCATGCTGATAATAATAATGATAATAATAATAATAATAATAATAATAATCTATTCTCTATCTTCCACCTTCAACTCAAGCAAGGAGATGTCTTGGAAGTTTGGTTTCTTTGAGAAGATTGGCTGACAGCCGGCATTTCCCCGAGTCACTTGACCCTGCCAGTGACTACGATAAATAGGCTTTCCATTTCCTTCAATAGGCACACAGATATATATATATATATATATATATATATATATATATATATAAAAGGAACAAAAATATGATATTTAAAAAAAATGAGAATGTTTTCTCTTTCTCTCCAAGAATTGTTTTCATCTCCTGAGCTATTTTTCAAAAACAAACGTGCATATGTTGCACGCTTATCTTAAGTAGGGATGAATATGTGAGAGTTGGGTGGTTGTTCAAGTTGAGATGTTTACATTTTTCTGGAATTTAAGATGAGATAAAAACAGAACATTAGTTTTCAGGTAAGGTACATTAGGTTCTCTTTAAAAGATGAGTTCTTATATTTGGAAGTATTTTTTATCATTATTATAAACCTGACACTATGGATGATTTTTGAAATAAAAGCATAACAATTTACAAATAAACATATCCTTTGGACAAAAACAGAGAAAATAACTTTTGAGAAAATCGCCTTCATTAGATGCGTTCAAACATTGCTATCACCCTCATGTTTGAAATGAGAGTTACTGCACATAAAAAAAAGCAATTTAAAGCTTCTGGGAATTCTTGCATCCATCTAATATATCCTTTTAATAATTAACATGTTTAATATATATATATATATATATATATATATATATATATTATTATTATTATCATTATTACTATTATTATTATTCAAGACCACAGATATTCTGTATCAATTAATTTTAATGATCAGCTTTTCCTACGTCTCAACACTCAGTAGTTTCATGAAGCTCACCAATTGTCTGTACATACACTCCCGATCAAAAATTTAAGATCACTAAAAAGAAATTTTTTTTACAGATAGATTTTAAACTCCTTCCATTTAAGGTCACCAATACTACAATCTAAAAGGTTATGGAAACAAAAAGCTACATTCCAAACATTTTATTTAGAAATTTACATTTTTATAAAATGAGGCAATTTACACATGATCAAAATTATAAGACCAAAGACAAAAATTCTATGAAATTGTACAAAAAGTTTATGAAAATATTCAACAACCAAATTTAATAATGAAGTCTACCTCCACTGCTTTTGATGACTTCAAAAATTCTGTCGGGCATGCTAGAAAAAAGCGTTTCCATTAAGGTGCGGGGGATGCTGCTCCAGCTTCTGAAGATGGCTTCACTAAGTTCAATTTTTGTTGAATATTGTTTGCCATTTCGATAAATATCTCTTGTCATCCATCCCCAAACATTTTCAATTGGGTTCAATTTCGGTGAGCATGCAGGATGTCCCAAGAGATGGACCCATTTTCTTGTAGAAAGGTCAAGGTCCATCTTGCAACATGGATTGCAGCATTATCCTGTGGGAATAACCATCCATCCCCGCACAAACGATGGCCCTCCATCATCAAGGATGCTTTTTGTATCATGTTAACACAACCAGCCGCTCTCTGACGACCCTGCATCCCCTGGAGCTCCATCGTCCTTCTGTAAGAAAAGGCACTCCATACCATTAGGGACCCTCCACCACTATGACGTGTGGAGAAAAATTCAGGAGGCATGTTTTTGTTATACCAATATCGTTGGAAGCTATCAGAACCATCGAGATTGAATTTTTTCTCATCAGAAAACAGGACTTTCTTTCACTTCTCAACATCCCATCTTTGGTATTCACGACCAAACTTTAAGTGGCTCAACTTGTGACATGAAAGCAGCCGAGGAATTTGTTCACGCTTTTTATTTACCATGTCTTTTTGTCTTAAGTGTTGTCTGATGGTTACGGGACTGCAATCAGCATCTGTGACTGCCTTAATTTGACTAGAAGAAAGTCCCCCGTCTTTCATAGCAACCCGTCTTATTCTCCTACTCAATGCAGGAGAAATTTTTTGGGGCCTACCAGAGGATTTTGCTTTTCCATAATTCTCACTGTTCTTTAGAAAGTTGCAAATCACAGTTTTACTGTGATTTACCTTAGCTGTGATTGCCCACTGTGACAAACCTTGCTTATGGAATTCTAGAATTTGAGAACGCTCAACTTTGGTAAGTTTGCTTGCTTTAGGCATGGTAACACCTTTACGCAGTGATTGCTAATCTCTAACTGAACTAAAAACATTGGAATTGCCAAAGATCTAACAATTTATACTCCTGGTCTTATAATTTTGATCATGTGTAAATCGCCTCATTTTATAAAAATGTAAATTTCTAAATAAAATGTTTGGAATGTAGCTTTTTGTTTCCATAACCTTTTAGATTGTAGTATTGGTAACCTTAAGTGGAAGGAGTTTAAAATCTATCCATAAAAAAAAATTTCTTTTTAAAGATTTTTAAGTGGTCTTAAATGTTTGATCAGGAGTGTATCCTGATGATGACTAAAGAAAGTTGAAAGCTTAGACCATATTTCTTGTACTTTTCTCCCTAAATGAACTTTAGGCAATTTCTGATGAAATTTCATCCTTGACTGAGAAGGAAAAGTTGATCATCAAAATGAATTGACACAAAAATCTCTTGACTTTAATAATATCCACCTTAAAGAACATTTGCTGCCTTAACACAAACATATATATATTCATGTAGAAATTATCCAAATATTTTGTATATCAGTGTGGTTTTGACTATACTTTTAGCTGTTATCAAGTATAATTTTATTTTTACTTTTAATTGAATACATGGATTGTTTTATATATGTATCTAAAGGTATAGGAAATTTTTATTTTACAAACACAGTCACCACATTATAACCATGCTCATAGCCAAAATTATTGGCTGTTGGACAATTTCCGCATAATTTCCATCCAGAAAGAAGAAAATTATACGATCACAAGAAAAATTAAATAAGAAACTTAACCACAGTACCTTATCAGTCAGTTTTAATAAAATTTGTATAAAAGAGAAATTCCTAACCAAAAACACACACACTATATATATATATATATATATATTAAGGAAAGATCCAAAGATTAACAAAATGGAATTAACAAACCAATGTATTTAATTTATTTGTTTAAATATTATTTTTAATTGTTACTCGTATTTAAGTAGATATTCTGTTTTTAATTAAACAGTATAACTCTACTGGCCTGAATGTTTATGAAAAATTTTGTTAGTATTCAAACCTACGACCCCTAAAAACATATGGGGAAGCCATCAGTTGATCTGATGCATTTTAACCACTCGACCACTTCCTCTATGTGGTTAGGGGTCACAGGTTCGAATTCTGCAGAATGACACACATTTTCTTAACAAAATTTACATAACATATACATAACTATACTTTTAATTAAAAGCATAATATCTACTCAACTACAAGTATCAATTAAAAATAATGTTCAAACAAATAAATATGTAGGTTGTTAATTCTATTTCATTAATCTCCGGAACTTACTGTAATATTGTCTGTCTACATTTGTGTACATTACGATAAACTTTCAGGGCAGAGATGATTATTTTTTAAGAAAGCAAAAAATTCTGTTTATAAGGCTTAATTCAGTTTTGTCTATTGTGAGGTTATTCCTAATCAAGCAGTTAAGATGTATCAGATCAAGTGATGGCATCTCCTATGTTGTTAGGAGTTGCAAGTTCTAATCTTGCATTTTCCTAACAAAATTTCTCATAAATATTCAGGCTGTTAGAGTTGTATATATAAATACACTGTTTTAATTAAAAACAGAATATCTTTTTTTTTTTTTTTTTTTTTTTTAATAAGCGTTTCACCCCGAGCAAGGCATGTCACTGCCATTACTGCACAGGGGGCTACATAGGGTGGAGAAAGGATGGCTAAATATAGGAAATGTCAGAAGGTGGGTGATAGGCGGGTAGGGATACCGAGAATGGTTAAATATAGGAAATGTCAGAGGGTGGGTGATAGGTGGGTAAGGATACCAAGAATGAGGGTTTGGTAGATGAGAGTGTTCTGAGAATAATTGGGAGTTAGTTTGATAGGAGGTGTCTATTGACCCTACATTTAAACACCTGCAGATTGTAGCTGTCGGGAAAGCAGACTTGTGGAAGGGAGTTCCACAGGCAGGAAGCTCGAGAAAAGAAGCTGTTGGAGTAGAATTTATGGTTACATCTTATCTGTTTAACTGTAAAAGGATGGGACCTAGTTGCTAATCTAGTATCTCGTGTAAATTCGTGCTTAGGCAGCACCAGTGATCTAAGTTCATCGGAGCAGAAGCCATGAAAGTACTTACTCAAATATGAGAATTGATTAAAAATAATGTTCAAACAAATAAATTTTATATATATATATATATATATATATATATATATATATATATATTAAGCCTTTTAACCAATATCTTTGATAAATGTTAATGTAAAAAAATTTTTTTAAGTATTTTACATCATATGGTGTTCATTTTCAATAGACAATCTGTAAATTAGACCTATTTTATAAATTTCAGGATTAAAATATGAGAAATTTATTAAGTGAATCAGTCCCCAAATATCTAACTTAATGAGAAAAATATGTTTTTTGATCAGCCAGTAAGTTTTCAGCACCCTTCATCTAAATAAACAAGTTAATTGCTCAAAGAAAATCAAAACATTCAAAGTTTCAACAGTATCCAACAATTGAAAACAAGGTAGATTAACACATCACTCAACAAGTCCTGATCCTGACTCATAGATGGCCCCATCTGATCCATGTGATTTTTATGAAGTACTAACCCTTCAAATGACACCTGACAAAATTTGGGCCCAATCGGATTATTAGTTTACAAATTACAGTTACTATTGCAAATTTTCAAACAAATAGAAAAATCTGAATTTCGTGTATTGATAAAGCATTACTTTCTGATGAAAACAAAAAAAACTGTTCAAGTAAAGCAATGGCTTGATAAGTGTTATTCAGACTCTGCTCCACCAAAAACAATGATTAAGAGGTAGTATGCTGACTTTAAATGTGTTTGTACAGACACAAATGATGCTGAATGCTCAAGTTGCCCAGAATTGGCAGTTGTCTTGGAAAACACCAAAAAATTCACAAACTCATTTTGGCTGACCATAAATTGAATTTGTATGAGATAGCAGAGGAGTTGAATATATTAAAAGGCAGTGTATTCACCATTTTGGATGAACATTTGTCAATAAGAAAGCTTTGTTCAAAGTGGGTGCTGTGTTTGCTAACAGTCACTCAAAAGCAACAATGAGTTGACAATTCAGAGTATTGTTTGCAACTGTTTCAACACAACAAGAAGGAGATTTTGCATGCATATGTGACAAAGTATAAAACATTCACTCCAGAGACAAATTATTGGCAGTCAGATCAGTGGACAGCAGCAGATGAAAGTCGTCTAAAGTGACCAAAGACGCAAACATCAGCAGACACGTTTTTGGCCTCCATATTTTAGAATATGTATTTTGTTCATCACTTACCTTGAGAAAGGAAGAATCATCAATAGTGATGATGATATAGTATTATTGGTGCATCTGAAAGAAGAAATCGCCAAAAAATTGGCCACAAATGAAGAAACAGAAAGTAACCTTTCACCAAAACAATGCACTGTGTTGCAAGTAGATCACAACAATCACAAAACTACATGAATTGCACTTCAAACTGCTTTTGCATCCACCCCATTCTCCAGTTCTGACCCCCAGTGACTGCTGGCTGTTTGAAGACCTCAAAAGAATGATCCAGGAAAAGAGATTTGGCTCCAATAAAGAAGTGATTGTGGTGATACCAACCGAGCAAAAGCGATAAACAGGATGTTGGCTCTATACCGACTGAAAAGCAAATGAATAAAACTCGTTGTGCGCATCCGAGTTCACGCAGATGTTCCGGTTGAAAAATAAAAATTAATCAAATATCAAATTTCCATTTCACAAGCCTATGCGAATTTTATTTACCAGCCAATGGGAAGCCCGGAATCAAATACAAGTGTGAAATTCAAAACGAGCTGTTTGATCCAAAAAGCGGATATAAAAAGTGGAGACAAAAAGCATCGTCAGACAGTAGGACAGACAGGCTAGAGTAAACAGTGTTTCCCCTTGACTTAGGTCAAGCGGCTACTATGCTGGCCTCTTTCCTTCTCCCTGTCTCAAAAGTACTTACTGACCTCAGGAGTGACCTCTTCAAAGACATTCCTCACAAACCAACTTACTGACTTACTAACCTTAGAAGTGGCAACTTCAAAATGAACATTCCTCACATTCCTAAGCCTTTTATCTCTTTCAGCTCATTATTATTTGTCATGAACAATTTAACCTCTGTTGGACCTTTATTTCAAGTATTACTTTAATTGTAAAACATTAATTGACATATGTATTTATAAATGTTATTTTATACTCAAATTGCCTTTCTTGATTTTATAATCATTTTATGACTTATAGTGGGCTATCTTCCACAAGGCCAAATTCCGTTAACCTGCAGCAGTATACAATTATCCTTCACTACAGACGGAATAGATAAGCAACTCGCTATATGATATCAGAAACTGCAAATTTTGAGGCCAAAGACAAATTGTTCTATAAAAAACACACTGAATTGTTAGAGAAGCATTGGAATCAGTGTATCACCCTAGAAGGAGACTATATTGATGAATAAAATCGAATTTTGCCTAAAAGTTGTTGTTTTATTAGTTAGGCCCTAGATTTATTATGTGTCAAACACCTGATACCAAAAATCCCTAGCTAAAACCAAATTCCAACATAACAACTTGTTCTCCTTTAAAATGAGCTTGTTTTTCACCTTTTACGTACTTGCGGGAATGATAATTTTGTTTTTATTACTTTTCATGAAGAGTTGGACTGAATGCTGCATGTTGTTTGGATAATAAGAAACAAACAACATACTTTAATTGCCTACATTTAAAACCTCTCAACTGAAAGAAAATAAAAAAATAAAAACTTGTTTTGATCCTTAATTTATTTATTATTTGCATATAATATGCAATGTACATGGGGCTGAAAAGGTAGATATACAGTAAGTGTTATAGCAATAGTGATATTTGTAGACTCAGTACAATATTGTGTATGCATATTTTGTTTTTCATTATTACATACCTACTTTTGCTGTGTATACATAGATGGTTTTTGTGAAACATTTTTAACAGAGTGCACAAATACTGTCCTGATCCTCCATAGAAGTACCAGAGACACACATTTTAACCTTAGCCATAGTGCACAGATATTACACTCATCTTCATCAGATAGCTAAGAAATGACACTATTATCCTAGGCATTAGTGCCATGCATATGTATATAATACCAACATGTTTTACTGGTACTGTGCTAGTGTGTGTGTGTGTGTGTGTGTGCAGTTGTGCATGTGTGCATATATATATATTTGAACAAATTCTTAGTCATGCAAAACTTTATAATAGCCAGGAATAAGCATAGTTTAAATATATATGTGTGTGTGTGTGTGTGTGTGTGTTTGTGTGTGTTTGTTGTGTCATTTAAACTACACTTATTCCTGGCTAATATATATATATATATATATATATATATATATATATATAGAGAGAGAGAGAGAGAGAGAGAGAGAGAGAGATCCAATAAGGTGATAAAATAAAGAACAAATACAAAACATATCTCAATCTAGCAGGTTTCACTTTTATTAAAGCTTCTTCAGAGATCAAGAGAGAAATACTAAAACAAAGAGACACAGAATACTGGTATGTTATGATTTTGGCTAAGCTCCTCTTGGTCAGATAAGTGTCATAAAAAAAATTGAAAGTAAATTCCAACCTCAACAATAATTTATTTGTATAAATAACATTCTAGTCATGACAAGCTGGGTACAAAAAGAAATTTTGAAAAATTATTATTTATGGATATAGTTTCCCAATCTTTGTCAAGAAAATTTAATTAGAATATTTCTTCAGGGTTCATTTTTCATTACAGATCTACTAAAATTCACTCTATACAAGGTTCAAGAGCCACTCAAAGTAGAGAGTTACTGAAAGAGGTTATGTGAGTGGCAAGAATAAAAGGTAAAAAGTGAAGTTTATGGGGATATGTAGCAAAGATAATGGTTAGACCTAGACTTAAGCAGATTAAAGTCATAGGGGTCAGGAAAGCATTCTCTTGTGAGTCAGTTTCACAAATCAGTGGTTCATGGGAAGAAGCTGTTTAGGTTGAACTTACTTCTTACTAATGAAATACAAAAAGAATGAATGTGCATTGTGTGGTGAGTCTTAGCTGTGAGGGTTAGAAATGGTAGAACTAAGGAAAGTAGCATGTCTAAACATTTTTTCATGAAAATATCAACAGAGTAGCAAAAATATTTACATTATTCGGACTATTGTCCTCATCTTTGTTACCATTTGTGAGACGTTTCAGACATTGTATGCTTCGGCCTTCTTCAGATGCTAGGAATTTCAAACCGAACCCTTTATTATAATCACTGGGGTATATGAACTCCATTCCTTGTCTAATGCCTCTTCTGGAAGTCATGAGTTATCTCCCTCTAATCCTGTAAGTTACTTGTTCACCACTGCTGTAGCCTGGCATTGAACTCACAACTCTTTGGATCAAGTCACAGGAACTAACCAATGTCTATATCCACTGGGCCATGTGTCCTTAAGAGTTTGGTTCAAAATTCCTAGCACCTGAAGAAGGCCAGAGAGTACAATGGCTGAAACATCTTACAAACGGCAACAAAGATGAGGACAATAGTCTGAATAATGTAAATGCTGTAAATACTACCTCATCTCAGAAATATAGACTAAGGGTTCGGTTCGAAATTCCTAGCACCTGAAGAAGGCCTGAGCGTACAACGACCGAAACGTCGTACAAATGTCAATAAATACTACCTCATCTCAGAAATATAGATAAAGAGTAGTAATAGGTTTGCAACATTTAGTCTGTGGGTGAGGGATTGTAGAATAGGAAATAATTCATCACTGAAAAGGCCACATATATGCTTTTTCACTTTATCAAGACAGGAAAATGAAAACTGGGCAGTTCCAACCCATAAACTATACTCCGTTTTTAACCTGATTCGACTGTTGTAAACATAGAGCATACCAGGAACAGTCAGATACGTACTGGAGCAGTAACTTTGGCGGTAGATCATATACAAGAGTTCTCCTTGAGATTTGGGATGAGCTTAAATTTCAGTTGTAGTCCTCAAAAGAAATACCCTTCATTGTGATAGATGAAAATTTAGGGTCTTCTTAGTGATGGAACATTACTAGTTTACTTTAGAGAGTGAAAAAGAGATCAGTTGCCAGGTGCTCTGATCAGCTAGACTTTTGGAGGTGTACCATATTATGTTGTATCATCTGTATAGATCTGCATAGATATTCACAAAAGATCAAAGTGTATCATTAATATGAAGCAGAAAGAGAAATATCTAATAAAGTATTATTCATGCTTGTTATAATTATAGATATTCTTCTTCTTTTATGTGCTCTGTCCATTCAGGACATAGGCAATCATGGCTTTCCACATCTCCCTGTCCCTGGTGGCTCTTAGCACACTTTCTCCTTTTACACCATGCAACCCTCGTTCCATCATCCACCTGATCAGGTCCTTCAAATATGTTATCCGCTGCTTTCCCCTGTCTCTTTTTCCCTCTATCTGGCCTGTTAGTATCAGGTTCTCCAAGCCCTCCTTCTTCATTGTATGTCCCAGAAACCTTAGCTGTCTCTTCCAGATGCTCAGTATTAATTTAATTTTCATTTTCATCCTTTTCAAAACCTCATCATTGCTCACATGTTTGATCCATGATATTCACAGCATCCTTCTGTAGAACCACAGTTTCAAGTTTTTCCTTCATCTTCAAAGATATTGTTCAACATTCACTGCCATATTGATGAACTGACATCACATAGCAATCCAATACTCTCTTCTTTGTTTCTAGCAAAATTGTCCTGTTGCTTAATACTTTACTCAACTTCTGGAATGCTTCCTTCACCATGCCAATTCTCCTTTGCACTTTTCGTCTTCTGTTAGAACAGGTATTTCAATTTTTGTATCTGCTTGAAATTAGTATCCCCTACGTGTATTTGGCATTTTGGGCTGCCCTTTTTGCTGATGACCATGTATTCGGTTTTCTTGCATTTTTTTTTGTAGTCCTTTCTTGTCACTCTCCTCAGAGACCTTCTGTAGGAGGCCTTGTAGTTTTTGATAGATATTATAAGATGAAGCTCCTACAACATACAGCTCATAAAATATATTCTGAAAATTTTACATCAGTTAATATCAGCATTGAAAACCGTCACTTTCAAAATAAAATCATATATATATATATATATATATATATATATATATATATATATTATTATTATTATTATTACTTATTGTTAGAAATTTTGTTGGTCTCCTACTCAACTGTTCACCTCCACACACATATGCATAATAATCAAGGTGGTTGCAGTCTGGAGAGTTAGAAGGCCAGATGTAAGAAGTGATGTGATTGCAGAAATTGTCTGACAGCCATCACTGTGTTCTCCTGCTTTTGTGGCCTGGTGCAGAATCCTGTTGCCAGATATAGAGTCTTCCAGCAGTCATCCTCTTGATTCGAGGCAGCCCTACCTCTTCAAGGCACTTGACGTAGAATTCCTTGTTAAGTGTGAGGCCCTCACCAACAAATTCAGAAGTACATTTCTTATCAGAACAATGAATTTTCTAAGCTGCCAGGCCTTCATAATGACTATTAGGCACATCCAACTCTTTCCAAATCTGCTGCACTGTTCTCGGATTGACACCCAAACATGCTTAAATGTTCATATTGGAGCTTCTGGTATGAATGACAAGCAATACAGCATGATATTTCCAAATTTCAGGCAGAGTGAATTGTGTCATGGTGCTCTTTTTTCTCACAGACAGTACCCAAATGACCCTATCATGCTGTGCTGTTGACAAAATAAAATACACATGTGTGAAATTAAAAATATAAAATGGCTAAATTTACTCATCACACCCAGTATATATTGAAAGTTTCTCACTTGAATTCTAACCATGCCTAACAGGAGACGCCTTGGAATAAATGCTCCTACTATTTAAAAACCACACAAATAATATTTCTCACAAAGTCAAGCCATAAAGAAATTAATACCAGCAAAACAAAACCCTCTTGAAAATGACTAAAGAAGTGGCTGAAAGAGCTTGAGACAATAATATGAAAAGTTTTTGTACTCACTAACTCCCACCAAATGGAAAAATGCAAGCTGCTGGAAAAAATTCAATAAAAAATTAATAAAACTTTCTTTGTCTGACATATTCAACAAAAGACGTTTAAAAAAAGATTGCTGCCCAATATATATATATATATATATATATATATATATGTGAAAAGTGTATGTATATAATTATAAATATCAATATATATATGCAATTTGTTATATATATTATATTATTTATGTATTATATATGCATGGTACTTATTTGAAAGCGCTCAATATCTGTGATAGAGCTGACATATTCATATATATATTCACACCTATCTATATGAATATGAAGGGGTGTAAATAAGTATATATATATATATATATGTTTACATGTAGACATACATCAATATATAAATATTAATCAGGTATGAATAGAACAGTGCTCAATGCTGTATAACAGAGCAAAAATATATATTAATAAATATACATATTATCCTATATTTTATGCACAACTCAGAGTTTCATGCATTTTAGCAATCATCAGGTGCATATCAGACTCAGCGTTTCTTGATTTGAATGATTTATTAGCATTTCTTTCTTAAATGTCTTTATGGATATCAAATCGGATGTACAAATATTCTTATTTATAACATGTATAATTAAGTTAGGTTAATAACAAAACCTAAAAATGGAGTAGGATATTAAAATCATGATAGGAGAGAAAAAACAGATTTATACTTATAATTAGGGTCTATCAAAATTAAACTAGGGATGGAACTAGTTTGTTTATATTTACATGTTTTTTTTTTAAATAATTACAAAATAGCATAAAACAATGGGGATAAAGAATATGCGCAGATTTATGCACTTATACATAAAAAAAGGAAAAAGACAGAATAAGTCAGGATATAAAGGGAACTTAAAAAAAAAGTAATTTAAAAAGTAAAAATTAAAATTAAAAAACAAAAAATAAAAAATAAAAATTTAGTTAAGTTTAATCTGAAAGTAAAAACTAAAAAAGGTGATGAGGAATAGAAATCATGAATGACAGAATAAATCAAGATCTAAAGGGAACTCAATATATATATATATATATATAATTCCAGGTGAAAAGGACTCAAGGTTTTACTATTTTGAGTACACCGGCATTTATTTTATTATGAACAGTGCTCAATATAATAAGTATTATAGAACTTAATATAATGTAAAAAAAAGAGAAAAAGTTGGTTAGTAGGTATTCTTTGGGGACAAATCCCAAAATGAATCTTCGCTCTGATTAGTCAAAAGAAACACACATAAATTTTATATCTTCCCACATACATACACAACAAAACAAAGGTTTTTGTTATTTAAATGTGAATCATCTGTACAAATTGACTGATGATGAGAATCTATCTTGAAACATAAAAATTTCCATCTTGCAATGTACAATTAATTATATATATATATACATACATATATATAGTCATCTGCAGACAGTCCTGTTTTGCTGTATCACAGCTCATCACTACAGTGAGACATCCAATTGCTTCTAGCCAGGATTGATATCAGTTGGCAATATATATATATATATATATATATATATATATATATATAAATATATATGTGAATAACGATCGGTACCCACAGAAACCACAAATTGCTCTAAAAAGAAAAGACGTCATACTTATCCCAAACCTGAGGAACCTTTCGTCCAACACTTTTCAAGGGCTTCATTGGCAAAATTATGAATAGGGCTAGAACAAAGACAAAAGTGTTGGCTGAAAGGTTCCTCGGGTTTGGGATAAGTATGACGTCTTTTCTTTTTAGAGCAATATATATATATATATATATATATATATATATATTATACTCTCATTATGAATGAGCTCTCTAGAGAGGAAAGTTTTAAAAACAGTTTCCACTTCTGCAATATATACATTACTCTTCAAATGATTTGAGTTCTTTTGGTAATTGGTGTGTGTATACACTGCTTATATACAACACGTTAAAATTTCCCTTCTGTGATTCCATGCACCTATGGCTTAGCAGGTAGCAATTCTTGCTGACACCAAATCGTTAGAGTTTCAATCCTGGCAACCTTCTAACACTATTTCCAAGTGTTCAGAAAATCTACATTCCTTAGTTGTACCAGCTCTAACCTTCATGGCTAAGATCTATCATGTCACACCATGCCACTCACTCTTTAGCAAACCATCTCATTTCACTGGCGAGATCTATCTTCCACTTGAGCAGCTTCTTCCCACAAAGAGCTGTTTTTGTAGAAATGACTCCCCTGAGGTTGGTTCCCCAATTACTACGATCTTAACCTTAATCTAGATTTAACTGCTATCTTTCCCACATAATCCCATAAACTGTGCCTTTTACTCTGTAATCCCTACCTCAAGTGACTGGCTCTTAGGCCTTGCACAGGGAACATTATTGTAAGAAATATATATATATATATATATGTGTATGTGTGTGTGTGCATGTTGCTGTGTGCTATATATATATATATATATATATATATATATATGGCACACAGCAACACATCTAGTCATTGCTCAGCATGCACATGAATTCACACACATAAAATATCAAATCTTCATACATATAATCTCTATGGACAAATAAACAATAAAAGTAAATGATTTAAAAATGCTGTTCTATGCAATGCTAAACAATATTTCCCATGTCTCCATCTGAAATCTACTCCTATGATAAACCAACCAGAAACATATATCATCAAACCCTTGTCTCGTAAGTCTAGATTGTCAAAAAAAAATGTATTCTGCCCTCTGCACAGGTCGATCATAACAGACTCTTTGAGTTCATACTTCTGGCAAGCTTGTTCAACCAGAACCTGATAATACCATTCACCCTAAATTCTATGCTTCCAGCTACTCCCTTGTCTTCTTCTTTATCAATATTGGCTTTTTTAAAAATGATTCTATGATATTACTGTTGGAGCCAGTGTTATTTTGTTATGATCATGATCTGTTAAACATATAACCTAACTGAATACTTTCCTTTGATTTGAAATCAGAATTTAGCTTTACTTTTCAGTTCTAGTTTTACTTATGGCATGAAAAATTCTCAATTTATCAGCAACATTGCACAGATCAGATAGAACGGGACTGAGTCCCCTCTGGTTCATTATCACAGTTTTTAAGTGTCAACAAAAAATATTAAAATTGTTGCAATACTTAAATTTTGTCTCTTGGATTTCAAGAAATTTGATTTGTTTCTACAGCTTATCAACCCTTTGCAGGTTATTTAAAGCCAGAAAATATTTTTAGATTGTAAGAATATTTTTTTTAGATCCTAATGATTTAGTGATACAAGTTTTACTAATTGATCAACAGCTACAGGGAAGAAGAGAAAATGTAGATTCGTACCTTTCCCAAGGGTATTTGCACATAAGTGAATATAATGAACCCAACTGGAACTGGAACTCAGCTCTCAACATTGCTTAATTTCAGAGATTATGCAGAAACTGATGTTTCAGTATGACATGGCTGTAAGTAAATTTCAAAAGATTATTTAAACACTGGATAAAACAACTATAAATAATTTCATGCTCAGGTGAGCTCTAGTTAGTCTTTCTCCCACATCCTATAGAAACTCAAAAATGCTGAACAGTTGTGTGAGATATGTATCTGGTATTGTCTATATTCAATATTGATGTGATTTAAGCTAGTGCTGCTTGTCTGTTACTACCAATGATTCTTGACAGACATCTCTCTGATTACAATTTTTATGAAACCATGGTTGGCCATTTCACTATCTACAGTGGGTGGTAGTACCTTCCATGAGTTATTCCTTGTAAATAATTGATGCTTAAAATCAAGAAATATCAACTGTCCCAAAAATATCAGAAATGTAACATCCCATCAGTCTGGCACACACTATCATGCCCTGTTTCAACTCCAATAATTCATGTAACCTTTGCATGAATAATTGAGTAAGAATATTGACAAGACAGGCCTTGGTCATTTCTATGATATCAAAGTACAGTGGTATCATCTACCACTAACTTTAAGTACTGTTATCCTATGACTTTTGATACTTCAATGTGTTTGTGTATGAATATTTAAAGTAGTAGCCAATTAACCATTCTATGATCAGTAAAAAGAAGTTTTCATAGAAGTTCTCTTACCACTCTAGAATTTTTGCATAAACAACATATAGCAAGAAATCTATTTTATATAAATTATGCAAAGTCCACTTAAGTTTTCAACAATGGAGAGAAGCATTTGAATAATTTTCTGATATTTATATTAATAATAATAAAAAAATAATTAAGCAAACTGAATATTTTTTCATTTGTTTAAATAATTTGGTAGTTTTAAGAAAACCTAGTTAAACAGATTAGTTTCTTGCTTTCCTGAAAGCTACAACCTCCAAGAATTTAAACGCAATGTCAATACTCATCTAATAACCACTGGATTCTATCTCTCTCCCCACCCCGTATATCCTTCCTTTTCCCTCCACCTATGTAACTGTCATCACACCTGCATTCTCATCTTTCTATTGCTCTTTTCTAACTGGTCTGTACTCCTCACTCTCTTCTAATTAATCTTTTTACAGTTATGTAGCCCCACCACACATCAGTGGCATTTCCGCCTTGCTCAGGGTAAAATGATTTAAAAAAAAAAAAAACATTTAAACAATTTCATCATTTTTCAGCTTCTTTTGACTAATTTGTAATAATGTAAATTATCAAATGACAAAAATTCTCATTGTTTCAAATACTGTAGATTTTCTAAGTTACAAGTGAATTTTGACAAAGGCAGAAATAAACTCTTTTTACACAAATATGACAAATTTTTAAAAATGCTTCATTCATAGAAACAGTGCTTATACATAGGAATTTTTCATATTTGAATTAAAAGTTAATAACATAAAATATTTATTAAATTGAGCTTTCAAAACTTTTATGCAAAATGAATCTTACCAATTATATCTTACATGCCATTTCATCGTAATATATATATATCTAAACTTATTTATAAATGGAACTTATTCTCTGTGTGTGTGTCCATTACCTATAGACTCCGGAAACCGCTGAACCGATTTTCTTGAAAATTTACACTGTTGTACTATAAGCATCTGCAAGTGTTCTTAGCTAGGTTTTGTGTTGAGGTACCCTCGATAAATATCGAAAATTGATAATCGAAAAAATCGGGTTATAGAAGGAGTGGTCTGATTTTAATCAAATTTGACACACTCATAAACAAAGACATAAGAAATGATATTCAGAAGTTTCAAGGTTGCAGTTCTTACACTTGTGCAGAAAATTGATAATATATATATATATATATATATATATATATAAGGCAAGATGTTTGTGTGCGTGTGTCTGTTTATCAGCCTGTATTTCTGTATTTTTTCAGCCCTTTTATTTTAGTTTTTGCTTCAGGTTTGGCTCTAAGTAGGTATAATTGTAGTTCTTAGTCTCAGCTATGATACCATTTACTCAGAGGAGTTATTTAGCCTTCAAAATTCAGTTTACGATGAAAAAAACTTATTTGATATTGATACCAGGAAATCAAAATTTGACTTACATCCATTCATTTTTCTTTCAGTCTACGATTTTGCTTTAACAGGAAACAACTATTGCTTATTAGTCTTACATGCCAACGTCCAAAGAGTCTGAGCTCCAGGACCATAGATTAGTTGCAAAGTTTTCATTACACCTGAGCAATGCCAGGCTATACTGCTAGTATATATATATATATATATATATATATATATATATATATATATATACGAGACAATGGAAAAACTCTATTAGTTGACAATGCATTTCATCCAATGTGGACTTATTCAAGGCAAAAAATGAAATGAATTTATTAAAAACTAAGTAACTAATAATAACAAAACAAAATGTTCTTAGCAACTGAAAGAATTTAAAGAAAGCTATTTTGTTACTGTCAACTGGAAATTATGTCAAATACTGTCACATGTGGAGATATTGTCCACATTGGCTGAAACATGTTGGCAACTAATACAGTTCTCCCATTGTCTCTTTCATTTATAAATATTGTCTTTTCTACAGGTTAACTCTGAGAGATTTTTCATATATATATATATATAAAACTGATAGTAAATTTGTACAGTGGTGAAAATAAGTATTTAATCCCCTGTTGATTTTCTGAGTTCACCACTTTACAAAAATGGGAACGATTTATAATTTTCAGGGTATGTCCATCTTGAAAGTGAGAGAGAGAATATAAAAATTCTAGAAAATCACATTATATTAATTTTTGAGCATTTATTTATTTTTATTGAAAAAATAAATATTCCACCCCTTACCAACCAGCAATGATTCAGGCCCCACAGACCAGTTATGTGACTAGGAGGTATATGGGCTAGTCCTAGTACTCAATTATTACTCTTGATCAAGTACTCATTACTTGTATAAAAGACACTAGTTCCCAGAATCCTTCAATGAATCAGAATCTAATTTCTTCCCAATGGACAAAACAAAAGAACATTCTAAGGATGTCTGGCACTAAATTATTTACCATTATGATTGGCAAGCACCCAGGTGAGAAGTAGTCAACTGTTGGTATGATAAGAAAATGGAAGAAACACCAATTGGCTATCAGTCTCCCTCAGTCTGGAGCTCCACACAAGATCTCCTAATGTGAAGTGAACCTGATTATGAGAAAGGTGAGGAAATAACCCAGAACGATGTAGCAAGAGTTTGTTGATAATCTCAAGGCAGTTGGGACCATAGTCACCAAGATGACTATTAGTAACATACTACATCATAGTGGAGTGAAACCATGTAGTGCTCACAAGGTCCCCCTACTCAAGAAGGCACATGTACAAGCCCCTCTGAAGTTTGTAAATGAGCATCTGTATGATTCAGAGGAGGGGTTGGGTGAAAGTGCTGGGATCAGATGAAACTGAAATCAGGTTGACTTGTTGTATTTGGAGTTAAAAAAAAGCTGAGTTGAACCCCAAGAACACCATCCCAACCATCAAGCATGGTGGTGAAAACATTATTATTTGGGGTTGTTTCTCTGTATGAGGCCAAGTAGATGGAAGTCTTGAGTGAAAACCTTTTTGCATCAGGCAGGACAATGACCCAAAGTATATTGCTAAGTCAAAAAAGGAGTGGCTTAAGAAGAAGCACATTAAGGTAATGGAGTGGCCTAGTCAATTTTCGGACCTTAATCCTTTAGAGAATCTGTGGCAGGAGCTGAAGCTTTGTGCTGCCCAATGACAGCCTACAAACTTTAAGGATTTGGAGAGGATCTGCAATGAGAGTGGGCTAATAATCCCCCCTGGGATCTGTAAAAACTTGGTAACCAACTACAGGAAACATCTGTGCTTGCCAACAAGAATTTCTTCACCAAGTACTGAGTTATGTTTTACTATTGGTTGAAATACTTATTTTTTCAATAAAACACAAACAAATGTTCAAAAATTAATATAATATGATATGCTAGAATTTTTTTTATCTTCTATCTCTCACTTTCAAGATGGGCCTACCCTGAAAATGAGACTGTTCCGATTTTTGCAAGGTGGCAAACTCAGAAACCAGCATTGTAGGATTACTGCCTTCAGGTGGAAAAACTACATTTTATCTCTCAATTATTTTTCTGTTTTCAGATAAAACAACAACAACAAAATGCAGGATGCCTGGTTCTAGGGTTTCCAAGCCTGTGACAGCAACTCCTTCCATACACTAAAGATGGTGGTAATTCCTGCACTTGAACTCCTCACTTTAAACTGAGTTTGTACTATATTCCATCACCGTGGGGAAAAAATATAAATAACAAGTCCAGTATCTGATTCTTCACCTCTCCACTGTGTTTCTGCCTTTGGACAATTCATGGAAAAACATTGCCTGGTCCTGGAGGATTCAAATCAGCAGTAGGACCTTCCTAATTGCACTAAAGAGTCAGGCTTGAGGGAATAGTGACACAAGTGTAATGATGGTCACAAGGATTGGGTAATTTTGTGTACACTAATGAAGGTGTCTTCCACACTAAAAAAGCATGTGTCATATCCCACAATGATGAAAAGTAAATACCATTACAGGTATAGGCTGAGCTCTAAGGTGGAGACCCACAAATAGAGTTTAGCCATATGCAACTTATAAAAGATTAACAATGCAAAGTATCATTTTTTTTCTTTTCCTTTCATTTTACTTCTTCCAGTAAATTAAACTAAATTTTTAAAGTAAAAAGTACTTTTAAGTTTATTTATATCACTGGACACATTTTTTCTGTTACTGATATCATTACAACAATGTTTTGGTTAGCCAATTTTACAGCTTTCTTAAGTTTATAATCTATCCATAAAAAGGTTTTTACTGGAAAATGTGACAAATAAAACAAAATGGTAGCTAAACTTTGCAACCAGTTTGGCTCATTCTAACATTATGATATTTAAACACATTTCTATCCAGACAACACAGGTGATTTTCTTTGTTATGTTTCCGATCAATATTTTAGACATATAGCATTATTATTAATGCATCTCATTTGTGTAATAAACCTCATGTCAAAACTATGATTATTCATTTTGGATTACTAAATATCTTTACTTTAATGAAAAATAAAATTATTTTGAAACATCAGTTCTGAAGCATATTGAAATCATAACAGGTTGTTGTTCAAAATTTTAGTATGAGCAACTGGTACGGGTAATATAATCGAAGATAAAATCATCGAAAAAGAACAAGTCTGTTGATGATATTTGTCTCTTATTTTTTTCTTTCTATTGATGTCTGTTCTGACAAACATGCCAAGAAAACAGATTGTCCAGATAACTAATTCAATTTGAGCTTAACAGCGATGCCTATAGGGTATTGCCATCTGGAATAGCATTCATCTGTCAAGTATACACACACACACATATATATATCACACATAGAAATATATTTATCATATGTACAATTTGCCTTTCAAAAATAAATGCATTGTGTTCAGAAAAACAAGTAAGTATTACAAACATTCATTCATGTCTTAAAAATAAAGTTAGTAGAATAAACAAGATTTTTTAATGCCAAAAATATAAATATTCAGTAGTTCAAATTGGTTTTCTACTTTTCTAAAAGTTCTTGAACATTGCCTGTCAATTTGGACTCATAAATGTAATTTACATATTATTTTAATACTTACTCCCAAGTTCACCAGAATATAGGATCAGAATTCACTTTATATATTACTAGCAGTATAGCGCGGTGTTGCTCAGGTGTAATGAAAGCTTTAAAACTAATCCATGGTCCTGGAGCTCAGACTCTTTGGACATTGGCATGAAAGACTAAAAAGCAATAGTTGTTTCCAGCTAAAGTGAAACCGTAGACTGAAAGAAAAATGAATGGATGTAAGTCAAATTTTGATTTCCTGGTATCGATATCAAATTAGTTTTTTCATCGTAAACTGAATTTTGAAGGCTAAATAAGTCCTCTGAGTAAATGGTATCATGGCTGAGACTAAGAACTACAATTATACCTACTTAGAGCCAAACCTGAATCAAAAACTAAAATAAAAGGGCTGAAAAAAATACAGAAATGGGGGCAGATAAACAGACGCACACACAAGCATCTTGCCTTATATATATATATATATATATATATATATATATATATATATATATATATTATCAATTTTCTGCACTATTGTAAGAACTGCAACCTTGAAATTTCTGAATATCGTTTCTTATGTCTTTGTCTATGAATGCATCAAATTTGATTAAAGTTGGACCACTCCTATAATCTGATTTTTTCGATTATCGATTTTCAATAATTATCAGAGGTACCTCAACACATAACCTAGCTAAGAACACTCACAGACGCTTATAGTACAACTGTGTAAATTTTCAAGAAACACACACACACACACACACACACACACACACACACAAAGACAAAGTTCCATTTATAAATAAGTTTAGATATGACATACAAAAGACACCTTACCTGTCAATTAGTAGCTAATCAAAATAGTTTTACATATTATTACTAAGCTAAAGAGTTTGAACTTCATTGGTTGCCTTGTATTTGTGGTTTTCTATTAGACTATGCTATGTTTAGGAAATACCTGCATGACAAATCAAAGATTTAAAAAAAAAAAAGAGAGGTTGCCTTAGGTCTGAGATATTTACAGATTTCCCACTTAAACCAAAAGTTGCGGTTCAAGCTCCAGATGAAACACTAGAATTCTGAATGTCTGATTTTCAAGAAATACATATTCTCTCTCATGTGCATTGTTATTATCACAATGTTTTGGTTATTGTCCTCCTGCTGCATTTATCAAGGGCTTGTTGATTTATGCAATAAAAACTAGGGGAGATAACCCTAAACATGATCAGTAGAATGAGAACAAACTACCCTTATAGATTAAATAAAGGATTCTGTTTGAAATTTCCAATGTTTGTTTTTCTTATTAATTTAAACAATATTTTTAGTGGATAATCATATTTAGGTATACACATTATTTATTTATTTATTTATTTATTTATTTATTTATTAAAGGGTTATTTATTTATTTTGTCTACATATAAATAAATATACTGGAGTGTCTACTCAAATATAAATGTCCACTAAAAATAACATTTAAAGTGATAAAAAATCTGTTAGATTAATAAATAAAAATTCATTACATTTCAAGGAATTTAATATGAAAAAATTTGCTTAAAGGCACATTTCAGATTTTGCTTGATTGGCAAGGCTGCTCAGTGGCTGAGTTGGTTAAGGCAAGTCAGATTTAATGACAATTTCTCTCTGCACAGGGAGACACAGATTTTAATCCTGCTGGAGAGTGCATACTTTTTTGTATAGACTTTCTAGAATATTCAGACCAGTTAATGAAAATAAATAAATATATTGTTTAATAAATAAAAGGAGCATCTACACAAATATGAGTATCCATTAAAAATAATGTTTAAAGTGATAAAAATCTGTCACATGAATAAATAAAAGATTCATTACTTTAGAAAAAAATATATGCTAATAATAAATATACATTTTGTTCCTCACATATAGCACAAGAAGTTTTTGGTTGGCCTATTTTACAGCCTTTCTTTGTATATAATCTATCCAGAAAAAGAAAGTGTCTTTTTAGAGGACAACATGGCAAATTAAAAAAATGGTAGCTAATTTTTAAACCAGCTTTGCTCAACATCAGTAATAACAACTTACTTGCAAACTTGCAGTATATATATATATATATATATATATATATATATATATAGTCATCCGCGGACAGATCTGTTTTGCTGTATCACAGCTCAGCAGTATGGTTAGACTCCAATTGCTTTTAACCCAGGATTGAGACCCGATCAAATTGTCATCAGTCAGCAATTCTATCTCTGAGCTATGGGCGCTTGGTAGAAGACTTTTTTTAGTATGTATATTATCATTATACATGTCCAATAGCTGAGAGTGTTCTAATTCATTGCTGAATGAAGGATTTGTAGATGCTATATATATATATATATATACTACATACAAACATATATACAGAGATATATAAATAGATGGATTGAAAGATGTGTAGATAGATAAATCCACACTGCATAATGACTCATTTTCATGCCTTAAGTGATCATTATTGATGCTGATTTCTATGCTGATTATTGAGCTCTCTTTCCCTACAAATATATAAAACTTGAAGAATTTATATATATATACAGTCATCTGCAGACAGATCTGTTTCGCTGTATCACAGCTTATCAGTATGGTTAGACAGCCGATTGCTTTTTACCCATGATTGAAACCCGACCGAATTGGTGTCAGTCGGTGATTCTATCTCTGAGCTACAAGTGCTCAGTAGAAGGAGGCAGACTGTTTAGTATGTATATTATCATTATACAAGCCCAATAGCTGAGAGTGTTCTAATTAATTGCTGAATGAACGATGCGTAGATGCCAGAGTAGCTACTGTTTTTCAAAGTCTACCATTCTTCCTGAGTGCTCAATCAGGGTGTGAGAGCATAAATAGTCATATATATATATATATATATATATATATATGCATGATAAAATATAGTTCTATGGTATGCTATATTTATGCATTATAGTACTTGATATCTGAGATAGAGTGTATGTAAATATAAAAGGGGACATTAAAGTCAACACCCAACTGTCTGTTTCATGCTAAATGCAATATGGATTCTTTAATTACTTAGATTTTGGTCATAAAAAATTAGACCAGTGCACATTTGTATTAAAAAGTGTTCAATACAGTTATATTGTAGAACTTTTTAATATTTTTCATTTGTAAACGAGTTATTATAAACCTGATAAATATAAGATAGAATCCTATAAACCTGAACATATCACTCATGGTAGAAACCTGGGTCGCATAATAACTCATTTACAAATGGAATATATATATATATATATATATATATATATATATATATATATATATATAACATTTAAAGTGATAAAAAATCTGTTAGATTAATAAATAAAAATTCATTACTTCAGAAAATTACATTTCAAGGAATTTAATATGAAAAAATTTGCTTAAAGGCACATTTCCGATTTTGCTTGATTGGCAAGGCTGCTCAGTGGCTGAGTTGGTTAAGGCAAGTCAGATATATATATATATATATATATATATGCATTAGGAATGTATATATATATATATATATATATATATATGCATTAGGAATGTACAAATATTCAAGTGCATTTCACTGTTATCAGTTTTTCTGTTATCAAATTTTTCATGCATAAAAGTTAAATTCATGCATGTCACAGGATTTGATAAAATCAAAAGTTATATCAATTGATTCATCATATTATATACTTTGCCCAATTCCAGTTTCACAAGTTTATCTTAATGATGAATTTTGGCTTTGACTCGAGTCAATACTGGAAATTTTTCATATTGGCTTATGGAGCAAAATCCCTTATAAATCTGAGCCAATAAGAATGGCAACATCTTTTAACATCTAAAAGCTAACTTCCTTGATACATTAAAGCAGAATGTACTTTTGATGAATGGCATCCATTGTTCTTGTCAAAGTAAGAGTTCCAGTATTAATATTTATGACATGAAAATAATTTTAGATAAAGATTTCAAAACATTATTTTAAAAAAGCCAACACAGCTATTTCATTACTGTTTTATACTGTTTTTTCTTACGTCTTATTTGATCAAAGAGATTGCAAAGATTAGTAAGTCAATATTGTTTTTAATAATAATAGAGCAATTTCATCTGGTCCAATCAGAATTGTATATCTTATGAAGGAAATAACTCTTTATATCAAAAAGAGGTTTTCCATTAAATATGTAAAACAATTTTCTATTCAGATAAGTAATCTTTATGGTCAGTATTTTTCTTCACAACCCCATATCAATGTTTATTTATTACATCAATATGAATTCAGATAAGGTTCTGTTAGAAGGCTAATGATGAAAAAGGGGTGAACTGTATCAACAGCCAACTCTTAATTCTAAATGAATCACTGGAGGATCTAAAAGAATTACTCAATGATCACTCAAAACCTTATTTGAAAGGAATCGTTTATTTTATTTTTATTTGTTTGTTTATTTGTTTGTTTATCATGCTTAATCAAGCAGATATATAGAATTAATTTAACTATGGTTTGATTTGAAACTCCAACCTGGAGGTAAGCAAATAACCAATATATTAATATGCTTATACATTATTGATATTTTTTGGGTAAAAGTGGCTTCTATATAGTAGTTAATGCTGGACAATCACCACACAGATTAAGAAGAGACTTTAAACAATAGATACACTTTTCTGTAGAAGGATGCTAAGAATACCATCAACCGAATGACAATGACAAAATTTTAGAGAAAATTCTAACAAAAAAGACTTATATTTAACATCAGATCGTTCAAATTTTGGTAAATTTTTGTTTTTAGTCCCGTCGCTTTTCCCCTTCAAATTTATCCAAAATAACATTATCTCTGTGCAAATGTATATGCTGAACTCAAATCAAGTGTTAGTTATTGAAGAAACTTACCTTTTTTATCTAAATGTCTATAAAAAAACGAACTATATCTTGCACTTTTTCTCTCCCGTAATTCTCACGAAATCATGTAATTAGCTGCAGAATGACGGACTGCGCATGTGATCGAATTTTGTCAGATTTTTTGTCAATTTTTTTCATTTACTGATACTTCCGGTGATGTACTTCTGGGAATTAAAGTAATGTGCTATTGTATTTCTATGCTTATTACTCTCAAAACAGGAAGTAAATTGCCAGAAGTTTCAGTAAAGGACGAAATTCGATCAAAATTGCTGCCTACGTACAATGTCATTCTGCAGTTAATTACATGACTTCATGAGAGTTACAGGAGAAAAAAGTGCAAGATATAGTTCATTTTTTTTATGGACTTTCAAAGCAAAAAAGGTAAGTTTCTTCAATAACTAATTGTTGATTTGAGTTCAGCATATACATTTGTACAGAAATAATGCTATTTTGGATAAATTTGAAGGGGGAAAAGCTGTTGGCACCTAAAACAAAAATTTACCCAAATTTTTATAATGAGGAATGAAGGCTTGGAAAAATTGATATTCACAGAACAGATTGAAGGCAAGAAAGATGAAGGAAAATAACACATTACCTACTTATCGAACTTGAGTAAAAGAATGATGGAACAAA
This sequence comes from Ascarosepion bandense, assembly GCA_037127315.1. NCBI lineage: Eukaryota > Metazoa > Mollusca > Cephalopoda > Sepiida > Sepiidae > Ascarosepion > Ascarosepion bandense. The sequence continues at coordinate 995,002 of JBBBDQ010001007.1, read as the reverse complement.
GTTTAGGAGAGATAGCAAAAACAAAATTTATTAAGAGGTGAAAAGCACATGAAATTGTGGAGAGCCATGTTTGCCAACTTTCTCAAGGGACATAGCACATATAAGAATTATTCCAAGGAGTCATTATTTCCACAATTTAGAAGTAGACTATTGTCCTCATCTTTGTTATCATCTTTGTTGTCATCATATGTCAACCACTGTGACCTCTGGTCTTCATCAAGTGTATATAGTTCTGGGTAACTTACAGGGAATTATGAACTGAATCCTTTATTTAATCTAAAGAATCAATAGTTCCACTACTATTGGCTATGCCTATGGATATCTCATCTAGTTTTTATTCTTTTTTACAGCTCAATTATTGCTTGCCCTCTTCACAAGGAGTCCATGTATACATTGCTTAGGCCAGACCAGAGATTGAACTCAAAATTACTATGTCACCAAATTCATGAACCAATGCTAATCCACCATGCAATTGTTATTTCGATGAGTCATTTGTTTTTTTTCTTTTCTTTTTTTTCATATAATATTAGGACATTAAACTTAATTAAAACAATGAAACTAAATTTAAAATTTTCTTTAAACTTTTATTCCGTATTATTTTTGTGAAACACATTTTTTGTATAGATCAGTTAAATTAAGAGAAGTTTCTGTTCCGATAGAAAAATTTATTAATGATTTTTCTTTTTAAATCTCACAAATAAAGCACTCTCAAAATTTAGTAAAAATTGGACAAACATGAAGCACAGATTACAAAGGTCTGAGTAGACTCACAGTCATGCTTTTTTATGGAGAATGTTGTTCTTAACAATAAATATATTCACAAAAATATATCCTATTATAATTGTGCTTGCACCTCTCTTCATTAGTTTTCACAAACATTATGTACTGCCAATACCTTATGAATAATGGACTATTTTATTTTGATCACATGTAAAGATGGGAAAAGACATAACTTGGTTTTGGTAAGAAAAATCAAGAAAGAAAGACAGTGGTGGGGGGAATAGAAGTGTTTCAATGAAATGGAAAAGTTGTCAATTTCAGATCTTTTCATTTGTATCCACTTCTTAAAATAATGGCCTTCATTCATGATTGCTATTGCCATATTTTATTAAAGCTGTTAAACTCAAATATTTAATGATGCAATAGGGAAATTGCTACAGATATTTTATTGTTGTAGAACTTGCCATGAGATTACCGATTATTTCACTTAAGAATTAAGATTTACCAAGAAATTCAAATAGGAAAGCTGAAATTTATATAATTATTTATAATTTATTTATAATTTATTTATATATAAATAATGCCATCACTTTTTACATATGCTGTGAAAGCCTGCTCCTGAACAGGATGTATAAAAGCCAAGGATAGAACGATAATACTGGAGAAAAAGGAAATACTCAAGCGATAGGAAGAATATATAGAAAATCTTTTACGCAACAAGAGAGAGCAACTGGTAATACACAAAGACGAGGATGAACCGGAAATATTAAAGTCTGAAGTGGAAGCTGCAATGGCCAAACTGAATAGCAACAAAGCAGCTGGTCCACACGGCATTGTAATAGAGTTGCTATTAGCCCTTGAAGAATTCAGCATAGAGAAATTACGGAAATAATAAATTAAATTTATAATAGTGATATAATGCCAGACAACCTATGCATATCTATTTTCATAGCATTGCCTAAAAAGCCAGGTGCAAACGAGTGTGAACTACACTGAACTATCAGCTTAATAAGTCATATTACAAAACTGATCATCCAAATACTGAGCAAGAAGCAGAATCAGGCCAGAGATAGGACAAGAACAGTGCGAGTTCATTAAAGACACTGGGACAAGAAAACACCATATTTATGATTAGAATGCTTTCTGAAAGGGCAATACAAATGAAGAAGGACTTATACCTGTGCTTTATTGATTATGTGAAAGCGTTCAACAAAATACGCCACAAAGAATTGATCGAGATACTCAGCAGCCTCGACATATTTGGGAAAGACATTAGGGTAATTAGGAATCTCTACTGGCAGCAAACTTCCTGCATACAGACAGGTAACGAATTCAGCAGATATACAAAAATAGAAAGGAGTGTAAGACAGGGATGTGTATTTTCACTGGATCTATTTAACTTGTACAGTGAGAATATTTTGAAGACCCTAGATGTTATGCCAGGATTTGTCATCAGAGGTCACAATCTGAACAACATAAGATACACAAACAACACAGTGTTGATTGCAGACATGGAAATGAAACTGCAGAACCTCCTGCAGAAGATAGTTGAAAAGAGTGACAAGAAGGGACTACAAATAAACTGCAAGAAAACCAAATGCATGGTCATCAGCCAAAAATACTGTTCAAAGTGCCAAATACAGGTGGTGGATGTTAAAATCAAGCAGGTACAAAAATTTAAATATTCAGGAAGTGTTCTAACTGAAGCTGGAAAGTGCAACACAGAGATCCAAAGGTGAATTGGCATGGCAAAGGACGCGTTCCAGAAGCTGAGTAAAGTATTAAGACACAGGAAACTTTCACTAGAAACAAAGAAGAAAGTACTGGATTGCTATGTGATGTCAGTTCTTCAATATGGCAGTGAATGTTGGACAATATCAACAAAGATGAAGGGAAAACTTGAAGTAGCTGAAATGTGGTTCTACAGAAGGATGCTGCAGATATCGTGGACCGAACATGTGAACAATGACGAGCTGTTGGAAAGAATGGAAACGAAAAGGAAATTAATATTGAGCATCAGGAAGAGACAACTGAAGTTCCTGGGACAAGTAATGAGGAAGGAGGGCTTGGAGAACCTGATACTAACAGGCCAGATACAGGGAAAATGGTTGCAGAGGAAAGCAGCGGATAACATATTTGAAGGGCCTGAGCAGGTGGATGACAGAACGGGGGCTGTGAGACATTACAGGAGAAAGCGTGCTAAGAGCCACCAGGGATAGGGAGACATGGAAGGCCATGATCACCTACGTTCTGAAAGGGCAAGGCACATAGAAGAAGAAGGAGAAGATGTGTTAGTTGTAATATAATCAATTTGACAGAACCAATGTAATAACATTCTTCCTTTTCATAGGCCTGCAATGACTAGTGATCAGTAAAATCAGCACATAAGTTGGTCAGAGTTTATTTTAAGGTCAGGACAATAAAGTGAATTTGTGAGTAAATGAAATCCTTTTTGAAAGGAATTGTGGTAGATTAATTTATTCTACTAATTTCTATGTCCAGAGTTAATAGTTTATTTACTGTTCATCCTTGAACAAATATTTAGTCTACAGGTAAGTCTTTAGAAATACCCAACTCAGCTATTTGGAATATTGAACAAAGAATTAAGTTTCTCCTTCAAACAAGCAAGGAAGCCATCTTATCTGACCACTTCTAACTGCATAAAAGAGGAATATTTTCACATTTCGTTGCTGTTCTTGTTTCTGCTTTTCACTGAGGCAAACTGGTCATTTTTGTATACTTTTACATGGTTAAAGCTACATAATCCAGACAACATATTGCTTTTCATTCAGTTAAACATATCTATCAATATGTTGTATTTATGCATTTCAACCAAGATACACTTTAGAATACAAGATTAGGTAAAGCAATCTAAGAGAGCTAGTATATTTGGGATTCCAAAATTGTTTTAGGTACTAATGTGGAAGAAAACCATAAATATTAAATAAAAATCGATACTGTATTTAATGGTTTAAAAGATGCACAGGCCTTTTAGGTATGCTTCCATTTCAAAAGGGAATATTCACAAAAAAGGTTTTAGTATATTTAGGCATATAATGTTTAAAATAAGGTGTTAGTACCTCACAAAACATTATTGTAAATAAAAAGGAAGATATTAATATAGGTGAATATAGTTCAAGAAATCACAACAGTAATAACGACAGTAACAAATCAGAAAGTCACTGGTACTCTTCTTTTTTTTTTTCTTAATCGTTTCACCCTGAGCAAGGCAGTAATGCCACTGATGTGCAGGGGGCTACGTAATAGTGAAAAGATTGGAAAAAGGAAAGCCGGAAACCACATCCTAAACAGGGAACAAGGGATGAGCCTCTTAACCTGTTCAATAGACGTGGGTGGAGTGTGAACCAGGCAATAGATAGATCTATCTACTCCAATTGAAAAAAAAAAACAACAAAGTGAGAAGATTGGAAAAGAGAAAGAATTCATTTTACAGTCAGTCAGTTAAGTGCCATACGTGATACACACTTGGGCGATCATGTCTCGAAAGAGACATGACTGACTGGGCAGAATATTATCCCGCAGTAGGTTGCCATTGCTTTCTGCAGTAGACTGGTTGCCGACCAAGGCTATAGAACCCAATCTGTCCTGCTATTTAACCCATAACTGGAAGGAAGAGACGGATTACTAACTTTCCCAAGGGTATTTGCGCGTAAGTGAATACAATGGATTCAGCTGGAATTCAAACTTGGTTCCCCGGTTTCTCGTTCCGAGCCGATATCCATTGTACCACAACGCACAGTTTACAGTACTATGATTAATAATAATGTCATTTGAAGAAATGATATTATGGAATTGCACTAAGTAAGTGTGAATTAATTTAATCAAAATTAGTGAGCATTGGCAGGATAAAATTAACTGACACGAGACATCAACTTTACATATAAGATACAAAACAACTTTCTGTGCCACTTTTTTGAAAAAGTGCATCTGATGTGCCACCCATCTTAGTAGATGTCTACTGCTCAATTAATTAAATATGAGAACAAAAATTAAACAATTTGCCAAAATGCAAAGATTGATTGATTTCTCTTTTCTTTTACAGTTTATCAATCCTTTGAGGGTTATTTAAAGGCAAAATATATTTCATTTAGTTAGAATAATTAATTTTCTTTTTTTGCAAGTAAAATATTACATTAACTATTTTCTGAGAATAACACTAATTTTTTTCAAATACCAGTCCTACTATATAATCTATAGCTGAAAGAAACAGAGAAAATTTTTTTATGGATACTTTTAGTTATTATTAATTTCTGACTACTTTTTTCTCTCCTCTTTTTGTTACTTTTTTACATCTATTTACCAAAAATATATTATTTATTAGTCTTAATATGTTGATTTTACTGTTTATTAATATTAAGGCAGAAGTCCCCAACATTTCTGCACCCAGAAAGTGTGTGTGGGGGGGGGGGGCATCACATAAAACACAATAAACCAGGGTGCAGTAGTAAAAAAAAAAAGAAAATTAAAAAAAAAATGTTTAATTCTTTTTGTGCAGCCTGGTACTGAATGTTCCACAACCTCGAACTTGTCCTTTGCTCGGTGGCTGAGATGTTGAGTTTATTATTTATTATACGTATCAAGATATTTGGATTTCCTAGCTGAACCATTTTTATTATTAATAATATTTAACAGGCGTTTCTTTTATACTTCCAGTAAATATAAACAAAGATGCATAAAAAAGAATAGTTCATTAATTTTGAGGCCATAATTTGAAAATTAATAACAAATTAATCCACAAATAACATTATAAATGCACACAAGGGATGAAGCTAAAATACAGAATAGATGAATATTTAATATGACTTTTTGCAAAACGTAGTTGATAGTTGTCTCGACATGGTTATGATTGAATCAATCAACTTCTGCAAAATTAAAAATTAACTAACAGCAAATCTTAATTTTTCAAGTGACTTTTCAGAAAATTGTATAAAACTCTAAATGTTCTCAACTGGGTTGATATTAAGCAACCAGGCAATCCAGAATATAATTTAATAACTATTTTCTGTTAGCCAAGATTTGGTGTGCCTGGTAGTATAGAAAAAAAAAGCAGTGTCATGTTCAAAGATAATATTTCTATAAGCATAGACTCTCTGGGCAATGAGAAGCAATCAACAATGCAGGATTTCCTTTTGTTTTAGAATTTGATTGTTTTCTTACACACCTGGCCAATTATCAGATATGAACCCAATTGAGTTTTTTTTTTATTTTTTAATACACATATAATAACTTATTCACATGATGTTTGTGCACATATGAGGGTGCGTGTTGCCATTCTGGTTACAACACTGAAACAAGAACTTGGGTATATGAATATGACAGGAAGCAAAATTTCCTTTTAGTTTTTTTTTTTTTTTGAAAAAATATCCACTAATTTTTACTGGAAAGTAGTGACATCTTGGAGCCCTGAGAATAATTAATCAGCTTCAGGCATAAATATTGTAAGTATTCTTCTTTGTACCCTTGCTGATCAGCTGCTCTAAGAGTTCAGATAATTTTTTTTTAATTTTGGTATCCACAGAGCTGGATGCTTTTCATAACTGTCCTTGTATCTGACACAGTCCTGTCAAAGAAAATTTATGATATTTCTTTCTGAAAATTGATTTTTTGTAGCATTTTTTAATATCAACATGATTTAGAAGAAAAATGGTGATAAATGTCAAGTCTGTCTAATTTGTTCCTTTAATATCTATTCTGATCTGAGAAAATGAGATAATTAATTTTAGCTTCTAGCTCTTGTGGCAAATACTGTTCTGTGACTTATCTGAAACATATACAAACACACCCACAGACACATATGTGTGCATATACATGCAATAGATATTGTTATATAATATGTGTGTGTGTGTGTGTGTGTGTGTGTGTGTGTGTGTGTGTGTGTGTGTGTGTGCGCAAAGATGACTTTAAAAAATCACATACATAAGTAAGAAAAAGGTGGTGGGATGTACTTAGCCCATCCATGATGCACACATAAAATATTTTCCTACTTGTGTGTGTGTCTCTCTCTTTTTATGTGTGTGTGTGTGTGTATGTGTATGTGTACATATATATATATATATATATATATATATAGGGGAAAATATGTATTCAATACAAGTCCACAAAGACAGTTTATTGAATTATTCACCAACATATAGTGTAAGTATTTACCGCAAAATTATACTACATATAGGTTCCATCTTTGCAGTAGTAAATATGAACAAAAATTTCAATGAATACATTTATATAAAATTGTAAAGGATATATTTAAAAGAATGGAACAAAAAATTATTAGGTAGTTCTTCATAAATGGGGTAAATGCTGCTGGAGAATTTAAATTTCTAGTGAGCAGGTTTCATACAGTTGTAGGTTTTCTATAATGTTCTTGAGTTCATAGTATGATATATAGGTTGACTATTGTCTTTGCACTAGTAATAATAATAGCAAAAATAATGAATCATTTTTCGCACTGCCCAACTTTTGAACAAAACTCACTCTTTAAAACTGGGGTCATCTTATGTTCATCATCATCATTTATCCATCACACCCAATGGTGCATAGGACAGCAACTTTTGTTGCTGTTTCTGTAACAAACTGTTTTTACGGGGCAAGGTTGTTAGCCCTGCACCCAACCCCAAAACATGGAGGACCGGTGGATCATTCTTGGTCCTTTCATTTACAGCACCTGGTATTCCCAAATGGTCACCCATTAAGTACTGACCAGGCTCAATGTTGCTTAACTTTGATGATTGGACGGGAACCGGTGCATTTGACACGATATAGCCATAGACTATATCTTATACTACAATTCTAAAAAAGAAATCTTAAATTCTAAGTGTTGCTTGTCAGTAGGCTAACCTTGGCCTCAGTGCAATAACCAATAACATACATGAAAAAGATTCACAATATCAAATAAATTGATAATAAAAGTAATAAAACCATTTTTACCTCATATATTACTTGTATAATTTCATAACAAAATGTCTATTCAAAGAACAATTCCATGTCAATGAAATCAACTTACACGATCATAGCCTCAGGCTACTCACCTCAAAGGTCTAATGTTTACATCACATGACCATGACTCAGCGAAACAAAAATAAGGCACAAAACAATTGTGACTTACATGCAGCCATATACAAGTCTTTGTCTAAGGCCAAATTTCTCCAGTAGCTAGCTCAACATAGACAAAAGCAGGATCAGGCATTTGGTGCAATTCCTGGGACCTGGACCTGACTGATGCTGACACCTTCAACCAGTACCATTGCCAGATGCTTATGACCAATACCACACTGCCTCAAACCTTTAAACACTACCACTGCTACCACCCGGCCTGAAACCTCCAGCCACTACCATTACTACCACAACTGTCCTTTTCATGACAAAAGCAATTGTCCATTTCAGGACAATAAACATGTCTTTTCTCAAATTTCTACAGCTGCCCTTTTTAGTATAAGAAAAAAACATATGATTGTTGAGGACATATATTAAAAAATAATGTACATGGTCTAAAACATAATTTATAATAAATATAGTTAATAATATATATTTATATAGTCAATAAGTAGTCATCGTATACTACAAGAATTGAATAAATTCATGAAAATTTGCTACATTTTTCATCTCATCTTATTTAAAGGTTGCTTTATATGTGTAAATTTAGATTATCCTGAATTTTGAATTGTCAGAACATATATTTTTTTAACTCATTCTGGTAACTGAGGAAGCACTGTACTTATTTAGAAATTTATACCAAAAAAGAAAAATAACATGAAATTCAGTAAGAGGCACAGCTTCCCATGATATGCACCAGCTCAATGCAGTGACACAAAGACTTCCAATGTAGAGACCAGTTTGAGCTGGTAGGGACCCAATGACATACAGCGTAGTAAGCAGTCCAGCTCAACCCAGTGACCAGTCCAGTTTGAGCCGCCAGTGATCTCCAGCATAGTAACCCTATTTTGACTCCAAAATGATCACCCATTAACTGATAATGTGGTCTACATGCTTGTTACTGGATCAACCTGTATTTTAAGTTATCGCAGTCTATGCCACCCGACTGCAGCAACACCCCAATGGATAAATATAATCAGTCTGGTGCAGCAATAACTAATAACTCAGACCTCATTCCCTGGCCTACAAACTGCTAGCTGCACACACTGATTGACTCAAGCCAGTAAACAATGGACACTGTTCCATCAACAACAGATTCACAATGACCCAAGAGATTGTTTGAATAGTCAGACAATAAAAGTTGTCAGACTTTAGTGACTTTTGTCACTCAAGATCTTGTTTTTGTCATCCTTGCTTGCCTTGCCTGTATTACTTCTTCACACTTCTGTTACCATAACTGGCCCTGTAACAATACCCATATGTAGATATCGAGTAATAATTGTGTTATTCAGACTTAATAAAGAAATATGTTGAAAATGGAATGTACTATTATTGTACATCATTGTAATATTATTAGCAGTATTTTGCAATTACCAATCAAGTATAAGTAAATGGCTATTAGTACACCAGGCTGTTTGTAACTGTTTAGATATAGGAAAAGAAGAACAATCCGAATCTGCAAATCAACGTTGAAATGTTGGACACCCAATGTTTCAACGTTGAAACAAACATATGATTGTCGAGGACATATATTAAAAATAATGTACATGTTATAAAACATATTTTATAATAAATATTCACAGCTCTATACATCATATATCGAGCACTGTTTTAAATAAAAGTTTTGGGCGGAAAAAATTCTTTCTTCGTTCTGTACCCACTCGGATATTATTAACTATATAAAGATATAAAGAAATGTTGTTATTTACTGTATCCTTAAAAATAAAAAATAAACAAAATAACAAAAACTATTCGACACCATGTTTTCCTACCGATGCCCCTTAAAAGGAAAAATCATTGTTTTGTTTACATTTGGTCATCATTTAACAAGGTTGCTTTGTTTGTCCAGCAAACATAAACAACCCTTTTGATGGATTAAAGGGAAGTAACTCATTTTGTTTTGGGATTTGGGGGAGGAAACATGAAAAAAATAAATAGCCAAGACAAAGATGAGTTTTTAAAATTATTATTATTATTATTAATATTATTATTATTATTATTATTATTATTATTATATAAGAACCACCTCATGTTGCTTGATATCAGAATTCCAATTTTTTTCTGTTGTACTTTTAATAAGTAAGCTTTACTACTGTGGTGCTTGAGATTGACCTGGCTTTACTCTAAGTAAATATTGCCCCTTTACCATCCTTATTGATTGTTTGGTCATTTTTTCACTCAAACTCATTAAATAGGTTACTTGCTGTTTACTCCATGTTTCTCTTATTTTCAATATGTCCAGTGAATGCTAAATTCTCTAGACTCTCTTCCCTCATGTGACACAGAAATTTTATTTATCTCTTTGGATTCTAAGTATCAATTTCCTGTAGTCCCTTTTTTACTTATAATTTCCTTGTTGCCAACATAAAAACCAGTTGTTCTCAACTGGTGAGCTCAGGTGCACTAATGTGCCCTGAAAGGTAGCCAAATTTTCTCCAAGTTAACAGAAGAGTAATTTATGAATTCTTTTTATATTAAGATTTTTGTTTTTTTAGGGACGCCAAAGCAATGTGATGTCTTAAAAATAAATGCATATTTCAGGAGACTTCTTTATTATTTTCTTATTTTCAAGTTTCAGAAATTATTTTTCTTTATTAAAATTAATTTATGAATTATTTGTATACATAATTTTTTTTTTAAAGCTTGTGACACCAAGCAATGTGATGTCTTATAAATAAATGCATATTTCAGGAAACTTCTTTATTATTTTACTATTTTCAAATTTCAGGAATTAGTTTTCTTTACTAAAATTCAAAGTGCACCTTAAAGTTTTAGTCATTTGACAAGTACACCCCTAAGGAAAAAAAGTTGTGAAACACTGATATAGATACTGGAAAAATGGATGGTTCATTTTATCATTCAAAAAACTGACTAATTTGTAATAGGTTCTAGCAAGACAAGTTTGCTAACCATTACACCACAGTGAGGTATCCCAAGCAATCCAAAAGAAAATTTAAAAGTTTTTTAAGTATTTTATATCTATTCTATTGGTTTCTGTAGTGAATAGATAGGTAGTAGCAAAGTGCATTGAAATATACTTTTTTTCGTTACTAATAAAGAAACAGGAAAGCTCTCTCTCTCTCTTTTTCTCTCAATGCATACATTCTTTCCCTCTTTCTATACTTCTATATTTCTAGTAGCCTAGATTATAACAGACATAGCTTATTTGGTCAACTGACATCTTGTGGAAATCAACCAATGACTAACACTCCTGCCAAAACCAAGTCAGAAATACATGGGTGTTAAGTAAATATTAAAAAAAAACAGTGAACACGTACATAGCAGTTGGTCCCAGTTCACCAACTGGGTGTGTGAAGTTTGCAACGACCTTCAAAGATTCAATGAACACACCAAACAGCCAAAAGAAGGCTGTGTGCAAACCAGAGATGTGCTTAAATAATCTTCACATAAAGAATATGCAGAAAACCAAGGAATGAATTCAATAAGACAATTCTCACACAAAAATACCCAAAACATAATATAACATAGTACAAACAGCAACCTGATACTTCATTCCACTTGACACACACAAGTAGGAACAATTATCTGATACTTACATTAGGTACCCAAACTTTTTCACGATAATTTGCAATACCTAAGTTTTAAAACGAATTTTGATAAATAAAAAAAGTTTTCTTGAAGCTTTAATTTTAGATTTAATTGAAAGCTAAGTGATTAAATTTCCAATTTCTAGTTAGCAAAATACTCTGGTGTATTACAAACAGAATTTATAGTGATTGTAATCTAAAATGTTTCAATTTTTTAAAAAAGTTTCAATTGTTCGGTCATTTTTGAGTGATTAACTCATTTGTAAGCAAAAGTTAATTCTCAGTTTTAAAAGACTTGCAAAAATAAAATATAGATCTGTGACATATTATGTTTTGGAAAATTAGCAAATTTTAAGTTAAATTAATCTTATTTACACAAGTATTATTTCTTTATAGCATAAAATTTAGAATAAAACTATTTCATAATGACAAACCTTTGATCTTTAAGACCCTTGTCAAAAGCGATTGATATGTGATGACAGCCAGTAATCGAGATAAGCTAAGTATGCTTGACCAGAATTAACATAATTGTTCAAATGTTTTTCCTGTAAGGATAAGAAACCTTGAAACACATGATCTTTTAATGTAACAAAGAAAATACCATACTTAATAAAAAAATTTCTAATACACAAAAAATAAAAACTACAAATTATTTTAAAAATTTAATGGCTCAATGATTTCAATGTTCCATTAGTAAATACAGAGTTAACTTAATAAACTAACCATGACAAGGCTTTAAAGAATTTTTAAAATATTTTTGAAACTTTATAAATTATTATAATTAAAAAAGAAAACGTGAAAACAATTCTTCTAAAAATTCATTTTTCATTGAAAAAAATTTTTTCTTCCAACTATATTGTCCTTGATATTATCATATTTATAAAAGCAATTAAAAGCTTATATAATTAAATAATGTCATAGTTTTATTGCATTTTTTATTTTACTATTCGGAGCAGATTTTCAAAAAAGCCAACAGTTTGAAAAAAAATAATAGATGATTTACATTTCCCAATGAGTCTGCATTTAATGAATAAAACAAATTATCGCCTCGAAATTTAATTTTTTGAAATTTCATAAATTTACTTGAAGTGGGGGGGGGGGGGGTAACAGATGCAAAATATATATTTTTTTACCAAAATTTTCTAAAAATAATAATTTCAAAAGTAATTTAATTCATTTGTGAATAAGTCCTGAAAGTTTCATTAAAATCTGACAATTATTTGATTTTTGCAAGAATGTAACAATATTTGGTTAACCACTAATGAAAAATATGTTTTTTATCAAAATTTTGAGTATATTAAGAATAATTAAAAAAATAAAAGAATAATTAAAAAATACTTTGATTTTTCTTCTTGATAACAAACATTTTGATGGAAAAACTGTTTTTATTAAGTTTAAGGCCTTTTTTCTTCTCTATGCTGTTTTTTCAGTAAATTAGTGGAGGTACCTAAAACATGAATATACACACGAAAGAGAAACTCTTTATAATCTGAACACAACAATTAATGAACATTCCCATGAATACCACAAAGACTTATATACAAGGAATCTATAAAAGACAGAAAAATATAAAAAGGACAGAAATGATAATCATTCATGTAAAAGATGCAAACTTATCAAGCCAACAAAAATAAAAATATATTTATTAAGGAAATACATGAAATGTTGCACAAGGCCAAAAAAGCGAGGTAGATGGTGGTCTTTCAGAACTATCCTACACCTAGCTAATCTCATTCATGACCCAATCACACATTATAATTTCTTCATTCACCACAAGAACCCATCCATCACCTCCAAATTCTTCATGCACCACAATACCACATATTTACAAAGGGCACCTAAAAAAATGGGAAACAAAACCCATGACATAAAAATTTGCTTCTATGTACAATAATATAAAAATATATTTAAAAGATTTAATGATATTAAAATTAAAATGGGAGGGGATGAAATACCCAAAACAAACTTAAATATAACAAAATAAAACAAATGTGAGTAAGACCCATCCACCCCACAAATTCAGAGTGGCTACTGTATTCTGCCAATAGGCGAAATCAAACAACACACTCGCTAAAGGAAAGGGAAAGAAGAAAATAAATAATGGAATGGGAAAATCAAAGACTGACCCAGTCAAGATAAAAAATGGGGTCAAAAACAAAGTGGGGAGGTTGGGAATCTCGACATGGATCATAACAAAAGAGAAAGCAAGGAACAGGCTAGGAACACATTCATTCTCGTTAAATAGGTACACAAAAGAGACTAACCTAATCAGGTGGGGGTCATAGGAAACCTCCCCATTGTACTATAAGGGACTTAAAAAAGAAGATCAAGACTGGCCCTATTCACACGAACAAGACTTGCTATTTTACCCACCTTTTGCTGAAAACTGTTGATATCAAGTGCTTTCTATCAGATCTGATCTTCATCTTGTGCTGATGCTCAAAGAATCTAATCAGATGCTGATAAAAATAACACTCATATTGCAAGATTCCCTCCTGCCGTGTCATTCCGATCACCATTTAAGCTACGGCCAGCAATGTCAGAAACAACATCCATTTCACCCCAGAATACGGGGGTGACACATTATCACACATGTATGCAAGATCAATGGGCACGAACTGATCAGGAGTGATACGTGCCATCAACTTGCTAACATGGTTTAAAAAGGGTGCACCTCAGGACAATGGTAGAAGGCGTGCGCAATCATATCCTCTAAACCAAGGTCACATCGATGACAGTCAGGCATATCCGCCCTACCCCATTTGAAGGCCTTGTCATTGAGAGATAACAAGTTCCAAATTAATTGCCAGCTAAGCAAAAACTCAGGGTTACTGAGGTAATTTGCCACTGGCACCCAAGACCAAAATGAGCATGACTTGGTTGTTGACAAGCCAAGCCAGTCACCTAGAGGGTCCTTTGTCATGACCCTCACCACTAATAAATGATACAAGTGCTTTCGGGGCCAAGAAAATTCACTGAACCAAGGAATGACCTGCAAGGCACTTTGACACTCAAGTAAGAATTCTGATTGATTTCGGGGCCTACGTAGGTGCTCAGCCCATGAAATGGGAGGAGTGATAGTAAGGCAAAGGAAGGCTTCTCTAACACTCTCCTCCAAAATCAAATTTTCTGTCAACATGCAGCATAGGAAAGCCAACCTCAAGGCATGTTGGTGGCTCACCATTCCCAGCCCCTCCCCCTCCCTGAGATGGACATTTGGACTTCTTTGTTGACCTGATGCAAGAGGGTGGACAACAAGCACTCGATCACCTTCCTATGGTCCTTACAAAGACAACCGGTAAAGGATGAGGGGGAAAGACAATACTTCAAACTGGGACGAAATTTTAATTTATAAAAAGCTCAAAATCAGAGTTAATACCTCTAATTTTGTGACAAAGTTTCACAAACAACTATAAAACGTCTATTCTTGTGAGATGAGGTAGCATTTTCATTATTTACGTTGTTCAGACTGTTGTTATCTTTATTATCATATTCATATTCATGACATTTAAGCCGTTACACACTCTAGCTTTCTTGAGGTGACTGGAATTTTTAACTGAGCACTTTATTTCAGTTTTCAAGGACACATTGCCAAGTGGATAAAAGCTTTGGTTAGACCCAGTGATTTAACCTGAAGTGTTGTGAGTTCAATACTTGGCTAGAGCAGTGGTGAACAAATAACTTTGAGAGTTGAGATAAAGATAGATAACTAAGATATCTGGAAGTAGCATAGCTCATGGATCGAGAACAATATACCCCAGCGATTGAAATAAAGGGTTTGTTTTGAAATTTCAATCACCTGAAGAAAGCCATAGCATACAGTCGAAACATTGTGAATATGGCAATAAAGAAGAGGACAGTAGTCTGAACAATGTAAATAATGTAACTTGAATTGAATCAGAAATTTGATACATGGGGTTGCTACTTATCTTTTCCATTGATTAAAATATTACTAATTGTATCTCCTAAAACATATCAGGCTTTGAGACCATAAGACTTGAGCCTCTGTTTTTTTGTTTTTTTGCAAATCTTTGTAAAGTAAATTTTATACATGCATCTTTTTCTTAAACCATTTTTCATTTTAACAATCTTTTTATATCAATTAAGCCTCACAGCAAATTTTATCAAAACTTTTTTACTATCTAGCTTCAATATCAAAGTTTTTATTAAAAGAATACATATTCATAACTTTGTTCTATTAAAAAATATTTTTATAAAATTAACTCCTCAGAAGAAAGTGAAATAAACAAACTTAGTCTATTGTATCATTTTTTTACTTACTCTTTATTTTCTATATAATTTGATATTTCTTTTTTGTGTATACATTTTTATGCCTTCTCTTTGTCTGGAATAATGGTTTGGCTATAAAGTTTGTTTTGTTTTGGTATTAAACGTTATTAAAAGTACCTACTTTTAAGTAATCTCACTTAATAATCATTGCTATTAATCTAAATACTAAAATACAAAAAATTAACAATGTTTGGCACTGTTTCATCTAAATGTAAAACACCATTGAAAAATTCTTAGCCTGACCCACTTCCCAAAATCTCTATTTTAATGATCAATGAGATTTTTTGTGGATGGTGGGTATAAATTTTTTTTTTTTCAAGTTGAAAAACCAATTTAGCAACTGTATTGGGCTGCAGAGTGAATATGTGGAATAGCATGAACGTATTATAGCTCTGGGTCATTTCTTTCTTGGTTAGGCTGAGAACTTTTCATAACCTCCTATTAATCTAAAAATAAATATAGTGTTAAGAGAGGTTTTGGAATAGGGTGATGAGTTAAAGGTTAAATCATTTCTTCCACAAAGTGATCAAGTTCTTAAGCCTTAGTAAAAAGATTGCAAGTCATTTAACAGCCTTTCTAAAAATAAAAGAGACATAAGTTGAAATTTCATCAAGGAGCATGAGAGAGAGAGGATACAGGTTAATAAGATAAGAGATGACTATTGACTTTACATTTAAATTCTTGGAAATTGTAGCTGTTGGGGAAGCAAGTAAATGGAAGGCAATTCCAAAGGTGGGAAGTGCAAGAAAAGAAGCTGTTAGAGTAGAATTTGTGTTTATATTTTATTGGTTTCATTTACATTTTATTGGTTTCACAGTAAAAAAAAAAATCTTTATGCATATCTTGTCATTGGCAAATAGACCTGATGGAGCCTATCCCTCTCCAGATTAAACCACATCCAATATCCTTCAGCTTGAATGCTTGCATTTGTTACAGACATGTGGGAATTGATTCCATCAAGATAACTCTCTGTCCTAGCCATTGATTTCAGTCTAGGAAGTTGTCACTGTAATCACTGGACTGGCTCTTTATATAGTGATGTCACCCAGTTTACCCCATTGTGATAAATGTCCATTGATCCAACAAGAATATTCATCCATCCTTTAACTAATCTTGTTTTTAATTTTGTTGAGTATCTAACCATCCTTCTCACCAAAAAATCCTGGTGAAGGAACCATTTTAGTCACTAAAAAATGATTAATAACTTTGCTTCAATAAAACTATTTTTGATCATTATTATTTGATCAGAATTTTCTCTTTTTATTGTTGGGACATTTAACTTCAAATCTACTTAATTCAAATAGGGTTCTTTTAATATAATTGTCTGTTTCGACAGATACTCTGCATTTTATTTTTTATTTTGAACAATTTCAACAGATTTCACACATTCAGGATGCAAATGGTAAATTGTCGCCATTTTATATTAGTTTCATGCATGTGTGTTGTTTGTTTATTTGTTTTTTTTCAACTGCACAGTATAGTAGGGTCAATTGGTGATGTCTATGAGAAAAAAGCACCATGATGCAATTCATTCCACCAGAAATTTGGAAATGGCATGCGGTACTATTTGGTATTCAAACAAAAAGCTCCAATGTGAACATTAAAGATTGTATGAGTGTCAATCTGAAGAGAGTGCAGAGGATTTGGAAAGAGTTGGTTGGTTGTTTTTGCTTTAAAGCATATCAACCTCAGCGGGTCATTTATTGCCAACTAAATTTTATTTATTTATTGCTGGTAATATCTTTTTTTCTTTCAACAATTTATTATTGATTTTATATAAGTTTTGTGTATAGTAATACTTTTTTCTTTTCAACTATCAAGATTCATTGGGATTTGTTTTTAAGGGCAGGGTCCCCAAGTTCTCCCCTGTTATTTAACCCATAACTGGAGGGAAGGGATGGACTAATATCTTTCCCAAGGGTACCAGGGCTTAAGTGAATGCAGGGTATTCAACTGGAATTTGAACACCGATTTCTCTTTTTGAGCTGATATCCACTGCACCACAATGCACATCCATCACTAAACGCTTACAGCACCTGGTATTCCCAAGCGGTCACCCATCTAAGTACTGACCAGGCTCAACGTTGCTTAACTTCAGTGATTGAGCGAGAACCGCTGTATTCAATGTGATATGGCTGTAAGCCAGAGGATTTGGAAAGAGTTGAATGATATATCCAGTGAACATCATGGTGTTTGGAGTGATTACTAGTGATGGCAATGTTATCCCTCTATTCATCTTCCCACAAAGCCTCAGACTCTACACAAAGACCACATGAATTGCCCTGAGAAGATAGTGCTGTTCTATAAGAGCCAGAAGAGCCTGTGTCTGGGAACTGGGAATCCAGTCATGGTTGTCACAAAATTTTTGCAACCAAATCGCTCCTTAGATCTGGCCACCTAACTTCTTTGGATCACAACTTCCTTGATTATTATGTGTGGGTCATGGTTGAACAAGAGACTCACAAAATCTCTTGTAACATAAAAGATGAACTAAAGACAAGACTTATGACAGCATTCACCATCTTAAACAAGGAGACTCTCTAGAAGATATGCAAAAAATTACAAAGTCATCTGGTGACTTGTTGAAGCTAATGGGGATTTTGTTAAATAAATTACCTCTTTAGTATTTCAAGATATATTTGTGTAATTTTGAATATATGTTTTAAAATGAGATGTCAGTATTTTTTTCATTTTTGGGTAATTTAGATGACAATTCATCCATCGCTCCATGTATAAAACATTTATTTAGTTTAAATCAATTTTGCTCAGTCATTTCTGGCCGACAATGTGTCCAACTTTGATTTTTTTTAAAAATTATCAGATTTAAGAATTCAATTTTTTTTAGGAAACAGCATTTTATGCTATAGAGTTGTTGTCTTTCACATTACAGCAGGAAAATAACTATTAAAGAAATGCCCCCCAAAAAGTTTATCGCATTAAATATTTATCATACACAACATAAAGATTTTATTTTCTTAGTAGTCCATATAGACAAAAATTTCAGCAAATACCTTTATATAAAATTATGAAATATACATATAAAAATATGTTGCAAAAATATATTTGGTCTTTTTCTATGTGCTGTGTCTGTTCATGACAATGAAGATCATGGCTTTCTCCCAAACCCTACTCTGCTATCCATTCACTCAAGCTCTCTAGGTAGGTTATGCATTATTTTCCTATGTCCCTCTTGCCTTCAATATATCCTGGATGTATCAAATTTTCCAAGTCTTCTTTCCTCATTATGTTTGTTATTGTGCACATGTTCAGTCCATGGTATTTTCAGTCATCTTTCTGAAGAACTACATTACTATTGCCTCAAGTTTTTTCTTCATCTGTGAGGAGATAACGAAACATTCAACATTGTAGATTTGTAGATACCTCGGCAGATGATCTAATGTCAAATAAGAAATATAAAAACCAAAAACACAAGAGGTAGGAAGAAAAAAAATATATTAAAAATAAACATCTCAGAAATTAAAATTGTTGAGTCATCTGTGCATGTGAGCTTGTTTTTGTTTATCTACAGTTTGCAACCAAATCACATTGAAACACCAGTTCCCATACAGTCACCATATAATCAAAGTTCAGCATAGTCAGTACCTGGATTGGTGACCATTTGTGAGTACCAGATGATTTAATGGACAATGGCTTTGAATGCACTGCTATTCATTTACTCAAGCTCTCTATGGAGGTTATATATTGTTTTCCTCTTTCCCTTTGCCTTCAACATGTCCTGTAAGTATAAAATTTTAGAAGTCCTCTTTCCTCATTATGTGCCTTAGAAACTTCTCTTTCTGATATTAATTATAAGTGTCTTTTTTGTTTCCATTTCATATATAAGTCAGATACAGATATGATTAATATTCTTTGTTCTAATGAGACCTAGATAGAATTATTTAGTTTATATTATCAAGTTTGGAGGAAGAAGAAAGAATTCAAGCCAGAAAGAAACACCACAACTGTGAAGCATGATGATAATGTAAGGGTGTGAGACTTTTTTGTATCATATCTTACATGAAGATTTTATATAATTCATAGAATGAATGGATACATGTCAGTCCGTTAAGTGTCATACGTGATACATCCTTGGGCAATCATGTCTCAAAGCAACATGACTGACTCGGCAGAAGATTTTCCCGTAGTAGGTTGGCACTACTTTCTGCGGTAGACTGGTTGCCAACCAAGGCTATAGAATTCAATCTGTTCTGCTGTTTAACCCATAACTGGAGAGAGAAGTGTTGGATTATTATCTTTCTCAATGGTATTTGTGCATAAATGAATTCAAGGAATTCAACTGGAATTCAAACTCGGCTCACCAATTTCTTGTTTTGAGCTGATATCCGCTGCACCACAATGCACATATACTAAGATATATTGAACAAGAACATCCTTACATCAGTTAAAGTTTGAAAAATGAAGCACAGCTGGTTATTTTAGCAGAGCAATGATCCTCAAAATACAATCACTGCAACAGTTGTAAATAAGCAAATCAACCTACTGAAATGGCCCAGTCAGTCTCCTGATTTGAACACAATTAATGATTTGTGTTTATGCTTGTTAACCTCATAATTTGAAACAACTGAAGGAAACCTGCCAAAAAAGGAGTTCAAAATACCAGTAGAAAAATGTTGATGGCTAACCGCTACTCATTAGAAATAACTAGAGATTGTCATTGTAAACAAAGGCTATTCTACTAAATTTTGGAATCTTTGATTTTACAGTGTGCTGAGTATTCAATATTTTTTGTTTCATCTTTAAATAATTTTATATGAACATATTTATTGACATTTTTGCTCATATTCAAGAGACAAAACCTATCATCTTCTTCTATGTGCCCTGTCCCTTCAGGACGTAGGCGATCATGGTTCTCCACATCTCCCTATCCCTTGTGGCTCTTAGTATGTTTGCTCCTGTTACACCTCACAACCCCAGTTCTGTCATCTACCTGATCAGGCCCTGCAAATATGCTATCCGCTGCCTTCCTCTGTCTCTTTTTCCTTCTATCTGGCCAATCAATATCAGGTTCTCTAAGCCCGCCTTCCTTGCTGCATGTCCCAGAAACTTCAGTTGTCTCTTCCTGATGCTCAGTATTAATTTCCTTTTTGTTGCTGTTCTTTCCAACACCTCATCGTTGCTTGCATGCTCAGTCCACGATATCCACAGCATCCTTCTGTAGAACCACATTTCTGCTGCTTCAAGTTTTCTCCTCATTTTCGATGATATTGTCCAGCATTCACTCCCATATTAAAGAACTGACATCACATAGCAATCCAGCACTCTTTTCTTTGTTTCTAGTGAAATTTTCCTGTGTGTTAGTACTTTACTCAGTTTCTGAAACACATCCTTTGCCATGCCAATTCGCCCTTGGATCTCTGTGTCACACTTTCTATCTCCTGTTAGAACACTTCCTAGATATTTAAATATTTTTACTTGTTTGATTCTGGTATCTCCCACCAGTATTTGGCATTTTGGGTTGTTGTTTTTACTGATGACCATGCATTCAGTTTTCTTAAAGTTTATTTGTAGTCCTTTTTTGTCACTCTCCACCACTATCTTCTGTATGAGGTCTTGTAGTTTCCTTTCTGGGTCTGCAATCAGCACTGTATCATCTGCATTCCTTATGTTGTTCAAGTTGTGGCCTCCAATAATAAATCCTGGTGTGTCATCTAGGGTCCTCAAAATATTTTCGATTTTTAAGATAAATACTAAAACATTTTTGGAGAGCATGAAATACTTATATTTTTATATTTATCCACTTAAAATAAATTATATTAGCTTTTTTTTTTATTTATTTCCTAAAGATTTTAAAGGTGTTTTTTATTATATTACTAACAACTATTAATGATAAAAAAGTTAAAAGTTTTGTTTTTAAGATAGTTGAACATTTTAGAGGGATTTTAAATATGTAAATGTATGTCAATGCTAAAAATTTTGAACATATCTGTCATGGTCTGAACAACTTAGGTACCAATTTGTAGTAGATTTACCGTCGGGATAGTGATTTCAACAGTGAAGAAAAGGTTGGTTGTCCAAACCACCACGATTATAAATAAAATAACTCAAAGCACAATGTAATAAATATAACAACATTGTATTAGATAAGGTTACAGAACTGAACAATTCACAAATGCAAAATGTCGTGAAAAGAGTTCTCTCTTAAATATTAAAGATATTATCTGAATATTCATGTTAGGAAAGTCCCTGAAAAAGGAAATAATATGTTTGTACTGAATAGTAGTGAATATAATTATACATGTATTGAAATGTTCTTATAGAATAGAGAGAAACATTTTTATGTGTCTAATTGCTGAATGCAATTAGTGGTTTGTGTGAGCTGGAAGAGACAAACGGTTCTCGATCTGAACACTCTGTAAAACATCTCCCAACTGGCTAGACACGTGTGGGAATCAGTTTATATATTTCTTGATAAACGCGGGAAAAAGAAGGCTTTGTGTGCAGTCCTTACGTAGGTGTGTGTGGGTATATGCTTACGAAGGTGTGTGCATGGCAATGTATGTAGGTATGTATGTGCATGTAGAAGTGGTTCTACATATCTATTACTGCTAAGATAAAACCTGAAAAGAGTGCAATAGATAAACTGTCGTCTAACTTATGCAAAAATGGAAATAACACAATTACATCTCATTTTAACAGATATATTTACCAGAATTACACAAAAACACCTGGAAATTCTAAAGAGTAAATTTATTCAATAAAATGGTCATTGACTTCAACCATGATGTCTATATGACTTTATAACCTCCGACATCTCTTCTAGATGGTCTTCTTATTTAAGTTTGTGAATGTTCTCCATATATATATATATATATATATATAATTTCTATTTTATATTTATTATATTTAGGGGGAGAGTGTTCATCTCTGATGTTACAAGAACCTTTTTTAGTCTATCCCTCAACTGTGACTCAAATATAATAATCATGGGGCTTGAAGTGTAAGGAGTTAGGTGGCCAGATATAAGGCATGATGTGGCCTCAGAAATTGTCTAACAACCATAACTGGGTTCTCCTGCTTGTGAGGCATGATGCAGTCCTGTTGCTAGACACAGGGTCTTTCAGCAGACAACCACTTGACCCAGGGCAGCAGCAAATCTTCAAGGCAATTGATGTGGGCCCACATGTTGAATATGAGGCCCTGTAGGAAGATGAATGGAGACATATTGTCACTATCACTAGTGATCACTCTAAACACCATGATGTTGACTGGATATATCATCCAACTCTTTCTGAATCCTGTGTACTGTCTGCAGATTGACACTCAAACACTCTAAAATGTTCATATTGGGGCTTTCAACACAAATGCCAAGAAGTGTCATTTCTAAATTTCTGGCAGTGTGAATTGTGTCCTGGTGCTCTTCTTCTCACAGATTGTTCACAACTGACCCTGTTATGCTGTTGAAAAAATCAAGAATAATACATGTGTTCAAAATTCAAAAATATAATTTGGTGACAATTTACCCATCATATGGTTTAATTTTTAGGTTAAAACTAACTATACATTTAGGTAAATACTAGAAGACTGATTGTATTTGGTTTGTTTGTGGCATATCTTGAATACTCATTTTCTCCACTGAATATTAAGAAGTGGTTTACATTTGTGATTATTATTGGCCTGTATTATCCAACTGGTAATTCTACTGACATTTTTTAATGTCAATATGATTTGAGATAAAATCAATGAAAAGAAGCAAGTTCAGTTATGCCGTTGGTTTTATGTCCTTTTTTTATGATCTGACTCAAATGGATAGAACTGATAAAAAATAAGTCAGAAAATTTGTTTTTTTGCAGCATTTTTCTTTTTGTTTTTTGTTTTTTTGCATTGTTGGGTGCTTTTCCTTTTTCAGTTATTTTTCCCCAAAATATGGTTGATATCAGATATATATAAATGATATGTTTTTGTTATCTCACACTTTACACATTTTCATCAGCCTCTTACCAGCACAACCAATGAGATTAGAAATAGTCATTTTGATCATTGGTTTTTTTTTCAACATGCAGACTGCATAAACTAGTCAGTATACATGCACATGCTCTTATATGTGACTCATTATACAATAAATGAAAAATAAATGTCAAAACATAAACATTGAAGATCTGCATATGGAAATATATAGCTAATATATATGTATAGATGTAGATAGATTGATGTAGACCTTGTGTTTAAAAATTGTTTCAAAAATACCAGTTACCATGCATTGTTGATTACTATATCCATATCATATATATCCACAAATGCTCTATCTCTGATAATGAACACTCTCCCCCTAAATATAATAAATATAAAATAGAAATTATATATATATATATATATATATATGGAGAACATTTTAAAAACAGTTTCCACTTTGGCTATAATGCGTGACCCTTCATTTCTGAAGAGTCTGTATACACTGTATACACTGCTTATATACAAGACGTTAAAATTTCCCTTCTCTGATGCTATGCGCCGATGGCTTAGGGAGTAGAGACTCTGACTGACACCAAATCGGTCGAGTTTCGATCCCGGCCAGAAACAAGTGGATATGTCTAGCCACACTGATGAGCTGTGATACAGTAAAACGGGCTTGTATGTGGATGACTAATATATATATATATTATTTCTATTTTAAATTTATTGTCATCCTATATCTATTGTTAAAGTTATAAGTTATTATAAAGTTATTAAAATTATTATAAGTAGTTGTTAAAGCTATTAGAGTTATTATATTGTTATTGTAAATCTATTGTTAAAGTTATGCAAATTTATTGTTAAATTTATATTATAAATCACCTGAAGGTACCAAAATCTTGAAACCTTTACTGCAGAAATAACTCGTTTCCAAATGAAAAATATTTAAAAATTGTACAATATAATTGTATTGAACACTTTTTAATAGAACTGGTCTAATTTAATTATAACCCAAAACTAACTCATTATATATATATATTTAACCAACAAACCAAAGTCTAAATAAAATCCGCACTTGCAATCCGCTCTACCAATGCAAAACTTGTCCAATGAATAGACTTGAAATGACAAAAGAAAATCAAAAATCAAAACCAAGAACAAATAAATAAAAAAGTCAACAGAAGAAATAACAGAATGGACAAGTGTTTCTTTTCCTACCATTTTGATTTACGTTCTGATCTCCTGACAACAACAGCAAGAAACTCTGAATAACAATTTCAGCTTACTATTATTTTTGGGAAGTCGTGTTGCTAGTTTATATATATATATATATTCGAGTGAATAAGGAACGAAGAAAAATTTACAATGTCCAAAACATTAATTTAAAACAGTGTTTGATATATAATATAGAGCTGTGAATATTAATTATAAATTATAGTTCAGAACATGTACAAATTTTTATTTTTATTTTATTCACTAGTGTCACTTTGTAGTGGATAAATTTTTTTTTATTTTATTGACTACAAAGTGACACTTTGTAGTGGATAAAAAAAAAATTGTACATGTTCTAAACTATAATATGTATATATATATATATATATAACTAAAAACCAAAGAATTTACCACTTCAGTTAAATGCCATGCATGATACATGCTTGGGCGATCATGTCTCAAGAGAGACATGACTGACTGGGCAGAAGATTATCCTACAGTAGGTTGCCATTGCTTTCTGCGGTAGACTGGTTACCAGCCAAGGCTAGAGAACCCAATCTGTCTTGTTATTGAAGCCATAACTGGAAGGAATAGACAGATTAATACCTTTCCCAAGGGTATTTGCGCGTAGGTGAATGCAATGAATTCAACTGGAATTCAAACTCCGCTCCCTGAGTTGTCATTCTGAGCGGATATTCACTGCACCACAAGGCACATTTACCACTTACTCATATAAAAAAACCAACCAATACAAACTGCTGTCTTCTAAACTATAGTAGCCAGTGTGCTCACTAAATTTCTCTTCGTAAAGAATATTTTTGAGTGAATTGAAACATATATAAGAAACATTAGTTAACAATAAATTTCCCAGCTACATAATTGATAAACAAATAAAATTATTCTTTACAAAAATATCCCACACCAGTAATAAAAAACGGCACACAACAAAACAGCGCTTTTCATTTTTAACTCAATACCTGAACAATCTTTAATACAAGTTAAACATATCAGATTGAGACACATTTTCTACTCTGTTCTTTTACTTTATTTTATCATCTTGATGGATTCTGATCCATATATATATATGCATATTCGGGCAGAAAACTTTCTTTCAAATATCTTTCATTTAATATGGCCGACAAGGAAGATTTAATTAATTTTATTTTATTTCATTTTTAACTCAATACCTGAACGAGCTTTAATACAAGTTAAACATATCAGATTGAGACACATTTTCTACTCTGTTCTTTTACTTTATTTTATCATCTTGATGGATTCTGATCCATATATATATATGCATATATATATATGCATATTCGGGCAGAAAACTTTCTTTCAAATATCTTTCATTTAATATGGCCGACAAGGAAGATTTAATTAATTTTATTTTATTTCATTTGTAATTAAGTTTTTTCAGCTTCCTAACATTTTTCTATTTTGTTGGCAATAAGGAATATAAAAATTCTCCTTAATGTTTATTGTCCCAATAGCTTTCAACCACTTCTATAACCATTTACAAGGTGTTTATGTCTCTGCTGTTGTAATTTCTTCCACATATTTTGACTGTTGCACAGTAATTTATTTTGTTTCGTTTTTAAAAATGGAGCATTCTTTCCAAGCGCTCACATCAGTTCATGATTGGAAATCTCAGGAGCATAAACATATCTTACTGTAACCAGATACACAATAATTATATATATATATATATAATTATCTTTTCTATACTATTTATATACTATTTATATACAATAATCGGATGTGCGTTGTGGCCCAGTGGATATCGGATCGGAACGAGAAATCGGGGAGCCGAGTTCGAATTCCAGCTGAATTCATTGCATTCACTTACGTGCAAATACCCTTGGGAAAGGTATTAATCCATCTCTTCCCTCCAGTTATGGGTTAAATAACAGGACAGATTGGGTTCTATAGCCTTGGCCGGCAACCAGTCTACCGCAGAAAGCAATGGCAAACTACTGCGGGATAACCTTCTGCCCAGTCAGTCATGTCTCTTTCGAGACATGATCGCCCAAGTGTGTATCACGTATGGCACTTAACTGACTGATATACAATAATCACTAATCAGAAAGATTACTTAAAAATGAAATGTTTTTACAAAGAGACAGTATATTGGTATCTTGTGATTTGGGTTGGTATTGAATGTGTCACATGAATTAAAGCAATAGCTAATTGTTTGTAAATATATGTGTGTAAAGAAACACTTATGTTTACACATGTGTGATTATTAATACATGTGTCAAGTGTATTAAAACAATGTACAATTTTAAATATGTGTAAGAAATCTCTTGGAAAAAGATATGAATTGGTGAAGTATATGAATGCATGTGAATATTGGCAGGTAACATTAGTTAATATAAGTGTATATGTGCATAAATAAGATATCTATAGACATTTCTGATTGAATTGTTCAAAATGTTGGCATCTTTTTGGAGTCAGTACAATATAGCTTGATTGTAAAAAAGGTTTTGCAGTTGGAATCTTTCATTCTAGGTGGAAGTTGATATTATTTCATTTATTGTTATATATTATTTTATTTATATTATATATTATTTAGGATATTATTTGGAAGTAGAATTATTTTATTTATTTTTATGTATTGTTAGATTCTTGAAGAATATACTTGTAAAAAGATAGTGACATCATCTCATGTTTTAAAAGAGTGGTAGCAATGCTAATATTATGTTTTCAAAATATTTTTTCATTATAAGGTTATTTTTTTTAATTAAGCTGGCATTAATTAAATCAAAATTATGTCCCACATCGTTTTGATGTAAAACAATTTAGAACATTTGTCTAAACATTAGATATATATATAGAGAGAGAGAAAGAGGGTGGTCCAAAAGTAGTCGGACAGCAAATAACATTTATTTCACCTACCAGCCTGTGTGTGTGTGTGTGTGTATATATATATATATATATATATATATATATGTGTGTGTGTGTGTGTGTGTGTGTGTGTATAAAAGTGGAGAAGTTAGTTACTTAACTCAGCAAAATCATGCTGAATTTGAAGTTTCATGAAGGCATGTTGTTGATGTCCTGACTCCTCAGGGCTTTTCTTTCAATTTGCTGATTTTGTATATGTGTGTATATATTCAATTGGCAGATAGAAAAAATCATCCCTGAGGAGTGAGGACATCATAGTTGTACCTTCACAAAACTTCAACGTCGACATGATTCTACTCAATTAAGTGAAAATCTTCACCACATTAATTGCATCAACAGATATATATGTGTATATATATATATATATATATATATATATATATATACACACTTCTCCACAATAATCTTATCAAAAGATGTATGTGTGTGTAGATATAACACATCATACAATAATTCCTGGCCTTGAAATATAGATGACACCACTAATAAAAAATCCATATGATTTTTATGAAGTACTAACCTTCAAATGGCATGTGACAAAAATTGGGCCCAATCGAATTATTAGATTACAAATTACAGTTATTTAAGTTATTTAAGTGATGCTACTGTTGCAAATTTTCAAAACAATGGAAAAATCTGAATTTTGTGTGTTGTTAAAGCATTACTTTCCAGTAAGAAAAAATACTGTTCAGGCAAAGCAATGGCTTGACAATTATTACCTGAACTCTGCTTTATCGGAAATAATGGTTGAGAGGTGGTATGTGGTTGTACAGGCATAAATGATGCTGAACACTCAGGTCACCTAAACTTGGCAGTTGTCCCGGAAAACACCAAAAAAATTCACAAACCCGTTTTGGCCAATCATAAATTGAAGTTGCATGAGATAGCAAAGGAGTTGAACATGTCAGAAGGCAGTGTAATCACTATTTTGCATGAACATTTGTTGATGGGAAAGCTGTGCTCAAAGTGGGTGCTGCACTTGCTCACAGCCAATCAGAAACAACAATGCATTCACAATTCAGAACGTTGTTTTCAACTGTTTCAATGCAACAAAAAAAAGTTTTTGCTTAAATCTGGGACAATGGATGAAACATGGATCCATCACTTCACTCCAGAGTCAAATCAGCAGTCATCTGAATGGAGAGCAGCAGATGAAAGCTGTCCAAAGTGACCAAAGACACAAACATCAGCAGGTAAGGTTTTGGCCTTCATATTTTGGGATGCACAATGTATTTTGTTCATTGATTACCTTGAGACAGGAAGAACCATCAATAGCAAATATAATATAGCATTATTGGTGTGTTTGAAGAAAGAAATCACCGAAAAATGGCTACAAATGAAGAAAAAAGTAATCTTTCACCAAAACAACTCACTGTGTCACAAATTGATTGCAACAATGGCAAAACTACATAAATTGCACTTTGAATTGCTTCCACTTCTACCCTATTCTCCAAATCTGGCTCCTGGTGACTACTGGCTGCTTGCAGACCTCAAAAGAATGCTCAAGGAAAGAGATCTGGCTTCAATGAAGAAGTGATATTGGAAACTGAGGCATATTTTGAGGCCAATGACAAATCATTCTACAAAAAAAGGCATCGAATTGTTAGAGAAGCATTGAGATCAGTGTATCACCCTAGAAGGAGACTATGTTGCTGAATAAAATTGAATTTTGCCTAAAATTTGTTTTATTAGCTAGGCTCGGGATTTATTGAATGATATGATAGAGGAAGCATTAATGCTCTCATGTCTGTTTCCGTAAAATGGAAAAAAAAAACTTGTCAATTTCAAATCTTTCATTTGTACTCTATTACTTTAAATAATTACTTGAATTTATACTTATGACTGTTATTGCAATATGTTTGTAAAATTGTTAAACTCATTTATTTAATAATGCAAGAGGGGAAATATCTATTTTTTTAACCATAGAAATTCCAAGTTATTCAGTCATTTACTTAAGAATCATGCATGCCAGTATAGTATGTGGCCTACCTTTTGAATGTAACCTCTGAAAATTGACAAATGTTCATGCAAAATGGTGATTACACTGCCTTCTAATATATGCAACTCTCCTGCTATATCACACAACTTTACGATCGGCCAAAATGAGTTTATGAATTTTTTTGGTGTTTTTCTAGACAACTGCTTATTTTTGGGTGATCTGAGTATTCAGCATCATTTGTGTCTGTACGAGCACATTTAAAGTCAGCATAATACCTCTTAACCATTGTTTCTGACTGAGCAGAGTTCAAATAACAGTTATCAAGCCATTGCTTTGCTTGAACAGTATTTTTCCCATCAGAAAGAAATGCTTTATCAACACACAAAATTCAGATTTTTCCATTGTTTTGAAAATTTGCAACAGTAGCTTCACTTAAATAACTGTAATTTGTAAACTAATAATCCAATTGGGCACAAATTTTGTTACATGCCATTTGAAGGTTAGTACTTCATAAAAATCATATAGATTTTTTATTAATGGTGCCATCTATATTTCAGGCCCAGGACTTATTGAGTGATGTGTTATTTTCTCTCTCTTTTTTTTTCTCACAGAAAACAAACAGCATCTCTAATATTTTTTCTGTCTTTCCTCACAATCAAAACAGAATAGTCTTTTACTTATAAGGTATTGATAGGACACAACATACATGCTAACTAAGGAACAGAATTATAATATGATTAAATATACTTCAAAGTTAATGTTTTCTTAGTAGTGTATCTTAATTACTTGTAATTTTATTTTGCTTGCAGCCATTCACTTGTCAAGATAAAATAAAAACGTAAGCAAAATATCACATTAAAATGTGTTTTGATCAGAATTATTTTGATTCTTTCATATACATCTAGATTTATTATCATATTCCTAAATCATTATCTCCTTGCGAACAGAAATGTTAGACAAAGTAGAGCTTTAGGAATGTTTTTCATAAACAACAGCGCATTATGCAAACACAGACACTTATTGTGGAATTCATCATAAATGTACTTTTCAAATCATAGATGGCCAGGAAAAAGAAGCTATAAGCAGCTCGTTTGTCTCTACACAACAATGGTATTAAATGTGCAATTTCCAATGTCTCCAGATAGATGCCGTTGATCAGGATACCTGTAAGAAGAAAATTGAAACCATTTTCCCATCACCATCTGCTATGAAAAGTGACACAAATGACAAACAGAATAAGGGTTCCTATCTGAAAGCTTTTACTGCAGTTCAAAATCAAACATCATCCTGTATCAATGGCAAGACAATGAGGTTCAAGTTGATTTATGAAGTTGATGCCAAGAAAATATGAAGACAGTGAAATGGAGGAATCTGAGAACTGAAATGGTCAGTGCAAGAAGCAGGTACCCATTGACTTGGATTAATCTTCTTTCCAGCCACTGGATTCAACCGGAGATGGTTGAAGTCAGCCATCAACTGGCGCACAAGTCAACCATGCATCAGAGTAAGCAAGACAGAAAAAAGATTTTGTACTTGACCAACAATATCCTGTCACAAAGCCGTCTTACTATTCGATGAATACGTGATATGTATTTTGCTAATGTATATAAAGTGGCCATGCTTTGACATGACAGTGGAGATGTCAGGGTTACTCTTCAAATGATTGTTCATTCTTATTTGAACAAAGCTAATTTTGTCAGATGACAGGTTAGAGGTCAGCTACCGGATAAAAGGCCTGAGAATTAGTAGCGTGTAAAGTTTGTTTTAACTCTACTGCAGATTCTTGACTGGCAAATCTTTAATCTTCATCAGAAGCTCAGCTGGTATATACAAGCAAAAATATGAGGAAACAATAAGAAAGTAGATGTAGGCAAAATTAGTCGATCTTTTAAAACTTAGTGCTTTGTAGCTGATTTATATATTTTAATATTTTTTTCTGAATTTTTTAATTAAAAATTTCTTTTCACATTTATCTATTTATAAAATGTTAAATAATGATTTTTTTTATAATCTTTTAACCCTCTAGGGCCATTCGTATCATATTTGATACAGTATGAAAACAAGCCTTGAAAGAAATATTTTCCTGAAAAATTTTTTAAGAGAAATATTTTATAAATTTCAAATGAAAGCAGTACTGACTGCTCAGTTAATGAATACAAAATGTTTCCTTATAGGGAAATACCAAATGTTTCCTTATAGGGAAATGCTGTATCAAATATGATACGAATGGCCCTAGAGGGTTAAAAGTGCACTGTGTTGCAATGGATATCGGCTCAGAGTGTTAGCTCGGAAAGCCAAGTTCAAATTCCAGTTGAATTCATTGCATTCATCTACGTGCAAATACCCTTGGGAAAGGTATTAATCTATCTCTTCACCTTCCAGCTATGGAATGAATAGCAGAACAGATTGGGTTCTATAGCCTTGGTTGGTAACCAGTCCACTGCAAAAAGAATTGTAAACCTACCATGGGATAATCTTCTGCCTAGTCAGTCATGTATCAAAAGAGACATGATCGCCCAAGCAAGTATCATGTATGGCACTTAACTGACTGTTACCTCACCTGAAGAATAAAGGGGTTCGCATAGGGTCAACACCTTTACCTGTAAAAAAGTTACAGAAGCATCAGTGACCTCCCTCATTGATGGCCTATGCTCTCCTAGGAAAGATGAGTTTAGGAAGGAATCTTAATCTCTAGGAAGTTTGCTATTCAAAGATTGAGACCCCATCCTAGCCTTATATATGTGTATGTTAGCTGTGGGCTTTTATAAGATGCTCAAAATGACTGTTTTTTTTTTCTTAAAGAGCATGTATTGTCTAAATACATACAGTGTGTGTGTGTGTGTGTGTGTGTGTGTGTTAATCTATATCAGATATTAAAATCTTGACTAAGTTTCAAAATTTGATACGCTGGAAATGTTGCATGAAAAGAGAGGAAAGATTTGATCAAACAGATTATGCGTTTCACCAATTTACTGCTTCATCAGATCCAAAATGAAAGAGATAAAAGCATGTATGTGCATATTGGTGGCCCTTTGAATAAAAAATGAAATTTATTACATTTCCCCTAATGCTGGCATTTCTATTGAAAAAGACTGAGATGATTTAAAATCTTGACTTGAACAAAAAATGTATTACCAACATTTTGAAAGTCTCTTTTTCATTCTTTTTTCAGGTAAAATTTATCAGCCCAAACCACTACTCAACATCTCACAAAATAAATGACCAAACATCAGAATTTCTTTGTGTAACTTTTTTGTTAGGATATGAATTTTTTAATTAACCCCACCTCAAAAAAATTGAAAAATTATAATGTAGCAACTGTTTTCTATTTATAAGATATCAAAAACTTCTTGAATTTTAATTAAAATAAAGGTAAAATTAAATAAAAATAGCACTTAATCCTCTGCATTTTCCTGATATTATAAATAAAAAAATTATGATGAAACTAACATTTTTTATATTCATATATTTAAACATATCTCTTTAAAAATTGTGTTTATCTACAGTGCCAACCAAAATTTATAAGTACTTTTACACAATGTTTCCCGATGGAAACAATTTGTGGAAGTAAAACATGTTAGTATTCAGTATTTTTATTTGATATCAACAAATAAAATGCAAGGAACCTGATAACAATGAATGGTTGGTTGGTTGGTTGTTTTGTTTTATGGCATATCAACCTCGGCGAGTCATTTATTGCCAACTAAATTGTTTTATTTATTTATTGCTGGTAATACATTTTTCTTTCAACAATTTATTGTTGTTTTTTTTATATAAGTTTTTGTGTCTAGTAATATTTTTTCTTTTCAAGTATCAAGATTGATTGGGATTTGTTTTTGAGGGCAAGGTCCCAAAGTCCCACCTTGTTATTTAACCCATAACTGGAGGGAAGGGACGGATTAATACCTTTCCCAAGGGTACCAGTGCTTAAGTGAATGCAGGGTATTCAACTGGAATTCAAACTTGGCTCACCGATTTCTCTTTCCGAGCTGATATCCACTGCACCACAACGCACATCCGACACTAAACACTTCCAGCACCTGGTATTTCCAAGCAGTCACTCATCTAAGTACTGACCAGACTCAGCGTTGCTTAACTTCGGTGATTGAGCAAGAACCGGTGTATTCAACATGATATTGCCGTAGCAATGAATGGGTAACAGAATAAATTTAAAAAAGGTTGGTAAGGAGTCTAAAGTTAATTAGAACAATAAAAGTGAAGTTGTGGAGAGCCATGATCATTCATATCCTGAAAAAGTGAATAAATATCATAACAAATAGTGAGAGATGCTAATGAGTCAAAAGTTACTTGGAACAACAAGACAAGAAGTTGTAGAGATCTATGATCATTCACAGATTTGAGAAACAGTAACTTAACAAGTTTTCATGAATAATTAGCAGAACACATATAGTAAGAGAAACTAATGACTCAAATGGTATTTAGAGTAACAAAAGACAAGCAGTTGTTGAGAGCCATGATCATTCACATCCTGAATATCTGAGAAGCTGTGAGAAGGATGGTAATGAGTCAAAAACTACTATCCATTATACAACCTGCACATCAACAATTGCTAGAACAATTTTAACAATAATATAAAATGATAAAGAAATGCTATAGAGATAGATAGTGCTACAAAAAATTCCTAAAACTCTACAGTAAGTATATTTTGTGAGTTCATTGAAATGACATTGGGAAAAAAAAATGAATTAATTTATCTGACAACCCAATACATGCATAAAGACTGTGCAAAATTGCATAACACTTATAAGTGGAGTAAACATAATTGGTAAGCCAACTTGGAATTTTTTTGATTGAGGCTGCTTGTATTGGCTTTGTATCAGTCAGTTAAAGTGCCATAAGTGAAACACGCTTGGGCGATCATATCTCAAAAGAGACATGACTGACTGGGTAGAAGATTATCCCGCAGTAGGTTGCCATTGCTTTCTGCAGTAGACTGGTTGCCAGCCAAGGCTATAGTACCCAATCTGTCCTGTTATTTAACTCATAACTGGAAGGAAGAAACAGATCAATACCTTTCCTAAAGGTATTTGCGCATAAGTGAATGCAATGAATTCAACTGGAATTTGAACTCGGCTCCCCAATTTCTTGTTCCAAGCTGATATCCACTGTACCACAACGCACATCCTTTGTATAAAGATCCTTAAAAACGAAATGGACCAACATGCTTGTGTTCAGTATTTGTCTATATTTTTGAGATGAGGTAGTATTTACACTATTTACATTATTCAGACTTTGTCCTCATCTTTGTTGCCATTTGATGACATTTTGGCTGTTGTACATCTGTATACTGCAAGCCAACATTTACCGGACAATACCTCAATTTCAACTCCCACCACCCATACAATATAAAGAAAGGGATCATCGGCTGTGTGCAACATCAAGCAAAAGTCATAAGCGGCAACCCAGAGACATATGAACAGGAAATGGTCAGTATAAGCAGTACTCTACAACGAAACAATTATCCAGGGTACATGGCAACAACTCCAGCAAACATGGAAGGGAGGGAGCATGAGGATAACAACTTTCAGAAAACAGTCTCAGTCCATCTACCCTATGTGAAGGGGTTATCAGAGAAAATACAAAGGATTTGTGGTCCATATAACATCAGGATGATCTTCAGAAGTGGTTCTACACTTTTCAGGTACCTCTCTTGAGTAAGACCCCCAACAGAGGAGGACATGACTAAGGACTACATGTATACCATTCCATGTAGCTGTGGAAAGAAATATAAAGGAGAAACAGGCCACCCCCTTAGAGTAAGACTACAAGAACATTGCAAGGCCATAACACAAGGGACGATAGAAAAATCAGGTGTAGCTGACCACATATGGAGAGAGAAAGGGGATCACTGCCCCCTATGAGATGAAGTTGAAATAATAGATAGAGAACGCCACTGGAAACTAAATAAACTTAAGGATCAGCACAAATGCTCGGCTACAAAAATCTCCTAAGCCAACCAAACATAGTGATGAATACAATATGGGAACCAGTATTACAGAGTGCCAGTGAAAATAATTGCAACATGAGCTCTAGTAAAAAAATGCTAGAGAAAACCATTAACATCAAAAAATTGCAATATGAACTCTGATAAAAAGGTTACTAAACATTAGGTTTATAAGTCCCAGAAATTCTATTGTTCAGTGGATATAGACGTTGGTTAGTTCCAGTGACTTGATCCAAAGAGTTGGGAGTTCAATACCATACTACAGCAGTGGTGAACAAGTAACGTACAGGGTTAGAGGGAGATAACTGATGACTACCAAAAGAGGCTTCACGCAAGGAATAAAAATGATATACCCCAGTGATTGTAATAAAGTGTTCGGTTCAAAATTCCTAGCACCTGAAGAAGGCCAGAGCGTACAATGGCCAAAACATCATACAAATTGCAATATAGATGAGGATAATAGTCCGAATAATGTCAGTTCTCTAGTGGATGTGGGACGCCTTTTGTTTTTGAGTGTGATTTTCGTTATTGTTTTTGCATTTTGATAAGTGTGTGATTGAGTTAGTGCTTGCTTTGAATGATTGTTTTAATATTTTAAAAAGTCCCACATTAATTTTGTCCAGTTTACTGATGTTTCTGCCACATTTTAGGGATTGTGAAGGGGTTTATTACTAACACTGTTTTGTTTCGTTTCTTGATAATAATACTTGTTTTTCATTGTAAATATCCACTTGGGTTTTAAAAAAATTAAATGCTACTATTTTATTCCTAACCCTCCACAGAAAAATTGTACATATGGGAACTAGTTAGAAATTCATAAAGTCTCCAGGGTATTATGGTGGTTGTAGTAGAAATGGTAAGCAAGTATGTGATGTTTTGGTGCAAGGATTATTGTGGTATATGATCAGGTATTGTGGCTAGCTAAGTTTAAGTTTAATACAAATGAGAATCAGCCTTCCCCTCATGGCCGTATTTGACTACTGGGTACACCGGACACAGGTCCGGGCCGATCCGTGCAATCATAGTGAAAATCTGGGCAAGGAAATATGTCTTCGTCAGAAACCAAACTAAACAATTCACAAAGAAAGAAAGACAGAATGAAAGAAAAATGAAGAAAACATCCGAATGAACGCAGTAAAAATGTTTGTTTATTTATTAATTTTGGGAGAAAATACTGGTTATACTCAGAAAGTCCGAACACGATTTCCTGCTTTCGTTCATGTTCTGTGCCTAATTTCCATTGGAATAACCGAAAAAATCTGCAAAAATCATAGTTTCTGGAAACGGATGACACTGATGATGTCATCACATTATCAACTAATAAATCTGGGCAATTTTCTCTGTGCCCAATATTTTTTAGCATCAGCTACGACCCTGCTTCCCCTCATCTGTTTTTGGCCATATGCCTCATTTGTACTTCTTGTACAATAAATAATATAACTGACAGCTCAAGTAATAGTAAAAGAAAAAAAAAAGAAAAACTCTTACATCCATTGCTAACCTTGACAGGGACCTCTCACTCTCACTCTTTTTCTCACACAGTGACAAACACACACACACACACACACACACACACACACATGATAGTTAATAAATTCAACAAAAGTATGCCTTAGAGGAAATTATAAAAGAAATTCTTCATATCAACCACAAAGAAAGCTTCAATTAAAAGAGTAAAAGCTATTTTACTTTATACATTCTTATGAAACACTGTCTGGACTTTCATTCTTTGATTGTCTTGTACACATTTTTTTTTTCAAGATATAATGAAAGACTAGGCAAGAGGTAGGATAAAATTTATTGAATTTGAAATTAAAGAGCTCAAAGTTAGTCATAATTATTATCAAGACTGATTATGAAATCAAGTTTATTTAAAAAAGTAAAGAATAAAGCAATGTTCACAGTATATTTTCTAAAATTCCTATGTTAATCATCTGCTCGGCAAGATGCACCACTGCTTACCCAAT
This sequence comes from Ascarosepion bandense, assembly GCA_037127315.1. Taxonomy (NCBI): domain Eukaryota; kingdom Metazoa; phylum Mollusca; class Cephalopoda; order Sepiida; family Sepiidae; genus Ascarosepion; species Ascarosepion bandense. The sequence goes on along the minus strand of JBBBDQ010001007.1, from coordinate 957,436 downwards.
CAGTCAGTTAAGTGCCATACGTGATACACGCTTGGGCAATCATGTCTCAAAAGAGACATGACTGACTGGGCAGAAGATTATCCCGCAGTAGGTTGCCATTGCTTTCTGCAGTAGACTGGTTGCCGACCAAGGCTATAGAACCCAATCTGTCCTGCTATTTAATCCATAACTGGAAGGAAGAGATGAATTAATACCTTTCCCAAGGGTATTTGCGCGTAAGTGAATACAATGGATTCAACTGGAATTCAAACTCAGCTCCCCGGTTTCTCGTTCCGAGCTGATATCCACTGTACCACAAGGCACATCCAATACCTTGCCTATATATAATCGCAATGAAAGCAAACTCATCTTCCTAGGTGACTCACTGATAAAGTTACTATATACATATTTGATGTTGAATAATTCTTGGCCAAACCAAGAAGCTCTTCCAAAAACAGAAAACTGATGTTTGTTTATAAGGTTAGATTTTGGAGAAATGGATTAGGTTGTGAATTTTTCAGCAACCCCTCATATGTCAGAGTTTATTATGCAAGTCATTGTTTTAACAATAAAATTGGTAGTATTTCACTTATCTGATGTTGGTAAAATTTTCAAGCTATAATTATATTTATATGAACAATATGGAGACATGGTGGAGTAATGGATAGCAGCAAAAATGGAGAAATAAAAGAGCAGAGTTCAAATTCTAGTCAAGTCCATTACATTCAGTTAAAAGCAAATACCCTAGGGAAGCGTATGAATCTATTTCTTCTTCTTCCAGCAATAAGTAAATAACAGGAGAGACTGGGTCTTATAACCTTAAGTGGCAAACAGTCTAGAAGGAGGACAACTTGGAGTCAGTCAGTTAAGTGCCATACGTGATTCACGCTTTGGGCAATCATGTCTTGAAAGACTGGGCAGAAGATTATCCCGCAGTAGTTTGCCATTGTTTTCTTTGGTAGACTGGTTGCTGACCAAGGCTATAGAACCCAATCTGTCCTATTATTTAACCCATAACTAAAGGGAAGAGATAGATTAATAACTTTTCTCAAAGGGTCAGTCAGTTAAGTGCCATAAGTGAAACACGCTTGGGCAATCATGTCTTGAAAGAGACATGACTGACTGGGCAGAAGATTATCCCGCAGTAGGTTGCCATTGCTTTCTGTGGTAGACTGGTTGCCAGCCAAGGCTATAGAACCCAATCTGTCCTGTTATTTAACCCATAACTGGAAGGATTGACTGATCAATACCTTTCCTAAGGTATTTGCGCATAAGTGAATGCAATGAATTCAACTGGAATTCGAACTTGGCTCCCTGATTTCTCATTCTGAGCCACTATAATGCACATCTTTTCTCAAGGGTATTTGTGCATAAGTGAATGTAAGTAATTCAACTGGAATTCAAACTTGGCTCAACTCAGAGTAAATTGAGTAAAACTATGGATGAATTGTAGGGCAATCTGAGTTCTGTAGCCTTGGTTAACAACCAGTCTAAGAGAAAGTAAATTCTGAATTCAAACTGTATGTAGCCTTGGTGAAGCACAAATTATGCAGCTAAGGAAAGGACTATGGAATTAATATTGTTTCTATGATCCCAACTATGGAGGACCTATCATCATTATGTGCAATTCATCATCTGGACATAAGTTTATAGTAAATAAGTTTGTAATATTATTCAATGTATTTTTCTTTATTTGTTTCCAGGAGTAACTCTTAATGTATACACTTGCACTATCTACCTGCATTGGGCTTCTGCAGTTAAGTTGTTTTTTCATTGGCTACAAGTCCACTTCTTTGACAATATTTTCTGTATTCTGTAGATTTGTTCTTAATATGTAGCATTCTACTTTTCTTTACCAATATATCTGAAGTCATGCTAAAAATGAAGAAATTTTTCTGAAACAAGAGGTAGGATGTTCTCTAGAAATATCCAAACCAAATTGAGTAATTTAAAAAAAAAAATTATGTAGAGAAATATGTCTTGCATTAGCTTGCCTTTTCTGCATTCAGAAAACTTTCACTATTTTCAAAAACATATGTGCAATGAAGCTCTTAAACAACAAGGTATTTCAGAGTTAAATTCTCTGTTGCAGGTAATAAATTAAGCTCTGTAAATCAAGTAAAGACATAGGATGAATATTTACTGTCTTTCTATAAAGTGGTTAGTCTTGTACAAGTCAAACTGACTTTAAAAGCTGGTTGTACTGTCTACTTCTGTTCATATCTTTTGCTTAGGAGAGAATTTTTAAGAAGTAAGAAGAAAGGTCATATATAATATTAGATGTGAGCAAAAGTTTACTGTATCTAAACTTATTTATAAATGGAACTGTGTGTGTGTGTGTGTGTGTGTGTGTGTGTGTGTGTGTGTGTGTGTGTGTGTGTGTGTGTGTGTGTGTGTGTGTCCATTACCTATAGACTCCAAAATGGTTGAACCGATTTTCTTGAAAATTTACACAGTTGTACTATAAGTGAGTGTTCTTAGCTAGATTTTGTGTTGAGGTACACCTGCTAAATATTGAAAATCGATAATAAAAAAATCTGGTTATAGAACGAGTAGTCCGATTTTAATCAAATTTGATACACTCATAGACCAAGCCATAAGAAATAATATTCAGAAGTTTCAATGTTGCAGTTCTTACAATAGTGCAGAAAATTGATAATATATATATATATATATATATAAAAGGCAAGATGTTTGTGTGTGTGTGTCTGTTTATCTGCTGGCATGTCTGTATTTTTTCAGCCCTTTTATTTTAGTTTTTGCTTCAGGTTTGGCTCTAAGTAGGTATAATTGTAGTTCTTAATCTCAGCCATGATACCATTTACTCAGAGGACTTATTTAGCCTTCAAAATTCAGTTTATGACGAAAAAAACTTATTTGATATCGATACCAGGAAATCAAAATTTGACTTACATCCATTCGTTTTTCTTTCAGTCTACGGTTTCGCTTTAACTGGAAACAACTATTGCTTTTTAGTCTTTCATGCCAATGTCCAAAGAGTCTGAGCTCCAGGACCATGGATTAGTTTTAAAGCTTTCATTACACCCGAGCAACGCCGTGCTATACTGCTAGTTTTTTATAAAATAAAAATGGTTATCTACTTTGTATTCAGTTTCTAGCTTTCAAAAATGAGAATACTGGTAGATTTCATATGCACCTAGTAAATATATTTGTCCTATTGAATCAAAAATATTTCATGAATAAATTTCCCCTTTTTCATTTCAGTGCTTTTTTGCATTTACATTACATTTTTAAGAAAGATTTAAATTGGAATATCAGTTTGAAGATTTCAGGGCTGGATTAAGCTATAGTGGATGTTATAAAAGATACCCATAAATACTAAATCATAAATTGTTAACTTCTCTATCTATTCGAAACATTGGTGGTCATGAATCTCCACGTCGTCCAGTCCTTTCTTGTCATAGTAAACACTGTCATTTTGCTATATCCCCTAATCCCTGTTCTACCAACAATTTACACAAATGCATTAGGTACATTATATACTACTTTCCTCGATTCCTTTTGCCTTTTTTTAGTTCCTCAAAAGGTTTCACACCAGCCACAGTTGCTACTCCCACCAGCGGACATTTTAGCCAGCCAAGAGGTACTCACACAACAATGTAGACGAAGTTAAATAAAGTTTGTTTTAACAGATTAATATTTGTATCTCTTAATTATTATCCAAAACATACTAGGTACAAATATTACATCCTCAAGTGATGTGGTTCCTTTTATCTGCTACAGTTTGTGATTCTGTAGCACCAATCCATAAGGTTCAAAGAACTCTAGTTTTCACTAAGACTCATAGACTTTACATACTCAAAGTCATTTTTAATGTGGACCCAAGAGAAACAAGATTGGGGAAAACTGGGCCTGTTTGTCAACTGACACTGATATTAGCAGTGCTTGTAAAAACCTTTTTTTTTTAATTGTTAGAAGTAGCTGTTAAAATAAGTTAATAATAAGCTACTTCAGCAATCATAAATGAACATCAATGGAATTTTAAGTCTTATTGTCTTCAAAGCAGCAAGAACAGATTTATAATATTAATAATTGCTAACTGAAGGTTTGCATGATCTATTCTAATAGTTTTTTCTTGCAATTCTTGCCTATTCAACTCTCCTTTGGTTTCTTACATTCCTTGCAGTCAACAATCTTCAAACATTTAAATGCAATACCAATTGCCAACTTCTGTCTTCATGAATCCTATTTATTATCATTCTAGTAGTATAGCCCGGCATTGCTCAGGTGTAATGAAAGCTTTAAAACTAATCCATGGTCCTGGAGCTCAGACTCAGCCTAAAGAATATTTGTGTGAAGTTTGGTGAGAATTGGATAAAAATTGTGGATTTGTATAAAGGGCATACAGACAGATAAACAGACACACACACACAAACATCTTGCCTTTTATATATATATATACTATCAATTTTATACACTATTGTCAGAACCGCAACCTTGAAACTTCTGTATATCATTTCTTATGTCTTTGTCTATGAGTGTATCAAATTTGATTAAAATTGGACCACTTCTTCTATAACCCAATTTTTTCAATTATTGATTTTTGATATTTATCAGGGGTACCTCAACACAAAACCTAGCTAAGAACACTTGCAGACACTTATAGTACAACTGTGTAAATTTTCAAGAAAATCAGTTGAGCCGTTTTGGAGTTTATAGGTAACAGACACACACACACACACACACACACAGACAGACAAAGTTCCATTTATAAATAAGTTTAGATTTATTTAGAAGATTAAAATTTTGCAGGTTATTTTGATCATTACTTTACTTCATAATTTTGTGAATGAATTATTGAAGTATTTTCTTCTTTTGAAACATTGCAAACCTTGGTTACTAATACTAACTAATTCTAGCATTAAATAATCCACATAAGAATTACTATGCCTATCAAAACAAACAAAATAATGTTTTTTTGCTTTTTTTTTTAATCATATCACCCCGAGTAAGGCAGTAATGCCACTGAAGCGCAGGGGGCTACATAAGAGTGAAAAGATTGGAAAAGAGAAAGCCGGAAACCACATCCTAAACTGGGAACAAGGGATGAGCCTCTTCACCTGTTCAATAGACGTGGGTGGAATGTGAACCGGGTGATAGTTTAGTCTATCTACTTGAATTGAAAAAAAATAAGAGTGAAAAGATTGATAAAGAGAAAGCCGGAAACTACATCCTAAACAGGGAACAAGGGATGAGCCTCTTAACCTGTTCAATAGACGTGGTGAAGAGGCTCATCCCTTGTTTCCTGTTTAGAAAGCCGGAAACCACATCCTAAACAGGGAACAAGGGATGAGCCTCTTCACCTGTTCAATAGACGTGGTGAAGACGCTCATCCCTTGTTTCCTGTTTAGAAAGCCGGAAACCACATTCTAAACAGGGAACAAGAGATAAGCCTCAATATATTCTGTGAGTGTATAATTTTAACAGCCTTCTTTTCTTGGTAGTGCCAGAGAAAATTCATTTTAATCTCCTTCTGATGCTACATATTTGTTCCTTTTGTGTCCATTTTCTCCAAAACTTTGTCATTACTAACATACGCAATCCATGGTATTCTTAACACCTTTATGTAGAACTACATTTCTGTCATCTCAAGTCTCTTCTCCATTTCTGATGAGATTGTATTGCATTCACAGCCATATAGAATTACCAATACTACAATTGTTCCTGTGTATGATTATAAACTACATATGGCAGCAAGGCCTCTGAACTCTCTGAAAGCTGCCATCATTTGCCACTATGGATAAGGACATAGTTGCCAAAGCATGTGACTCATTTCCCTACTGTCTTGAGATTACATTGCGGCTGTTACATTGAAAAATAACGTAATATGTAACTCTAACTGTTGCTAAATAAACTGTCAGGTCTCTGTATATACAACTTTTGTTTTTATTGCCTATTTCGTTTTTTTTTTGTTTTGTTTTTTTTGTCAAGTGTCAGATTTTGCTGCAACACTGTACTTTATTTTAATTTTAGAAGGCATCTTTCACTATCCCAATGTGCCTTTGGATTTTGGTCTCACATTCTCCATCCTCTGTTAAGACACTTCCTAGGTATTTAAATGTTAGCACTTGTTTAATTTTATTATGTCCAATTTCTATGTTGGGCTGATTTATTTTATGAAAACCATACATTCTGCCCTCTTATAATTGATGTTTAACTTCTTCTTCTTGTTTTTATTTACTACCTTCTGTATGAATTCTTGTAGTTTCATTTTAGCTGTGTTAGCTATATCTAAATATTCAACTTCCGTCAACAAACACAAAAAACATAATGAAATGATTCTAGCAAGATATTTGAGTAGATTTAATGTTAGCTGAATTGATGAATAATTAAAGATGCTGCTCACTCAAACTTTAATATTTGCAGAGTTTAAGATGCTGATTTCACCAGACAGCATGAAAGTATTTAATGTGAGGGCCATGTAGCTACATTTTTTATGAGGTTAATCCACTACTGGAAGGGATTAATATTATTGTGCCATTGCAGTAAATTTTATTATGAAAGGGTCGACAAAAAAGTCCAGCTTAAACAGCTCAAAAGCTGACCAGTTTCTCTCTCTATTTTCTTTCGATATGTCCGTCTACATTGACAAAGAGGTAGCCAACAAGCAGTCAGCCATATTAAGTATACTCTTTTTTTATACACTCATTTTTCCTCTCATGTACAGTACACTTGAATGCTATACTATACGACTTACCAGAGACATTTTCATATTTTGTAAATTAAAATAAAAGTTAGGACCTACATCTATTGAACAGGTAAAGAGGCTCATCCCTTGTTCCCTGTTTAGGATGTGGTTTCCGGCTTTCTCTTTTCCAATCTTTTCACTCTTACGTAGACCCCTGTACATCAGTGGTGTTACCGCCTTGCTCAGGGTGATATGATTAAAAAAAAAAAAAAAGGTAATCTCTCCAAATCAATGTCTAAATTGTTTCTTTGCTCCAACTAACTTTTACCTTGGGGCAACAGTTGACCCAGCAAATGAACACAACTGTAAAAATGGAAGATATCTCATTGTTAGTTTCAATAGCTGACCAGTTTTTCTCTCTATTTCTTGTTGATATACACATGTACACTGACAGAAAATGAAATTACAACACTTTGAATATATATGTTTTAGTTTAATCAGTATTAAACCTACAGCAATAAAACTGGTTTGGAGTAAATGATCACGGATACAGGTCAGTATATACAAAGTTCCAAAAGGAGGCTGGATCAACCTTAGTTTAGTCTGTACTCATGCAGGCATATGATCATACTGATAGTAAATACTATCCTGTGATGTATTATTAAACGGCCCTAACATCTACCAACATAATGCTTCAACGGTTGTCAGTCAGTTAAATGGCATACATGATACACGCTTGGGTGATCATGTCTTGAAATAGACATCACTGACCTAGAAGAAAAATTTCCTGTATTAGGTTGCTGTTACTTTCTCTTTCTGCATTAGACTAGTTGCCAGCCAACTGTTATTTAACCCATAGCTGGAGGAACGAGAAAGATTAATACCTTTTCCAAGAATATTTGCATATAAGTGAATGCAACAAATTCAACTGGAATTTAAACTCAGCACACCAATTTCCTCTCCCGAGCTGATAACCAGTGCACCACACATAGGTGGGCTAAATGAACAAGCAGATATCATTCCATCATGTTCCGCACATAGTCAATGGGAGACAGATCTGAAGACTCTAGTTGGGTTTGGTAATTTTGTAACATATCAACTATCGGTTAATTCTGTGGTGTTATAGGACAAAAATGAATTAATCATGAAAAAAAAAACCACTCCTTGGGGAATCAGAACTAAAAATGATGAAAAACACAATTTAACTGAAAGATGACATAAAGTCATAGAAATATAGAACTAATGCTTTGATGACTGAATAATGATGCTATGAATTTATATAAATAAAGATTTTTGTCAAAATACTGCTGCAAACTTTTGCATCAACATATTTTCTGTTTTACTCTATTTGTAACAATTTTCCTACCTACCTAAAACTGCTCGTATCTATCTATTTAAATTCATATCTCTAAGTCCCTTCATCTCTATATTAGTCTGCACTTTATCTATCTTAGTCTGTATCTTTATTTATCTTAGTCTGTTTTTATCTATTTTTTTTAATCATTTCAACCCAAACAAAACAATAAACTCACTAAGATGCAAGGGATTACTGTGAGTTAGAGAATATGAGAATAACACTATTAATGAGAGAGAATAATAAAAGAATAAGGAGATAACAATTGACATTGCATTTAAATTTTTGTAGATAAGTGTTGACAGAGAAGCAAGAAGAGAGTTCCACAAGTGAAAAGTGTGATAGAAGAAACTATTAGCATAGAACTTACAGTTACATCTGTTCCTGTGAATAATAAATTTTGAATTCTCATATCCTGACATTCTGTCTACAAGCAAGATGATCTAGAATAGCTTGATATAACAATAGCAATTATATTTCCTCCTGATATTAATATTATTGTTTTAAGTCTCTGGATTTTTATGCAACTTTGTTATTTTAGAGATGGAAAGCTGGATGGTAAATTGAGACAACTGTAAAAATAATGTGACCATGCCACCAGTCTAGTAAAGTGCTGAAATTCATAATGCCTAGATACCATAGAGGAAAGTTAATTGAAGCACTCACCATGGAAAAATTTGTAGAAAAGGCACAAGCAAGCTATGTTACGATGTCAATGGTGGAAAAGTAACTGAAGTCATCACTATAATATAGCTTCCCTGTGCCTTACAAATACATTCCTGGCAATTTTTACCTATCTACAACTGTTCATATTTATCTCATTTGCCTAAGACAGCAATTAACATATCTTTATGCTTTGTCAGTTTTCTATCCCATAATCCAAGCACGGAAAGCTATTGTTAAAAAAGAACACCAAAAGAATGTTGTCTTAACACTATTCTTTTGCCTATACTGATAGATTCCTGAAGAAAGTGGGAGTAGCAATCACTTTGAAACATACTATAATGTTATAAACCTTATTGTTTTAAGCAGTGAATGAGAAAAGAAAATTGGTTCTCTATTCCTGACCATAGATAACATAACTGCCACTTTTGCTTTTCTTCAGTTTCCATGGAAGATGGACATATACATTAGCCAGAACTAATAAGCTTAAACAGTTGACAGTATGTTGACAAGTGCTGTTGAATCTATTATTAAGATAAGCATATCTACAAATGTATCAGCATATAAAGAATAAGAACAACATAAGCAGATAAAAGCTAATAAACAAATAATCTTACATAATATATAAAAATGTTCCTGTGAATAACAAATTTTGAATCCTCATCTTTTTGTCTGTATACAATTCATACATGTATGATACTTACAAAAAAAATATATCCTGTCGTTCTGTCTACAAGCAAGATGATCTAGAATAGCTTGATATAACAATGGCAATTATATTTCCTCCTGATATTAATATTATTGTTTTAAGTCTCTGGATTTTTATGCAACTTTGTTATTTTAGAGATAGAAAGCTGGATGGCAAATTGAGACAAAAATTTTATTATCTTTCTTTTATTTTTAAATACCATTTTCATTCAAGACATAGGCAATTATGGCTCTCCAAAAATTGATTTTCTTTATTATCCGTTATCTGACATGACTTATTCATAAAGATAGTCATGTATGTGTGACCCCCTCCCTTAGCTTCTTTCAGTCAGTTAATTGCCATACATGATAAACGCTTGGGCAATCATGTCTCGAAAGAGACATGACTGACTGGGCAGACGATTATCCCGCAGTAGGTTGCCATTGCTTTCTGCGGTAGACTGGTTGCCGACCAAGGCTAGAGAACCCAATCTGTCCTGTTATTTAACCCATAACTGGAGGGAAGAGACGGATTAATACCTTTCCCAAGGGTATTTGCGCGTAAGTGAATGCAAGGAAGTAGCTTCTTTACATGTTTCAAATTCAGATTAGTTTTTCTATTATACTGACTGAAGCTAGAGAATCCAGTTTACTATGCCATTTCTTTTCCCGTCAAATATTGTTCTTGGTATATAAAGGTTAATTTTGTCTTTTTTTTTTAAAATCCCATGTCCCTTCACAACATAGACCATCATAGCTCTCCACACTTTTTTCTTTCTTATTTATAAATTGCTATGACATCCTAGAAAAGATAATGAAAGTTTTGATTTCAGAGTAGCCTTTCTTGTTGACTGACTGCCACCCAAAGTTAGAAAGTTCAGTACTGAGACCATTGTAACTTTTCAGTGGTTGTGCCAGTATCCTATTTAATCTATATCTGGGAGGAGAAGAGATGAATTCATGCTTTTTCTAAGAGAATCTTTACAAAACGAAATAAAACAGACTAAGCTAGAATTTGAACTCAATTCATCAATTCCACTCTTCAAGACAATAACTGTTATGCTATCTGAACATTCTTTTATTTACATAGAAATTTAAATGCAATGTCAATACCCATCTCTTATTCACTTGACTCCAATTCTTTCTATATCACCCTGTATATCTTGTTTTTTGCCTTTCTCTCTACCTTCACAACTGTCTTCACACCTGTGTTCCCATCCTTCTGTTGGTCTTTCTCTGACACCCTCTGTAACTGGTTCATCTTTCTCTTCACTCTCCTCCTGCCTAAACTTTTACTCTCTTATATAGCCCCCTGCGCATCAGTGGCGGTACCGTTTTGCTTGGGGGGGGGGGAACAATTAAGAAAAACAATTTTTCGTGGTAATTGTTCTGATGAACAGTCTTCTATGATATTTTATCCTAAATTTTTCTATAATATGTTGATAATATACGAACTTAAGCATACTACTAGATTGGTGTAAGGTTTCATCATTTTACACTTGAATTGGCAACATGTAAATGTAGGTTCTATGCTAATTGTTTCTAATATCACATATTCTCGCATGTGGAAATTTTTCTGGCTTGTTGCTTCCCAGTCAAAGCTGCAAAAATTCTACTCCATCAGCTTCTTTTCTCGCAATTCCAGCCTGTAGAATTCCCTTCTGGATACTTGCTTTCCTGAAGGCTACAACCTCCAGGAATTTAAATGCAAAGTCAATTCCCATCTCTTATCCACTCAACTCTAGTCCTTTCTACATCACCTCGTATATCTGGTTCTGTTCCTTTCTCTCTACCTTCACAACTGTCTTCACACCTGTGTCCCCATCCTTCTGTTGACCTTTCTCTGACACCCCCTGTAACTGGTCCATCTTTCTCTTCACTCTCCTCCTGTCTAAACTTTTACTCTTATGTAGCCCCCTGTGCATCAGTAGCAGTACCACCTTGCTTGGGATGAAACAATTAAAAAAAATAAGTAAAGACACTAAATTGATAGGACATAAAATATCTATGGAAAATTATATTACTGTCAAATTTAGTTAACCTAAGAACTTACTATTTTTATGACAGGATGCCTATAACAGCAAAATTACATGAGCACATCTGGCTGACCATTCAGTCAGTCAGTTTCAAATTCATTGAGTGCTTTATGATTGAGAGTATTTCCCAGTTAGATCAATCATGAGGGTGAGAACTGTTTCAAAGGCATACGTCACAGATCTTTGATATTATGTTAGTTTCTCACTAGGTGCCCTAGAACTGAAACCAGTTTTCAGATCATATGAAACATAATATTCAGATGTGCATTGTGTTGTAGTGGTTATCGACTCAGAACGAGAAATCGAGTAGCCGAGTTTGAATTCCACTTGAATCCCTTTCATTCACTTATGCACAAATACCCTTGGGAAAGGTATTAATCCATCTCTTCCCTCCAGTTATGGGTTAAATAATAGGATAGATTGGGTTCTATAGCTTTAGCTGGTAACCAGTCTATCGCAGAAAGCAATGGCAACCTACTGCAGGATAACCTTCTGCCCAGTCAGTCATGTCTCTTTCAAGACATGATCGTCCAAAGCATGTATCACGTATTGCACTTAACTGACTGACTGAACCATGATAAATATCTATTTCAAGCATGAAGTTAAGTACAATGTTTAAAAGGCATACATTACAATTCATTGATAATAGGTTTGATCCTCACTAGGTGCTTTACTACTAAACCTAGTTCCTAGATTAAGCTAAGCACAATAAATATGTACTTCAAGCATGAGGTTGAAAACAGTGTTTAAAAGGCATACATCATAATCTGTTGATAATAGCTTTGATATTTACAAGGTGTCTTACTATTTAGGGAGATTTCAAGCATGAGGTAGTGAACAATGTTTCAAAAGCATACATCACAAGTACTTTGATAATAGATTTGATCCTCACTAGGTGCCTAACTACAGTTTCCAGATTAAGCAAAGCACAAATTTTGTAACTTAAAATCCTGGGATTTCTCTCAACTTGGAAGGTTAAAAACCCTTCTTCTTCTTCTTCTTCTTCTTCTTCTTCTTCTCTGTGCCCTCTCCCTTCAGGACGTAGGCAATCATGGTTCTCCATGTCTCCCTATCCCTTGTGGCTCTTAGTATGTTTGCTCCTGTTACTCAGGCCCTGCAAATATGTTATCACCTGCCTTCCTCTGTCTCTCTTTTGCCTTATATAGTTAAATTAAGTTAAATAAAAAGAGACAGGGGAAAGCAACAGATGACACATTTGAAGGACCTAATCAGGTGGATGACGGAATGAGGATAGCACGGTGTAATAGGAGAAGGTGTGCTCAGAGCCCTCAGGGATAGGGAAACGTGGAAGGCCATGATCGCCTATGTCCTGAAGGGACAGGGCACATAGAAGAAGAAGTCGACAAGAAAAGTTTAGTTTTAAATTTTCTCTATATAAAAATCTTTTACGTTACATAATCACAATTTTGAATGTTATGCAACCATTCTTATGTCATTACAAAAGAATCAAATGATAAGCGGGTGCTTACAGGTGTATCGGTTGAATATCATAACTTTTATGATAAAGCTATTGGAATCTTAGTTTTAATGATGGATTATGATAAATTGGGGATCAAAAAATGAAATTCAAACAAAATTAATGACTATTTCAGGAATTCATAATTTCATCTCTTGAGGTAATTTTACATAGATTTTATTTAAAGGTGTTTTATGAAAAACAAAACATTCTAATTTCTACTCTTAATCATGTTAGACTTGATCAACAAATGTGTGCATATAATATACTATGTGAGTTGAAATCCAACAAGATGAATAGAATAAGTAAAGAACAGATAGGGAAAAAGTGTCATTAATGTTTTACTTTAATAAGCTTCTTCAGAGATTTTTTTTATAGACGGAGACAGTATGCTGATTGAGGTTTGATTTCATTAATCAGATATGTGTCACATGTAATGAAGCAATAAACAATAATTTTTAAATGTAGAAAAATCTTATATCTGTGTATATGTGCATACCACATGTAATAAAAGCAACAGATGCCTAATTTAATTGTAAGTGTATGTATGTGAAAATAATGCATGTGTGAAGCATATTTAAGCTATAGACAAATTAAATGTGTTTATATGTTAGTAATGTTAGTATGTGTGTGAATGACAAAACAAAATACATTTCCATTCAAAATTGTAGCAAAATAATGTATACAAGTATTAAGCAAACCGTTTATCTAAACTTATTTATATATGTATTTTGTGTGTGTGTGTGTGTGTGTGCGTTTGTGTGTGTGTGTGTGTGTGTGTGTGTGTGTGTGTGTGTGTGTGTGTCCGTTACCTATAGACTCTGAAACGACTGAACCAATTTTCTTGAAAATTGACACAGTTGTACTAGTACTTATTAGTATTGTTATAATGATAGCATACTGCAACTGAAAATGATATTATTATTACAATATTTACTACATTTTAAATGCTCTACATGTGTATTGAGCACTTTTTATAAAAATTAAATATTAAACTGTGGAATATATATCCATTAGTTTAAACTACATATATTATATATATATACATTTTGTTCAAAATTGCAGCAAAATCATACACACAAGTGTAAAGCAATTGATGATTTTTGTTTTTTAAAATAGAATACGTGTATGAAAGAATCATAGGTAAATGTATGAACGCATGAGTCGGTAATGTGAGTATGTGTGTGAATGATAAAACAAAATACATTTTCATTCAAAATTGTAGCAAAATAATGTATACAAGTATCAAGTAAGGAACAATTTTCTTTTTTAAAATATGTGTATGAGAGAATCATGTATGAATGTGTGTTTATCAGTTGGTAAAGTTAGTATGCGTGTGAATGATAAAACAAAATACATTTCTGTTTAAAATTTTAACAAAATAATGTATACAAGTATTAAGCAAAATTTTCGTAAATAAATAAATTTCTTTGAAAAGTAAGTTGTTAACAGAATCTTTCAATGAAATAATGTGTATTAAAGTGTTACATATCTATGTATCAAAATTATTACAATATCATAAGTAATATAAGTAATTTTTAGAAATATTAAAAAATACACACATTAAAGTATTATAATATTATAATTGTAACGATATTAAAGTACTATATTATATCATTACAATATTACAATTAAGCAATATAAATAACATTTGAAAACATTAAATCATACACATGTACTGGATATAATAAAAATTCAGTGGTTGGAAACATATTATTGAAGTTATAGGTAAGTATTATAATTATTAATTCATAGAAAAATAGAGTAAGCTGTAGAAAAAACTTTTTACAACATTCCCAATATATAAACGCACTTAATTTGTCTGTAGTTTAAATACGCTTGATACATGCATTATTTTTGTATCCATACACTTGCATTTAAAATAAGTATTATATTTTTACACTTGGCACACACATACAAACAGGTATCAGTTTTCTACATTTAAAAATGATCATTTCTTGTTGCTCATGTTTTTTATCGAAATGGTAAGGTCAAATTCTTATTCAAAAGGCTCCAGTATGAGGTTGCCATGATATGTAAGTTAAAAAATGCAAAGTAAGTATTGGGTTTTGCTGTATTTTTAAAACGGGATCCATGCTTGGTTAATTTTGCTAATAAATGGGAATGACGTATGTACAATTGGAAGAACAGGGGCAGGTGTTACAGGAGCCTGTAATGCAATGCAATGATGTTGTGACTCAGTAGAAGGGGGTGCATTGTCTCTGTAATGTCAGAGAGGTTGGCACCTAGTAGAAATGGTGAAATTGTTATGGTGTACGATAAGGTAGAAGTTAGTAAAACAACTCAATTTTTGTTGGAATACAACTAAGCGTTTCAGAGAAATAAACAATCACAAAAAGCAGCATTTTTGCTGCAACCTGTGTGTCAATTGAAAGTTTTGTTTGCATCAGAACTTGATCTACCAGTGACTCAATTTTGGTTGAGTTTGAGTGAAAACATGCACTAAAGACTACCCAAAATTCTGTTTGTCGTTGATTTTTGATGAACCCTGTACATTGATTTGAAAACTTATTGTGTACATCTAAGGATTGGACCATGATCTACAAGTTACCCGATTTGGACTGAATTCACATAAGACATTTTGGAGGGAAGAAGGTCATAAATTTTAAATATTTTGGTGATTTCTGCTGCACCCTGTAAATTGATTCAAAAATATTTGCATATAACAAAGGATCATGAGATGATAGACAAGTGATCCAATTTTAGTAGAAATTGGAGCAAGGATTTCAGAGGAATAGGGTCTGTTAGAATAGAGACACAAAAACACACAAACAAACAGACATATCCATTTAATATATATAAATATACCATGCGAATTTGAGCATGTAATATCTGTTTTTATTAGAAATATTTCTGATAATTTCTTTGGTGTTGTGTGTTGTTATGATGTCAGATGAGAGTTGTTCATTTTATTGCAAATAAATATGTATATTTGTATAATTACTTGTATTTTTAATTTTAGATATATCAAGATTTAAATGGGTCATAAGAAAAAATAAAGCCTCATAACACAAAAGGTATTGTAAAGTTATTGAATGATGGGAACTCAACATTGGAAATTGAAAAAGTTTGAGCAAAGATGATAGAACAATCATAAAAGAAATTGAAAACATTGATAAGATAATAACAAAGAAAAATGGTTTTAAGAATGTCAGAAAAATGGAAATGTGTAACAAGCAAAAAGAAATGGTTGATTTTTGTGAATGTAGATTGAAAAGAATATTATGAGCATTGGCAAAAGTTATGAAAACAACCAAATAACCACTTTGCAGCAGACGTCACAAAGAGAAAAATGTAAGTTTCTTGAAGAAGTACATGAAAAGTTATTTCACAAAAGTAATTTCTGTATAGAACTAAATTGAATATCTCTAATGACAGTGAGAGGTTGATTCTTTTATGATATTAGTTAATCAAGATGGCATATAAGGGAACAAGCAAAAATGAAATAATGATTGAGGCTAGTACTGTAAGCAGAAAAACTACATGTATCTACAAATTTGATGATGGTTTTAGGAGAAATGCAGAGAATTGTTGAAAGTTCTTACATAAGACATTTTTGAGTGGTCTTGGTTTCAACTAAAAGCTTTAAGCTAAAGAGTATATTCTTGCAAGGCAATACTCATTCAGCTTATGGCCACGTCACATTGAAACACAGTTCCTATATAATTACCAAAGTTAAGCAACATCAGCTATGGTCAGTATCTAGATAAGTGACTGTTCAGGAATACTAGGTGCTATAAGCTTGAATGTGGTGTAATGAACAATAGCTCTGAATTGTTAATTGAAGAGCTGAGTTCCAATTCCAGTTGGGTTTGTTGTATTCACTTATACACAAATACCCTTGGGAAAGGTAATAATCTACCTCTTCTCCATTCAGTTATGAGTTAATTAATAATAAGACTTGTATCATTAAACCATTATTATTTGCAAAAAATGTCTTACAATCTTAAAAAAAACATTCTCTATCTTTAAAAACCTGCAAAAGGGTTGATAAACCTTAGAAAATGAATCAATAAATCAATCAATAATGTTCTTTTACATCCTGAAAAAGCAATTATTGCCTTCTTTGCTAAAAAATGACATCAATTTAATAGAATGGCTCCCAACATCTCTAGATATTAATCCAATAAAAACTTTGAGCCTATCATTAAAAGAAACTAGAAATACCTGTGAAAATTTAATGGTTTTCCTATATTCTGATAAATCTTAATTCTTAAGTTAATGATTGAATAAGCACAACTATAAAATACCCATACACTATAACTTCGTTAGATATTTATGTTTAACATACTGTACAAAATATTTCAATAATAATTGTAAATATAAATGTAGGTCGTTATTTAAAGTAGTTAGAGGGTACAAATGAAAATATTCATAATTGGAAAGGTTTTCCATTTCATTGACACAGACATTAAGAGCCTGATCTTCTTCTTCTTCTTCTTCTTCTATGTGCCCTGTCCCTTCAGGACGTAGGTGATCATGGTTTTCCCTATCCCTGATGGCTCTGAGCACACCTTCTCCTGTTACACCATGCAACCCTCGTTCCATCATCCACCTGATTATGTCCTTCAAATATGTTGTCTGTTGCTTTCTCCTGTCTCTGTTTCCCTCAATCTGGCCTGTTAGTATCAGGTTCTCCAAGCCCTCCTTCCTCATTGCATGTCCCAGAGCTTCCCTAAAACCAAACAGTGCCTTTGATATATCTTTTCTTTTGTCTATCCTCAAAATCAAATTCTCTAAGGTAATGGCAAGATATAACTTATATCTCAATTAACTAAGAAATGAAAGATGAATTAAAATTATAATATGATGTATCTGAGACTGGTAAACAATACTCAAACAATGAAATCTTTGGGAAGATACATTGAAGAGCAAAAAGAATTTTATATGATAAAGTAAAGCTCCATAATTATTCAATAGTGACTAGAATATGGTTTGTTTAGTTTGATACAAACTCCACTGAACAATCAGTTTGATTAGTCACATAGCAAAACTCATTGTTGAATCCTGATGAATAAAGCACGAAGCAGCATCAGACTGGAAATAAGACAAGATCAGTGCAATTTTGTCAAGGACACTGGAACAAGGAATGTAATATTTATGTTTAGGATGCTATCAGAAAGGGCAATACAAATAAAAAAGGAAGTTTACCTGTGTTTTGTAGACTATGTCAAGTCGTTCGATAAAGTACGCCACAAGGAATTGATAGAAATGCTCAGCAACCTGAACATATTTGGCAAAGACATCAGAGTAATCAAGAACTTCTACTGGCAGTAAACCTCCTGCTTACGGTCAGGAAATGAATTCAGCAGATATACAAAGATAAAAAGGGGTGTAAGACAAAGATGTGTCTTTTCACCAGATCTATTCAACTTGTACAGCAAGACTATTCTGAGGACCCTAGAAGTTAAACCAGGATTCGTCATTAATGGTCATAATCTGAACAATATAGATATGCAGATGATACAGTACTGATAGCTGATGGAAATAAAACTACAAAACCTAAAAAAGGTAGATGAAGAAAGTCAAAAGAAAGGACTACAAATAAATTACATGAAAACCGAATGTAGGTTCATCAGCAAACGGAGGAGCCCAAAATCCCAATTACAGATTTGGGATACTAAAATCAAGCAAGTGCAAAAATTTAAACCTTAGATAGTGTTCTTACAGAAAAAGGAAAGTGCAACACTGAGATCCAAAGGCAAACTGAAATGGCCAAGGACACATTCCAGAAGTTAAGCAAAGTATTAAGAGACAGGAAGATTTTGTTAGAAATAAAGAGGGTTCTGGATTGCTATGTGATGTCTGTCCTTCAATATGGCAGTGAATGCTGGACAATATCATCAAAAGTGAAGGAAAAACTTGAAGCAGTTGTTCTACAGAAAGATGCTGGGAATATCAAGATGGATCAAGCATGTGAGCAATGATGAGGTTTTAGAAAGGAGGAAACAAAAAAAAAAATTAATACTGAGTATCAGGAAGAGACAGCTGAAGTTCTTGGGACATGTGATGAGAATGAAGGCTTGGAGAATCTGATACTCTCAAGTCAGATAGAGGGAAAGAGAGACAGAAGAAAGCAGCAGATAACATATTTAAAGGGCCTGAGCAGGTGGATAACAGAGCAGGGTTTGGGTGGGATAACAGGTGAAAGCGTGCTGAACTACCAGGGATAGGGAGATGTGAAAAGCCCTGATCGCCTACGTCCTGAAGGGACATGGCACATAGGAGAAGAAGTTTGATATTCATGAATAAAATGCAAAGTAAGATAAAGTAAAATTACTTGAATACTGCCATAAAAAATTACTTAAATACTGCCATTATTTTCTGAAAGTATTGGTAAATTAGTACAATAATATAAAACAAACACTAACCTTTATAATAGAAAAAAATTCAAAATTTTTCTAAAAGTGTTTTTTAACCATAAAACACTTACACAAAAATTTTATAACTATGACAAGTTTTATGAATTTTCATTTAAAGGATCATTTTTAATATTTGATTAGATTTTTAGGCCTGGAAATAATCTAGTCATGTTAATAAGTACACATAGACTCCCTTGAACATGTATATCTATTAAGACATCTATAGTATTCTTGAAGCATGCATATTTTATTTTGCATGAATAACCTTACAACCTTGGTGCAAAGGTTGACATTGCTATGTCCTTATACAAGTCATTAGAAAGTCATGGCCACAAATTCCTGCATTATGATAAAAAATATATATCCTTTTCGTTTGGTTAGTCTTGATTTTATTAATGTATGATGTCATTAACAATGGTTGTAAAGATGAGATATAAGGCGAAATTGAGCCAATCCAAAAAGCCAGAAAATATCTAAAGTTCAAGAAGCAAAGAAAGAATAAGCCACTGACATTGGCATTCTTTGGAACACTTTTATCTCATATGATATGTGTGGCATTGTTTTTTTTTTTGGTTTTTTTCAGAGGTGTGCAGTGTCAATATTTCATTTTCTCTAGAATATGCTAGTATTCCCTGCAGAGGAGTAAAATATCCCCACCCTATCAAAAGAAACCACATTCTTCGTGGATGCTTGCTGATTCAAATATAAAACTGATCTATGTTTGCTTTTAACCCTCTAGGGCCATTCGTATCATATTTGATACAGTATTTCCCTATAAGGAAACATTTGGTATTTCCCTATAAGGAAACATTTGGTATTCATTGACTGAGCAGTCAGTACTGCTTTCATTTGAAATTTATAAAATATTTCTCTTAAAAAATTTTTCAGGAAAATATTTCTTTCAAGGCTTGTTTTCATACTGTATCAAATATGATACGAATGGCCCTAAAGGGTTAACTCAAATATAGATCTCCCCAATATTTACTTTTGACTCAAGTATAAACCTTAGTAATATGAATGTAGAGAATCAAGTATAAACCTGATCTATGTTTACCTTTTGACACAAATATGAACCTCTTCAATGTTTAACAAGTATAATAAAAACAGATATAGTTGATATATCCATCAACTGAACCCAACTTTATATTTGATCCTATTTCAGAATATATTCTAGCCTGCCACTTTTTAGCAATTATCTTTTTTCACAGTAAGGTTCACCACTCAAGGCAGAGGGTTACATTAGAAGGCAGTTTGTATGAATAAGAGAAGAACATAATAATGAACCCTAGACTTAAACAGGTTAAGATTGTAGGGATCAAGGAAACATCTTCGTAGATGTCAGTTCCACAGAACAGTGGTTTGCAAAAAAACACAGTTCAAGGGGAAGTTACTTCTCACCAGTTGAATACAAAGAGAATGTGGTTGGTTTGCTACAATAAGATTGGCATGGTAGGTCCTTCCTGTGAAAGCAGCTATAGAGCAGTGAGAGTGTTGTGGATCTTCGTCACCAAATTGTTGTGGAAAATCTTAACGCAAATCTTTGTCGCCAATTTGTTGTGAAGTTATTGTAGCAAAACTTCACCACAAAGTTGTAGTGACCAGTTTGGTCAGAAGTAAGACATGGAACACAGAAGGTAGGTTTAAAACAGTGTATTAGTATAACAAGAACAATGTATACAAAGTAAGTGTTAGTAATAAGTAACTAGCAATAAGTAAGTCTGAATGATACAGTTATGCTGCTTATTGCCTGAATCATAGCTGCTTTTAACTGTGTACTAGCTGTCGTACTAACTGCCAACTTAAGTGCTACTTAACTGTGATTAACTGCCTTCTGGAAGTTATGCAGGCAACTATATATAGTAAGAGGAAGAGTTCATTCCTTGTAAGAAGGCACCATAGCAGAGCGGCTTCTTATGAGAGGTTGGAAGGTGGAAAATAATTTGTTTCCCACAAGGACTCTGAAATGCTTCTGAACTCTATCAAGGGTGGAAAGTGGAGTCTGGGCAACTTCTGTCCAAATATGACAACCCTCCTCCCTTCTTGGCCTGATCTGGCTTTTATAAAGGTAGAGGATAGCACATGAAGCTAAATATTTAATGAAGCAATACATGAAGCCAACCATTTTACCTGCATGTTTATTGATACCTATTATGTAAAGTTCTCACTTTTGATCAGGTATGAGTTTAAGGCATAATATTCTTTCAAGGCACAGTGCTTCTGTGAGAGGATATCCATTGATCATAAATTTCATGAAAATAATTTTGAAAAATATTACTTCACTGTTTAAAGGAAGATTGTAATTTTGGTGGTTGCAATATCTTGCATTACGTCATTTCATCTCTCTTGCAACAGATACGTATTGCAATAAGAACTATGGGTGATTTAACTAAATAAGCCAGAGACTGTCCCATCATGTTCATGTATATTCAATGGGGGACAGGCATGGCATTTGTACCAGCCAGGGAAAGTGCAAACAATACTTAGAATCAAAAAAAGACAGATTAATTTTCTGAGACACATAATGAGAAAGGAAGGATTGGTAAATTTAACACTTACAGGACATCAAGAGAAAAAGGGACATGAAAAGACAGTGGACTGCCTACCTGATGAGTTTATATGAATGGATGGCAGAACAGGGAGTGTGAAGGATAGTAAAAAGAAAAAAATTACTAAGAGCTAAAAAGGATAGGAAGTTGCAGAGAGCCATGATCGACAAGGTCCTGAAGGGAACTAGCACATTGAAAAAGACTACTCCTTAATATGCACATACTGTAGCCAGGTAAAAATTAACATTGTTTATCAGAGTGTTGCAATTTTATTTTCCATCAGTGGGGAACACCTTAAAAGTGATGCTTGCTATTTGTTTCAGTGTAAACAAGAAATGCAGAGAAAACAATGACAAGTTTTTAGCTACAAAACACTATTTTTCCACATCAGAAAAGCTGAGAAAAGCATTTTTCATTTCATCGATCAACAGCTGTTCACCTAGAATGTGGCATGTCATAGAAATTACAATCTATATAAATGCATTACCCACTGCCTGTGTTCACATTCATTGTTTAACCTCTGTAAATGTTAAATAATTGTGACGAATGTCAATTTTTGTGCTTGTACAAATTCAATGAAACACAGACTGGTGTGCACTTTTATGCCGGATATCATTTTGTCAAACTGCTGCTCTGTTACTATAACTGAAAGTTTACGGCCATATCACGTTGAATACATCGGTTCTCGCTCAATCACTGAAGTTAAGTAACGTTGAGCCTGGTCAGTACTTAGATGGGTGACCACTTGCGAATACCAGGTGTTGTAAGCATATAGTGATGGATGTGCGTTGTGGTGCAGTGGATATTAGCTCGGAAAGAGAAATTGGTGAGCAGAATTTGAATTCCAGTTGAATACCCTGCATTCACTTAAGCACTGGTACCCTTGGGAAAAGTATTAATCCGTCCCTTCCCTCCAGTTATGGGTTAAATAGCAAGGGTAGGACATGGGGACCCTGCCCTTAAAAAAAAAACAAATCCTAATGAATCTTGATACTCGAAAAAGAAAAATGTATTACTAGACACAAAAACTTATATAAACAACAATAAATTGTTGAAAGAAAAAAGTATTACCAGCAATAAATGAATAAAGTTTAGTTGGCAATAAATGACCCGCCGAGGTTGATTTGCCATAAAAACAAAACAACCAACCAACCAACCAACCAACCAACCAACCAACCAACTATAATTGAAAAAAACCATAATACTTGAAAATGACATAAAATAAAAAAGACATTGTTGATAATGGCTAATGATACTCAAAAGTACTCAGACATTAGAAAATTCATATCTAAATATTTACTCCAAACCACAATACTTGAAAATGAAGAAACTGATCACATAACACAAAAACCAAAAACCTTTGATAATGGCTTAAAAGTACTCGGACATTGGACAATTTATTTCGAAATATTTAGATGAAAATTGCAATAACTAAAAATGAATAGGAAATAAGAAACTCAAGGGATCAGAAGATTCACCAAAGTTCTTAAAGAAAGGAAGTACAGAGGAGGATTTCCAACAAGATGGTAATTTAGAATAAGCAAGACATTTATTATAGAGTTTGGGGAGAACATGATTCAGTTCTGGAACACATTTTCTTAGGAAAATTGTAGGGATTTTATCAAATCCACGAGCCTTGTGGGGATCTAAATTGAGAACCATGAATGGAGTTATGTGTATATCACTCAGTAGAGATGCATTCTAGGAGAAAATCAGACAAAGATACTCCTGAAGATACGAGAGTAAAGTTGCAGAAAAATTTCTGAGTATAGCATTCTGCTTTAGCAGTAGTAGATAACAACTGATTCATAAAAATAGGAATTGAAGATTTACTCTTGTTTAGCCTTCTTATACAGAATTACCAGTAATGTCAACAACCAAACTTGTGAGAGGCTATATGATGTCGCATTCTATCAATGAATAGTTACTTTGCTTCACTGAGGTCGAGTTTACACTCATTACAACTTGATACAAAGAAGCATCTGTTATGATTGTAACTATTATGTTGGTGTAACTGGAAGAAGTGATTCCTGTGGGGCATAGTGGCTGAGCAGTCTGATGTGAATCTTGTAGTTTCACTTGGTATTTCTATGATGACACAAAATCTTTGAAAGCACAGTTTTCAAGGGGAAGATTAAAAATTTCGTTTCATTGAGGCATCTTGAAGAAAATTATACAAAGATTTCCAATAGGTGCATTGGTAACAATATATAAGCAGAAAGATAAAATAATAAAATACTTATATGATAATAAGATAAAACAGTGTTCAATACTAAGATACAGGATGCTAATCAGATATCAATAAATTAACAAGCTACTAAGATCAAGTACTAAGATATGAATACAAAAACAAAATAATAAAATATATATATGATTTTAAGATTATTATTCTTTATGTACAGTGTTTTCTCAGGACATAGGTAATCATGGTCTTCCACTTGCTCCTATCCCTTGTTGCTCTTAACTTTTTTCTTCTTGGTATCACTCCCACCCCGGCTCTGCCATCCATTTTTTCAAGCCCATTAAAATTGTTCCCTCTATCCATCTTGTGAGTATTAGATTCTCTAAGCCCTCCTTCCTCATTATGTGTCACAGAAAGCTCAGCTGTCTCTGCCTTATTCTATTTTTTTATAATTGTATTGCCCCAAGCAAGGTATTTTACTGCCACTGTTGAACAGGGGTTACATAAGAGGTAAGTTATGGGAAAGAGTGACAGGTTACAGAGGGTGTCAAGAAGAGGGTAGGAGAAGGATGAGAATACTAATAAGAGTGGAGTGGATGAAGAAAGGAGCATGAGAGAAAGAGGATGCAAGTTATTGAGATAGGAGATGACTATTGACTTTACATTTGAATTCTTGAAGATTGTAGCTGTCGGGAAAACAAGTAAACGGAAAGGAATTCCACAGGCGGGAAGTGCAAGAGAAGAAGCTGCTGCAGTAGAATTTGCATTTACAATTTATTGGTTTCACAGTAAAAGGGTGAGACCTAGTTGCTAATCTTGTGGCTGGAGTAAATTCATGTATGGGGGTACCAGTGAGCTAAAGTATAAGTTTCCTTTTCATTTGTATCCTCTCCAAAAGCTGGCCGTTGCTTACATATTTGGTCCATGGTATACTCAGTATACTTCTGTAGAACCAAATTTCTACTGCTTCAAGTCTCTCCTTCATCTTTGATGAGGTTTCCAGAATTTGTTGCCATATAGAACAAATATCACTTGACAGTCCAGTACTTTTTTCTTTGTTTCTAACAAAATCTTCCTTTCTCTCAATACTCTCCTTAGCTTTTGAAATGCATCTTTGGTCATGCCACTCTACCTTCAGATAGTGTTGCACTTTCCATTCTTTGTTAGAACACTTTAAAAAATCTAAGTTACTGATAAGAGATAAAAAAAATTGCTATTAAGATAAAGTACTAAAAGATAAGTACAAAAAAAATGTACATACAATTTTATAAGATAGTGATAAGATACTAAGTTATAATACTATTTTTTAATACCACATTCCTTTTGGATTATGGCTCCCTTTATACAAATTAACCATCTCTCTGTGCATAGAATACTGCTGTCATATATGGTCAGGTGCCCCTGCTGTTAATCTCAGTGTTCTTGACAGGCTCCAAAGAAGAATCTGTAATGTGATAGATCCCAACCTGGCAGCTCAACTCCAGCCACTTTCTCACCGGCGGGATGTGGCTTCCCTCTGTCTATTCTACAAACATTTTCATGGTATCTGCTCTGACAAACTTAAGTCACTGGTGCCCCCGCCACAAGAATTTAATCATGCAACCAGACTGGTAACAAGGTCCCACGCATTTACAGTTAGGTCAACTAAATGCAGCGACAATTCTACTCCAGCAACTTTTTTTCTTGCACTTCCTGCTTGTGGAACTTCCTTCCATATACTTGCTTTCCTGACAGCTACAACCACCAAAAATTTAAATGCTATCTCAATACCCATCTCTTATCCACTTGACTCGAGTTCTTTCTACATCACCCCATATATCTTGTTCTTTTCCTTTCACTCTACCATCGCAACTGTCTTCACACCTGTAAATCCTTCTCTTGCCCTTTCTCTGACACCCCCTGTAACTGGTTCATCTTTCTCTTCACTCTTCTCCTGTCTAAACTTTTACTTATGTAGCCCCTGTGTATCAGTGGTGGTACTGCCTTGTTTAGGATGAAACAGTTAAAATTTTATTATGTTTGAATTGCCACAAAGTTTTGGAAAAGATAGTTTGTATGGCTTCTCATTTCCTTCTTCACAGTTTAGAATTCAGAGTAGTCCTAGACTAGCTGACAAATAAGTCTAAAGGGATTTACTGGCCAATCTATTGCTGGAAAGAGAAGAAGTGAATTCATGTCTTTTCAAAGGACATAGTATGAAAGTATAGTATCAATAGACTAGACTGAAATGTGAACATGGATATCCATTTCCACATTCTGCATCAATAACTGAACAACCAAACACAAAGTTTTAATAAAAGAGGAAAATTTTGTTAGAAACAAAGAAAAAAAGTACTGAACTGTTATATCAGTCCTCTTATATAGCAGAGAATGCAAGATGAAGAAGAGATTTGAAACAACAGAAATGTGGTTTTAAAGAAGGATGCTGAGAATACCATAGCCTGAACATGTGAGCAATAGTAATGTTTTAATAAAAATGAAAACAAGAAGAACATTTATACTTAGTATCAGAAAGATATTGTTGAAATTTCTAGTGTTATATACCCTGGTTAACAATGATTGCTTTGGCCAACAAATGATGAACACAGAACAAGTATAAATGCAATCTAAACTTATTTATAAATGGAACTTTGTCTGTGTGTGTGTGTGTGTGTGTGTGTGTGTGTGTGTGTGTGTGTGTGTCCATTACCTATAGACACCAAAATGGCCAAATCGATTTTCTTGAAAATTTACACAGTTCTACTATATGCGTCTGTGAGTGTTCTTAGCTAGGTTTTGTGTCAAGGTACCCCCCCCCCCGATAAATATTGAAAATCAATAATCAAAAAAATCGGGTTATAAAAGGAGTGGTCCAATTTTAATCAAATTTGATACACTCATAGACAAAGACATAAGAAATGATATTCAGAAGTTTCAAGGTTGCAGTTCTTACAATAGTGCAGAAAATCAATAATATATATATATATATATATATATATATATATATATATATATAAAAGGCAAGAAGTTTGTGTATGTGTCTCTTTATCTGCTTGTATGTCTGTATTTTTTTCAGCCCTTTATTTTAGTTTTCACTTCGGGTTTGGCTCTAAGTAGGTATAATTGTAGTTCTTAATCTCAGCCATGATACCATTTACTCAGAGGACTTATTTAGCCTTCAAAATTCAGTTTACAATGAAAAAAACTTATTTGATATTGATACCAGGAAATCAAAATTTGACATACATCAATTTCTTTTACTTTCAGTCTATGGTTTCACTTTAACTGGAAACAACTATTGCTTTTTAGTATTTCATGCCAAGGTCCAAAGAGGCTGAGCTCCTGGACCATGGATTAGTTTTAAAGCTTTCAATACACCCGAGCAACACCGAGCTATACTGCTAGTAAAAATATAATCTTATATTTTTATTTTTCATTGGCGATGGTTGTGTGGAGTGGTAGTCAGAGAGAATCATGCACATACAAGGGCGTTGCTAGAAGTCATTGACTTGTGGGAGTTGTCTTCTCTTATTCTCTCTTCTTTGCATTACCTCTGCATTCTCTGAATGTTCTGTTTTTGGCCTGAAAACACCAAACTTTTATAAGCTAAAATTTCCATGCATTTTTTCCTTCTCAGGTTTTCACTTAATTGTGTCATCTATGGCCAGGAACATCTATCAATCATTTTCACTGGTTATTGCCTTTGAAGCCAGCTGCCTTTGATGTAATCACACTTTTGTCAGTCATTATTTATATTTTCTGCCTTTGATGTTGATCATACTTTTGTCGGACACTACTTTTGATGTCATTCATATTTCTGTCAAGTCACAGAAATATATTACACTAAGGCAAATAATTTGATACTCACAGGACAGATTGAAAACAAGAGGGAGAGAGTAAAAAAGCACATATCCTATCTAGCAAGCCTAGGGATGGTGGAACAAGTTTCAGGAGAGATAACAAAAACACAAAATTTATTAAAAGCTACAACAGACAGGAAATTGTGGAGATCCATGATCATTCACATTTCAAAGGGACATGGTCCATAGAAGATATGAAGATAATTTAAAAAATACTGAGAGATGAAGTTTTTTTTCATTCCATAGAAATAAAAATGACGGAGAAGATTTTTACCTTTTGATGATTAATTAATTACTATTTTTTATGTTATTTTTCAACACTGAGTACTTGATTTGCAAGAATCTGCTCACATTGATTATGTTAGCCTTCAGTAATTTACTAGTTGACATGTTTTTGTCAGGCATTAACAATATGTTATTATTAATATTAATCCGATTATATTCAGGTTTAATGTTTAAATTAAAACCAAATCAGTTCAACTATGAACTCACATAATTTCCAATTTCATTAAATTCTGAACAAAAAAACAGTTCAAGTAGTATATGGATTTTTTGAATGCTATTGCTCTACTAGAGAAGCATAATTTCAATCTCTGCAACTTTAATTCAGCAAAATCAAGGATAACACAGAAAGAAAGAAAGTAAGACAGCATGAGGGAGCATGGTTATGAGGGATCAGTGAAATTATATTTGAAAATGCTTGCTTTGGACTTGCCTAACAGATTTCTTAATTTGTGGGAAACAGACTCCATTAAAGGAAAATGAAGAATTGTATATTGTAACAGACAGATCATGAATAGATGTACATTTCAGTGAAAGAAATTGAAACATGCCATCTTCTAATCCTTTTATATTCTGATAGAGTTGAAACCAGTGAATCATGAATATGAAAGAAAAAAAGAAAGAATGTTAACAAGAGAAAATAAGATAGGAAAGAAAGAAAAAAGAAAGATGTTTTTAGTAAACAGGACAAAGAAAAATGAATGTTAAGGATAAGACAGAAGGCAAGAAGGATGTTCATAGAGATCAGGGTAAAGAAAAGAGAATGCTAAGAATGAGAAAGAATAAAAGATATTTATAGGAAACATGATAAAGAATACTAAGAATAAGAGAAAAAGAAAGAGGCTGCTCATAGGAAACAGGACAAAGAAAAATGAATGTTAAGGATGATTGGTTAGTTGGTTGTTTTGTTTTTATGGCATATCAACCTCAGAGGGTCATTTATTGCCAACTAAATTTTATTTATTTATTGCTGGTAATACCTTTTTCTTTCAACAATCTATTGTTGTTTTTATATAAGTTTTGTGTCTAATAATACTTTTTTCTTTTTGAGTATCAAGATTCATTGGGATTTGTTTTTTTTTTAAGGGCAGGGAACCAAGTCCTACCCTGTTATTTAACCCATAACTGGAGGGAAGGGACGGATTAATATCTTTCCTAAGGGCACCAGGGCTTAAGTGAATGCAGGGTATTCAACTGGAATTCAAACTCGGCTCACCAATTTCTTTTTCCGAGCCGATATCCACTGCACCACAACACATGTCTGTCACTAAACGCTTACAGCACCTGATATTCCCAAGCAGTCACCCATCTAAATTCTGACCAAGCTCAATGTTGCTTAACTTTGGTGATCAAGCGAGAACCAGTGTATTCAATGTGACATGGCCGTAAGCCTGTTAAGGATGAGAAAGAAAGATAGATATTCATAGTAATCAAGACAAAGATAAAAAATTTGTAAAAATAAGAAAAATGGAATAATGTTCATAGGAAACAGAACAAAGAAAAATAAGAATGTTAAGTACAAGAAAGAAAGAAGCATGTTCATAGGAAACAGGGTAAAAAAAACAATGTAAAAGATAAGAATGTTAAGTACAAGAAAGAAAGAAGCATGTTCATAGGAAACAGGGTAAAAAAACAATGTAAAAGATAAGAATGTTAAGTACAAGAAAGAAAGAAGCATGTTCATAGGAAACAGGGTAAAAAAACAATGTAAAAGATAAGAATGTTAAGTACAAGAAAGAAAGAAGCATGTTCATAGGAAACAGGGTAAAAAAAACAATGTAAAAGATAAGAATGTTAAGTACAAGAAAGAAAGAAGCATGTTCATAGGAAACAGGGTAAAAAAAACAATGTAAAAGATAAGAATGTTAAGTACAAGAAAGAAAGAAGCATGTTCATAGGAAACAGGGTAAAAAAACAATGTAAAAGATAAGAATGTTAAGTACAAGAAAGAAAGAAGCATGTTCATAGGAAACAGGGTAAAAAAAACAATGTAAAAGATAAGAAAGCAAAAATAAAAAAGAATAGAAAAATGTAAAAGAAATGCAAAACAGGAGAAAATAGGAAGAAAGAAAGAATAAAAACAAGAAAAAGAATAAAAAAATATTAATAGAAAACAGGATAAGAAAGAATGAAAGAATACAAAGAAATAAAAAAAAGAAGAGGGAAAATACAAAACTGGATAAATAAAAAGGAATGATAATAACAATAAGAAACAAGAAATGAATAGAAAAATAAATTGCAAAACAGGATAAGAAAGAAAGACAAGATGAAAAATTGGAGGAAAGATTGTAAAAGAAAAGAAGAATAAAAAAGAGTACAAAAAGAAAGAAAAAGTGAATTTAAACAACAAAAGAAAAAATATGGCACCCAGTTACTCATTTTTACTATTATTGTGATCACTATTATAAGTGAGACCTTTAAGAATAAATTGACTGATACTGTATTTTCATAAAACGAAAGAAATGTGTGAGTATATATATTTTGATGTAAGGAAAAAATGTGAAAAAATATAACTGTGGTTAGGTGTTGGAAGTCCGATGAAAGCAGAGCAGGTTCACGTGAAAGACGGATGAATAATGTGAAGAATTGATCATATTAAAATTGGATGACATATTAATAATTGTTGATGGTCAAAGGGTTAAAGCTCTTTGATAGATGTAAATCTTTCATTTCTTTCATTGTTTCCCCATTTTATTTTGTAGAGGTGGGTACATAGATATTTATATTGGGTAGATAATGGATGGAGAATTTAATAAATCAGTCTATGTATGAAATACAAGAAGGTGGAATAGTCATGAGTTTGGGGAGATCACCACGAAGCAAAGATTGGCAAGCTTGCTTCTACTGTCATATGTTTAATACTCATAGGCAATCCCACGTGCTTTGTGCATTGCTAGTCAGAGCTTATTAAACAATGATATATTTTAGGTTTTTTGTTGTTGTATGTGAGCAATGATGAGGTCTTAGAAATGATGGAAACAAAAAGGAAATTAATACTGAGCATCAGGAAGAGACAGCTGAAGTTCCTGGGACATGCAATGAGGAAGGAGGGCTTGGAGAACCTGATACTAACAGGCCAGATAGAGGGAAAAGGAGACAGGGGAAAGCAACGGATAACATATTTGAAGGACCTAATCAGGTGGATGACGGAGGGTTGCATGGTGTAAGAGGAGAAGGTGTGCTCATAGCCACCAGGGATAGGGAAATGTGGAAAGCCATGATCACCTACATCCTGAAGGGACAAGGTACATAGAAGAAGAATGGGATTAAGTTACCAGTTTGTAATAGTATTGACCAGATTGTTCAAGAAAGATATTTTCTAGTTTTGAGGGAGATAGATATCTATGTGATTGGATGTAATGGAGATATTATTGTGGCTGCAAGAGTTTTTCTAAGACAGGAGATAGTGTAATGATAGTATGGCATTGCATGCATGGTTCAAGGACTGAGAAGTCACCTAGAGGGAAAATGAGACATATCGTGTCACTATAGACTCCTGTGGTTAAAGAGTAGAAGAGAGAAAGAGATTGTGTCTTCTCTTTTTATACAACTCTACTTAGTGGGTATTAGTAAAAGTTCCTTGATAGACAAAGTTGAGTAATCATGCATTGGGAAGCAGTCAAGCCAGGCAGCATAAACAATGTATTAAAATATGGAGACCCATCTTTGATCATTGTTCACTGATTGTACAGATTCACAAACCAAGAACTGTAGCAAATAAGAGAAACCAAATCACTTGAAGACTACCAACAGTAGTACCAAATAAATAGATTGCACATGTAATTCAAAGAGAAAAAATGACATAAGATGTTAACATTCCACACTGTTTGATGTTAGAAAAGAAACCCTCAATAATACTAGAAAGAGCAATAACAGCTACTGAAGCTTATTTTCCTGAAAAATTGTTTTCTGACAAAATTTTGGTAGTGTTCAGCCCAAAACAGTACTGGCTGCTCAGCCAATGAATGTTAAATGTTTCCTTATAGGGAAAAGGCTATATTACCATTATCATTAGCAATCTAATGTTGAGAACCATTGCCACTAGTTGTGCACTATTTGTAAAAGCTGAATAAATATGATTATTTACCTGATTTTTGTGTTAATGATGAGCAAACCTTTCTAGCAGAGTAGTTACATTGTGCAAGTGAGATCAATCTTCACTGGGTACTAAACTACTGGGATTTTTATTATAGCAAAGGAAATTCAGAAAACTTTAAAAATCCTTGTGGATGCTATGATGGATCAGTAAAATTTAATTGTACATCCCTCACAAGACGCTATAACTATCTGAAAAAGATTAAGCTTCTTTATCCTTGAGAATTGACAACAATGATATTAAACACAATTTATAGATTGCTTATTGTCATGGTGACATCACACATTACAATGAATTGAACTCTTCCTACAACTACATATACTTCCCCTCACAAGAGGAGAGCAGATCATGAGCTCCGAGATCAGAGCTCAGAGAGTGAGAGATCTGCAGGAGATCAGCATAAGCAGATCAGCAGAGAGCGATAGGCACAGATAGCCAAGACTGTTACCGTACTATTTGTGAGTCCCAATTATAGTATTACTTCCTAACCCGAATTTATTCATTCTACTAACAGAGTTCAACGCATTTGTATTTTGCTGTGTTTAATACATATATCGTTATTTCCTATTTTGGTGTTTGTATTATTTGTTGCTGGACTCTTAACTGGGTCCACGGCACTTATTTACAAGAATAATTTTATATTTACAAGATTATAAAAATGAGAAAAAAATTTAAATAACCCACATAACTCTAAGTAACTGTAATTATAAATTTTGAAAAAAAGTGATTTTTCTGGATATTTCTTTCATTGGCTCTTGCCGCATAAATTCACTAAAATTAGTTGAGAACATCCCTCTGAACCAAAAAATTCTTTTAATTTTGAATTTGAGACAACAAAAACCCTGTGTATCTTCTATTTATTTATTTTTTTCAATCATTTCACCCCAAGGAAGTGGGTTAACGTGAGAGGAAAGACTGAATACAAGGGGTATTAAAGAAAGGATAAATGATGAATGGCGTTCAAGAAGGTAGAAGATGGCAATTGACTTTGCATTAAACATTTTTGGAGATTGTTGCTATCAGGGAAGCAAGTAAACAAGGGAGCTTCACATGTGCAAGAAAAGAAAGTGTTGTAAGAGAAGTGGCAATTATATTTAACTATTTCAATGGTAAAAGAGTGGGACCTAGATGCCAATCTAGTAGCCTGCTTAAATTCCCATAGTCAGGCACCAGGAAAAAAAGCTTGTCAGTAGTTACCATGAAAATATTTGTAGAAAAAACAGAGAGAAGCCACATCAAGTCAGTGAGAAAGTGACTGAAATTGAGATGCCATATCAGGACTGATCACATTGCAGATCCTTCTTAGGATTTTGTCAAGAACCTCAAGATGAATAGCAGAAGCACCTAACCAGATATGGCAGCAATTCACGGATGAATTTATAAATGTGCAAGATAGATTCTGACAGGAAAACTTTCTGGCCCAACACAGAGACCCAATCTTCCTTGCAATATATATATATATAGCTATATATCCAATATATTCATTCTACTTCAGGTTGGTTGAAAAAGTGAGGCCGAGGGTGGACAAAATTTTCTTTGTGTATAATTATAGAATGTTTGTAATTTATACCAAATATTTGGAAGGTACCATTGTATAGTGGTCAAACATATGAAATTATATGTGTTCTTGGTAAAATATGTTCTTCAGTTGTTGAAAGTAGTGTTGATATGTTTTATCTGCAATTGATTGAACAAAACACCTTCCAAAGTCTTTTTCAACCCCACCACTGCTATTTTTCCTTCCTTCAAACTACATTTCATCTACTTCAACAACAATGTCCCTTTCATCAAGTTTAATTGGGTTGTGGAATAGGTGTTCTTTGCAGTACCTCACCAATACAACACAGGTCTTAACTTTTTGCAATTCCAGCATCAACAGCTGCAATAGCATATTTTTGCTCTAGAAGTAAATAAAAAGAATTACTTGAATGAGATCCAACTTTGAGAAATTTCAATAAAAAGAACTTGCTTTTATAGTTGTCCTTTTTTCAACATGTATCACAATTCCATACATATTTATCATCTCTCATATACTTTCTGTTTCATCCACATTGACTCTTAGATTTGGGGCATTTGAATCAATTGGCAATTACCCAATTTTTTTTTCAACCATTCCAAAGAACAGCTTCAGCAATTGCTTTATTCAAGGTGCTTAGTGTCCAGTCTCTAGTTAAGATTTCTTTATCAGTCAGATCTTAGCTGACAATAGGTAATCTGTGGCAGATTTTCTTGGAATGTTTCATAAATTAGCAACAATTTTCAAAAAAAGAGTAGCAAGTGGGGTAACCTATAATTGCTGGGGTTTCAGCATTGCATTTCTATTGATTAAGCATCCTTGATTTTGGAACATGATTATAAAAAATTTGGAAAATTAAAATAAGAAGTAACCTGAGATATGAAATAATCTGTGAAGAAAAATATATTATGTCCAGAAAATCATGCTTATTCAAATTTTCTTGTCCAATATTTTATTGATATTTTTATAAAATCATTGAATAAAAAACTTGTTTTCATAGTTATTTATAAACTGATATACAATTTAATAGTTATTAATAAATAACAATTATTGTATTTTTGTTGGTTCATACATTTTGATAATTTTGTAATTTTTAAAAAATTTTTGAATACAAAGATTTCTTTTCAAATTTATTTCTTTATAAAATGGTAAATAATAAATCTTTATGGTATATTTTTTTTTTTTAATCATTTCACCCCGAGCAAGGCAGAAACACCACTGATGTGCAGGGGGTTACATAAATGTAAAAAGATTAATTAGAAAAGAGTGAGGAGTACAAGCTAGTTAGAAAGGAACAATAGAAAGCTGAGAAAGCAGGTGCAATGACAGATACATAGGTGGAGAGAAAGTGAAGGTTATACAGGGGAGGGGAGAGAGCTAGAGTCCAGTGGTTAATAGATGAGTATTAACTTTGCATTTAAATTTCTGGAGGTTGTAGCCGTCAGGAAAGCAAGAATACGGGAGTGAGTTCCACAGGCGGGAAGTGCGAGAGAGGAAGCTGCAGGAGTAGAATTGTCATCTGCATTTGGCTAACCTAACTGTGAATGGGTGGGACCCAGTTGCCAGTCTGGTTGCACGGGTAAACACCTGTTGAGGAGGCATCAGTGACTTAAGCTCATCCGAGCAGAAGCCATGAAAGTATTTATAGAAGAGACAGAGGGAGGCCACATTTCGATGATGGGAAAGTGGCTGCAGTCGAGTCTCCTGATCAGTACCTATCACATTACAGACTCTCCTTTGGAGCTTGTC
The DNA here is from genome assembly GCA_037127315.1 of Ascarosepion bandense. NCBI lineage: Eukaryota > Metazoa > Mollusca > Cephalopoda > Sepiida > Sepiidae > Ascarosepion > Ascarosepion bandense. Next base: position 921,998 of record JBBBDQ010001007.1, on the reverse strand, counting down.
AAGAACACTGAGGAGAACGGCAGGGGCACCTGACCATAAATGGCAGCAGTACTCCATGCACGGACGGATGGTTGACTTGTATATATGCAGGATGGATTCAGGTGGAAAAAACATCCTGGATCAAAATAGTGACCCAATCTTCTTAGCAGCAGATTTTGCTATGGATTCAATATAGTGGTTCCATTTGAGGTCTGAGAACAGGGTAAGTCCGAGGAAATAAATATACATTGTACTTGATTCACATTTTTATAATCTTATAAATAAACATTGGTAATGGAGTCAGAGTAGTATAAATTAATTGCGGTGTCAAGGGAATAACAGTTCTTTTAACACATCTTTTTTTGTAAGCATGAAGGTTATACATTGCCTATTCTCTTGTGTTGTCATGATTATTCTGCACTGGTATTTCAGGGTAAGTAGATGAAACAGATTTTGATAGATATCTGCTTGTAAAATAAACAGCAATTGATAGAATGTGTATGTGTCTGTGTGTACGTGTGTGTGTGTGTGTGTGTGTGTGTGTGTGTGAACTCTTCCTCTGTCAATAAATAATAACTGCGTGTCTTCCGAGAAGCAGCTGAGATGCAGTCTAGAGGCAGTCATGATGCAGCATAACTATACAGTTTGAACTTACACTTCTATCTGCTGATTACTAACACTTATTGTATATATTGTTATTCTAATACACTATTTAAACCTACTTTTTTGTTTCCGTGTCTTACTTCAGGGTCCAAACAGGTCACAACAACTTGCTGACAAAGATTTTGCCACAATAATACCCTTGATTGACAACCGGCCTAGAAGAAGCAAAACTGATTTCAAACCAGCCTAAAGAGGATTGGACACCATCAGGCTGTCTTGGAAAAGACAGCCTGATGGTGCTACTGGTATGAGTACAGTACATGTGGTGTCTGTGCAGCTCTTATGTCTTTCAGTATTTGTGATCATTAAATACTATTAATCAGAGAAATATCATATTTCTCCCCTAAATATAAGGTGTTCAGGCTAAAGAACCATATTATTACAAGGTAGATCTTGGCAATAAAGGTCTGAACTGGTGGCACTAAAGAATGGAGCTTGTCTGAACTGTTGTCAGGAAGATTTCTTGAGCCTTTTCTGCAAGTTGACCTTTACACCTCTTGTATGACTGGTCACCAGTCAAGGCCAGCTTCATAATAGAAATTTCAACACCCATTTCCCATACCAAAGTCTGCATTTCTTTGCTTGAGTCATTCATCTCTTTTTCCTGCAGTTGTTAAATTAATTCTGGTGTACAGAGGCAATCAGAATGTCTGCCATGTATTTTCTTGCACACCACAGTCTTCCAATCTCAGTTGCAGTTCTCTATTTCACATGTTATTGTTTTCTTGGTGTTCAAAGAACATTGAACAGTAGTCATGAGTGCAAGATAATTGATGCCTGGTACAAATCATGATGATGCAGGTTACTCTTTTTCAATTTAGATGTGGCTTCTACTTGTTCATGCCATTTAAATTTGGTACTTCTAAAGCCGTAGTAACTAGGTTTTCAGATATTCCAAACCAATTTGAAAACTAAACACATTAGACTCTGTCAAATTTATACCGAACACCCTGTATTAATAATAGATACACTTGTAATCATGATTAGACTAGCAGTATAACCGGGTGTTGCTTGGGTGTAATGAAAACTTTAAAACTAATCCATGGTCCTGGAGCTCAGACTTTTTGGACATTGGCACGAAAGACTAAAAAGCAATAGTTGTTTCCAGTTAAAGCAAAACCGTAGACTGAAAGAAAAATGAATGGATCTAAGTCAAATTTTGATTTCCTGGTATCGATATCAAATAAGTTTTTTCGTCGTAAACTGAAATTTGAAGGCTAAATAAGTCCTCTGAGTAAATAGTATCATGGCTGAGACTAAGAACTACAATTATATCTACCTAGAGCCAAACCTGAAGCAAAAACTAAAATAAAAGGGCTGAAAAAAATACAGACATACAGGCAGATAAAGAGACACACACACAAACATCTTGCCTTATATATATATATATATATATTATCGATTTTCTGCTCTATTGTAAGAACTTCAACCTTGAAACTTCTGAATATCATTTCTTATGTCTTTGTCTATGAGTGTATCAAATTTGATTAAAATCGGACCACTCCTTTTATAACCTGATTTTTTCGATTATCGATTTTCGATATTTATCAAGGGTACCTCGACACAAAACCTAGCTAAGAACACTCGCAGATGCTTATAGTAGAACTGTGTAAATTTTCAAGAAAATCGGTTCAACCATTTCGGAGTCTGTAGGTAATGAACACACACATACACAGACACACACACATATACACACACATAGACAAAGTTCCATTTATAAATAAGTTTAGATTGGGAATTTATAGACAGATAGATGAGAATGGAGTTAAACAAATGAGTAGACACTAATTGATAGATAAAAATAAAGTACAACAGATCTTCTTCTATGTTCCACATCTCTTCAGGATATGGACAATCATGGCTATCCACAACTTCCTATCCCTTGTAACCTTAGCAGTTTTTCTCTCTTTGCTAAGGCTCCCACCTTTATTCTGCCATCCATCTACACAAGCTGTTTAAGTCAGTAGATCACTGCTTTCCCTTTTCTCTTGTCCTCAATATAAGCTGTAACGGTTAAGTTTTCAAAGCCCTTTGTCCTTGTTATATCTCCAAAGGATTTTAGCCATCTTTATCTAACTCTAAGTATAAGTTTTCTTTCTGTTGCCATTTTGTTTTCAAATTTCTTTTTGCTTACTTTCTCCATCCATGGATTTTTCAGTATCCTTCTGTGGAACCACATTTTTGCTGCCTCCAATGTTATCCACATTCATGAGAAGATTTTCCAGCATTAACTGCCATATAAGAAGATGGAATTGAAGAACTGACTCTTTTCTTTGTTTCTAGTAAAATTTTCCTGTTTCTTAATACTTTACTCAGCTTCTGGAATGCGTTCTTTGCCATGCCAATTTGCCTTTGGATCTCTGTGTCGCACTTTCCATTTCCTGTTAGAACACTTATTGAAAATTTTAAAAAATACTTTAAAACCCTACCTTTTTGGCATTGAATAACCCACAGAGGTTGATATGCCATTAAGCAAAACTCAAATTCAAATCCCAGCCTTCTACTGCAGACACAAAAAAGAAATGCACAACTTTCTCAGCCTCCAAGCAACACTATAGATACATAAATAGCAACTGTTAAATAAACAAATGAACAGAAAGATGAATACAAATTAATTGCATATATACACACATCTCTCAATGTAAATATAGGCATTAAAACTAAAGGTAAATAGATAGATATCTTGCGAGATAGATATCTTGCTAGATGTGAGAATGATATATGCGAATAATATTATTTAGATTTTATGCCAAGCTATTAGGCTGGGCTTATATATTGTGATAGTTTGTGTGTGTCAGGTGTGAATTGTCTAAACCTAAATCTTTGCCATAGAATGCAATATGGTAACAATAGAAAAAAAATCAGGGATGAGTTGCAGCAGGTAAAACAGTTTAAGAAAATAGAAAAAAAAAAAGAATGGTATGGAAAGCCAGAAGCTGAATAAGACAGCAAATTATTTCTTGAAAAAAAATAGGAAGATATATTTTGAGTTTCAGGATACGGAAGAGGTATAGGGAGGAAGGGAGGAGTAGAAGGGAATTTTTTTTATATATTTCTCTTTCACTTTTCCTTTTATCTAGGCCCACCCATCCACCCCAAAATAAAGAACATAAGAAAAGTACATAAAAATAAAGTAGAAGTATGGGTGGAAAAAAAAACAGAAAAAATTATATAAGGCAAAGAATGTTGATAATTGAATGCCTTCAGAAAAAAAGCATTCAACCAAAACTATTTATCTTAAATCATATTTAATTTAGAATGCTATCATATATATGTATTAAGCATGGCTTAGGTTTGGCACAAGGATGAATATATGTGGTGCTCAATGAGAATTGAATTCACAACTAATGGTCTTCAGGATCAGCTTACTCATAGAAATTGATTTTTTTTCTTTTTCTTCTTAAATATATGACCGATAGATTGGTTATTTTTCGTCATTAAATAACCCACAGAGGTTGATATGCCATTAAGCAAAACTCAAATTCAAATCCAAGCCTTCTACTGCAGACACAAAAAAGAAATGCACAACTTTCTCAGCCTCCAAGCAACACTATAGATAAATAAATAGCAACTGTTAAATAAATGAACAGAAAGATTTAAAAAAAAAGATTAAAAACTTTGGAAGTTATTTCAAGCTAGAAAATATTTTTTTAGATTGTGAAAATTTCTTTTTTTTTTATTTGAAATTTTTTTTTTTTTTTATAAGCGTTTCACCCTGAGCAAGGCATGTCACTGCCACTACTGCGCAGGGGGCTACGTAGAGTGGAGAAAGGATGATTAAATATAGGAAATGTCAGAGGGTGGGTGATAGGCGGGTAAGGATACCGAGAATGAGGGTTGGGTAGATGAGAGTGTTCTGAGAATAATTGGGAGTTAGTGTGATAGGAGGTGTCTATTGACCCTACATTTAAACACCTGGAGATTGTAACTGTCGGGAAAGCAGACTTGTAGAAGGGAGTTCCACAGGTGGGAAGCGCGAGAAAAGAAGCTGTTGGAGTAGAATTTACAGTTACATCTTATTTGTTTAACTGTAAAAGGGTGGGACCTAGTTGCTAATCTAGTATCTCGTGTAAATTCATGCTTAGGCGGCACCAGTGATCTAAGCTCATCGGAGCAGAAGCCATGAAAGTACTTGTAGAAGAGGCACAGGGAAGCCACATCACGCCGGTGAGAGAGCAGCTGCAGCCGGTCTGCCAAGTCAGTATCAACCACATTACAGATCCTCCTTTGTATTTTGTCAAGAAGCCCAAGGAGAGCAACAGGGGCACCCGACCAGATATGGCAGCAATATTCAATACACGGGCGGATGGTAGATTTGTATATGTGCAGAATAGATTCAGGTGGGAAAAACTTCTGGGCCCTGCACAGGGAGCCCACTTTCATAGCAGCAGATTTGGCAATGGATTCAATATAGTCATTCAATTTGAGGTCCGCCGAAAGTGTAAGGCCAAGGAGGCGTAGTATTTTACTCTCTGGGAGGCTAGCCTGTCCCATGCTAATGGGAGGTAGATGCGATTGTCTATGGTGGTTAGTTGAATAATAATGATTTAGTGATACAAGTTTTACTAATAAATCCATAGCAGGGGATGAAGTTGATTCATATTTTCTATAAGGATATTTACACATAAGTGAATATAACGAATCAAACAGGAAGTGGAATCCAGCTCCCTGATTAATAATTCTGAATTATTATGAATTATACCACCAGCACATCTGACCTTACAACACCTGGTATTCACAAGCAGTCACCCATCTAACTTGACATTGCTTAACTTCTTTTTCCATATGATCTTTTGGATCATATGGAAACTGGTGTTTCACTGTGATATAGCCACAAGCCCCTGCAGATAGAGGGAGATATTGGGAAAATAAATATTTACTACACACCACAATAACCAGTTTATTGCATTATTTATCTACAAGTAAGTATGCAAATCAAAATTATTCTTCTTCTATGTGCCTTGTCCTTTCAGGACATAGGCGACCTTGGCCTTCCACGTCTCCCTATCCCTGGTGGCTCTTAGCATGCTTTCTCCTGTAACATCCCACAACCCCTGTTCTGTCATCCACCTGCTCAGGCCCTTCCTCTGTCTCTTTTTCCCTCTATCTGGCCTGTTAGTATCAGGTTCTCCAAGCCCTCCTTCCTCATTGCATATCCCAGGAACTTCAGTTGTCTCTTCCTGATGCTCAATATTAATTTCCTTTTCATTTTCATCCTTTCCAAAACCTCATCATTGCTCACATGCTCGATCCATGATATTCGCAGCATCCTTCTGTAGAACAACATTTCAGCTGCTTTAAGTTTTTCCTTCATCTTTGATGATATTGTCCAACATTCACTGCCATATTGAAGAACTGACATCACATAGTACTCTCTTCTTTGTTTCTAGTGAAAGTTTCCTTTACTCAGCTTCTGGAATGCGTCCTTTGCCATGGCAATTCACCTTTCGATCTCTGTGTCGCACTTTCCATCTTCTGTTAGAACACTTCCCAGGTATTTAGATTTTTGTACCTGCTTGATTTTAGTATACCCCACCTGTAATACCACATATAAGTTGAAAATTTATAACAATAAATACAATTATATTTGTCTATATTTCTGAGATGAGGTATTGTAACTATTTACACTGTTTACATTGTTCAGTCTATTGTCCTCATCTTTATTACCATATTCATAATGTTTCAGCTGATGTCTGCTCTAACCTTCTGCAGGTGATATTTCTTGGAATTTCTGATGAAAGTGTTGGTTGATTGATCTGAAAATTAGTTGACCCAAATAGTTGTGAGTTCAATACCTGGCCACAGCATGGGAAACAAAACCTGAAGAATTGAGTTAGAACACTCAATCCCAGAACCAAATAAAGGGTTCAGTTCAAAATTCCAAAAAGTATCAAATATATTTATATAAAACAATATGAGATAGACTTCAAAACAAAGAAGAGAAAGTGGTTATTAATTCCCACTCAAAAAGATGTAAATTAATATCATTGAAAAATGTAAAGTTCTGGACAGATGTAAGTTTTCCATTGATAAGAATATTACTTTATTCAGATGAAGTTCTTTCAATAAAGAAAACATATTACATAGAACTTTTACCATTTTGTCATTCAGTTATTCAGTGTCTCAGGCTGAAAGTTATTGAAAATTTTCAATGTCTAATTTTTATACATATATATGATCTAGGGAGAAATCTTACAGTGACTAAAAATGATATTATGTTTAAAAATATTATTATTAATATTATTATTAATAAACGCTTTGTTTTCATCATTAAGTTACAGACTGATTGATATACCTACATTATATAAAAACCTTTTTTAAATCTCTGATACTATTTCATATCTATCATACTGGATATATAAAATCTCTATGGAACATAGCCAATTATTTTTATTTCAAAAATTGGTTGTACAGTCTTCAAGTAATTTGGAAACTAATCAAAGCAGGCCTAATTGGAATGCAGAAACAGGCATTCTCCCTTACAGGTACTCAGCCAGCAGTAAGACACCATTTAGTGAATGTGTATGTTATGTCAGCATTTCCTTCACAAAGAATAGGAAAGTCGATTCTTTATATTTTGTAAAAGGTTATTTAGCAAAAATCATTGTTTGACTCAATCTGTCAGCTCCATCTACGGCTTACGGGCTATCACGTTGAATACACTGGTTCTCGCTCGATCACCGAAGTTAAGCAACATTGAGCTTGGTCAGTACTTAGATGGGTGACCACTTGGGAATACCAGGTGCTGTAAGTGTATAGTGACGGATACCTTTTCCTTTCAACAATTTATTGTTGTTTTATATAAGTTTTGTGTCTAGTAATCATTTTTTCTTTTCGAGTATCAAGATTCATTGGGATTTGTTTTTAAGGGCAGGGTCCCCAAGTCCTACCCTGTTATTTAACCCATAACTGGAGGGAAGGGATGGATTAATACCTTTCCCAAGGGTACCAGTGCTTAAGTGAATGCAGGGTATTCAACTGGAATTCAAATTTGGCTCACCGATTTCTCTTTCTGAGCCGATATCCACTGCACCACAATGCGCATCCGTCACTAAATGCTTACAGCACCTGGTATTCCCAAGCAATTGTAGAAAGGACAGAGCGAATCAAGGTTATGACGATGAGAAAGTGACTAAAATCAAGATGCCAGATAAGATTGCTTGCATTACAGACCCATCGTTGAATTTTGTCAAGAATCTGTAGGTATATAGTTGGAGCACCAGATCAGATGTTGCAACAGTATTCAATGTATGGGTCAATATTTAATGTAGATTTATAAATGTATAAGAAGGATTGAAAAAAAAGAGAAAATATAATCCTAAGAAATGCAATAAAATTTTTTGAGCCACAAAAATTTTAATGGTGTCTATAAAAAAGTAAGTCATACAAATTTTGAGTGAATATTACATAGATGTTCATCATCATTTAATTTAGTGTTCATTTCCCCCTAGCATGGGTTGGACAGGGTTTTCTTGATGGCTCTGTAAATGAACCATCATGAAATATTGGAGTGAGTATGCCCTTACTAACACCAACTAGTTTGGGAGACTGGAAACTCAGTGTGACACCATCTCTAGGAAGATTGCATACCAAGGTTAGAGAGTTCAGTCTACTCTATTCTACACAGATTATATGCAGAGGTTTTTATTTCAGAGATTTCCTTCTCTTAGACAAGTTGTTATCCAAAGCTAATGACTCTTAGTCTTTTTCTTTTTCTCTTAAATCATAGAATTTTGAGTCTTTGAATATATGATTTCACCTAAATTCTGCAAACTAATTATCTATAAAATCATATATGGCTTTTCGACATAAAAATAATTAAGGCAGTTAATATTTCTTGTCTAAAATCTGTATCACTTTAATTTCAAGAATATTTTTAAATCTGATGGACAAAATTCATCACATTCTTGATTAAACAACATTTAGCTTAATAGCTTTCTGTTTACATGGTAAATGTTTGAGCTTTAGTTTAAACCTCATATAAATATAAAACCCCTTCAAAAATTTATGAAATAAAAAAATACTTAAGAAAAAATAGATATGGATTTTAATATTTTTAAAATATAAACTGAAAGTTAATGATGCTAAGAAATACTTCAATTCTCCATACAATCAATTTTCTTTTGACTCCTCGCATCAACTTAACTTGAAATCCTGAATAACTGAAGTGCCTGCTACTTACAGTATGCCTGGAACATTTATTTGATCTTTGTTAATCTTGACATTGACACAACAATTTTAAGAAATGCTGGAGTGATAAATTTTAATATTTAAAAAGTGTTATATAAATTTCTACAACTCCCTAACTCAAAAATGAAGTTACCTAACCACACATTTACGAATATGTACTGTTAAGGCTGTTAAGGTATGAAGGATTTCTGAGATTATTTTAATCAGTCTTCGGTGTTCAGGGAATGTAATGAGTGCCAGTATGATTGTCCTTCACTTTGGTACAGGGTCTTTGATTGTATCTTTTGCTTATCAAAGTATCTGGTTCTAGAAATGAAGCCTTGACTGAATTTAAAATTGTTACACAGCCTCATGGTGGGGGTTATTTATTTCCCACCTTGCAGCAAGTTTATTGCAATAAATAAATAAAATTTAGTTGGCAATAAATGACCAACTGAGGTTGATATGCCATAAAAACAAAACAACCAACAACCTTTCTACAAATATTTTCATGACAATTGTTCGGATGAGCTGTTCTCTTTTCTGCCTTGGCTGCATGAATTTAAGCGTGCTACAAGATAGGCAAGTAGATCTCACCATTCTTAATGTTGAACTAGCTCGATGAAAATGCCAGTTCTATTCTAATAGTTTATATTTTCCCACTCCTCCCTTCAGATTTCTTGCTTCCCTGCCATCTACAATCTTCAAAATTTTAACTGCAACATCAATCAGTATTTTCTGTCCTCTTGAACTCAGTTCCTTTATTCTCCTTTTTCTTACTAAAGCATTTTTATTTTCATTCAACCCTGTAACCCCAGAGTATTATTGCCCTGCTTTGGGTAAAATGATTAAAACATTTTTTTCAAAATCAGTCTATTGATTCTTATAAAAACATTGTAGCAGGCAGTTCTAAGTATTAAATAAATATCTGCTTATTTCTACACTGTTCATGATTAAAAATTGATAAATGTTAATATATTGAACAACATTTTCTTGTATTATATTTTCAGTGTATTTTCTTTAGTATTGTAAGTAGTCTGATTGACACTATTATAATTTTGCACCCACCAGTTGCGTATTTTCATAATCACCCTAAGTGACTGGGTGAACATGAATGCATAGGAGAAATCGATAAATGTTTGTACAGAGAAAATTACTATATGATATGAGAGATGATTAGTTTGCAGAGTTTAAGTGAAATCAAATATTCAAAGATTCGAAATTCTATCATTTTTGGCATCGAATTGCCACATATTTACATATTGGTTCTTGAATTTGTATTAAATTGAAAATACTTCTACTGACATTGATTTTCTTAAATGTAAACAGTTTCTAGACTTTTAATTTTAATGTCATAATGCAAATTTTTGTGCAAAAGAAGTAAATATCTCATGTTTTGAGAGAGGGGAGTGCAAAAAAAGTAAATTAACACCGTCTGATTTTGATGCATAAACTTTGCTATAAAAATGCACAAACATCTGAAACCTCAAAGTTGGTAGTCTTTTTGTGGTAGTAGCTTATAAAATCATTACCTAATGAAAGGTAGCAGTTTATGCTATAAGACATTACAAGGGATCTGGAGAGTTAAATTTGCACATTTTAGTGTTATGCATTTATTGAATGACTCCTTAAGCTAATGTATCAAAATAACAACAAAGAAGATGTCTCTATTTGAAAGAAGAGCAAAAGTTAAACATGAAAAGTTGAAATATTCAGTGTGCAGAGCAGGGATATCTTTGAGCAAAAGAAATGTAAAATATTCTATATTGTAAATTCTCCAATTAAAATCGAAAAAAAATAGACAAATTTCTAACAGCCAGATTTCTAATTTCAACATGAAGATAGCTAAATTATGATAAGAACAGGATGAATTTTAAAAAACATTTAGTAGCAGGCAAAATAAAGAGAAAAATAGTTTAAATTAAAATTCCATCTGGTTAGATTCAGGATGTTTAGATCTACTTGGTTTATAAAGGGTGTGATGGATTAATTGTCGTATAAATTACTCAGAAATGAAAATAAGGCTGACATCTCATTTTAACAGATATATTTATCAAAACTACACAAAAATATGTTGAAATACTCAACAAGATTCAATAAAATGCTATTAACTTCAACCATGGCCTCCAAATGATTTTAGAATCACCTGCCTCTCTTCTGGATGATCTCCTTGTTTAAGTTGATGAGTGCTGCCATAATCCTTGCCTTCAGTTCATCTTTGGTGTTACAAGGAGTTTTGTTGGTCTCTTGCTCAACTGCGCCCCACATATAATAATCGAAAAGGTTGTAGTCAGGTTGCCAGATATAAGGGGTGATGTGGCTGCAGAAACTGTCTGACAGCCATGACTGGATTTTCCTGTTTGTGTGGTATGGTGCAGTGTCCTGTTTCAGCAGCCAGGACAGCACTAACTTCTCAAGGTACTTAATGTATATCTTCAAGTTGAGTCTGAGACTTTGTGGGAAGATGAATGAAGGCATAATGTTTGCCATCACTAGTGATCACTCCAAATACCTTTGTACTCCATAGTAGACTTTCTGAATCCTCTGCACTGTTTATGATATGTCCCAGAAAGATATATATATATTATTCGAAGTAGCTACGGGATTTTGGAAAATGTAACTGGGTAGGACATAGATTGTCCTACCCAGTTAGTAATGGACTGGTACTCATCATAGTCATATACAGTATGCTTAGGCATAGACTTATGTAATAGGCGTAGTCAATAGGCATTCCAGTAGGTGTAGTCCTAGGTGTCCCTGCCTTAGTCCATATTTATGTCTGACCCCAGATAATTACTGTGATGGGGGACCAAGGTGTATGCATATTCATTACACCAGTTTATATTTGAGCATCTGATATGCTAAGCAGTACAGAATGCTGTTTAAAAATTTTTGGCAGAGTGAATTGCATTGTGGTTCTCTTTTTCTCACAAACGGTGCCCAACTGTCCCTACTATAGTGTACAGTTGCCAAAATAAAAAAAAACAACGCACATGCATAAAATTAAAAATCTAAAATGGTAAAAAACCCACCCAGTATATATGCAAGCATACCAAAAAGTTTTCAGCCCAATTAAAGACAAAGAAAGAAAAATTCTAATGTTTGACTATTTTGTCAGATTTTGATATACAGGTCAGGCTAAGAACTTTCCTGTACTGAAGAGTGCCAAAATGTTCTTGTCCAAATGACTTTGCAAAATCAGTATTTCAGTGGTCAAATCTCAGAATGCTGATTTGTGGAAGTTGGTTTTGCTGAGAACTTTTCACCATTGCTTCATATATATATATATATATATATATATATATATTGCACACAGCTCTCTCTCTGTCTCTCTCTCTCTCTCTCTCTCATGAGTCACAACGTCCTTTGTAAGTCTACAGAAAAAAGGCAACTGAATTGAAACACTCAAGGTCTCATCAACCTTTGTCAGCCTGAGCTGCAAATGAATAATCTTTCCCTGTAGATGTCTTTCATGCTCTCTGGAATAATACCATGCAATTCTTTTTGTCAAAAAAATTGAATTTCATTATTTTATTCCCAACTGAAGAATTTGTTTGTCTCGAGGAAATGCCAAATAATTCCATGAGTCTAATCCAAAGAATACAGAAGTTATTTAAAAGAGTAGGGACTTCTTACACCTTCAAGTTTTAGAAAATTCATTAATTTCTATCAAGGATCCTGATATTAAAAATTAATATTAATTGGCTCATCTTGTCTGACTCTTATACCAGTTATGGAAGAATTACAAATTTATACACTCGTGTATCTCAACAGAAAGAAATTACACGTTCTGAAAAGTAATGTCAAATTCATTTTTTAAAAAAGCCAAACATTTTTTATTAAAAACATTTATTTTTTCAGCAAATAAATAATCATTATTATTATTTAACAGAGATGTTCATTATTTGCATTTACTAATGTCCTCATGTTTGTTTTTATAATGATATAACTGCATAATTTTGTCTATTGTGCCCTTTGACTTTCTTCAGATATCTTAAAGGAATTCTAAACTGAACCATTTATTTAAACTATGGGGTAAATTTTTCTCATTCCACTTTCCATGTCTAAGCTTATTTCATTTTGTTCATATTATTAGCGTTGCTCAGTTATTGATTTCCCTGTTTCCACTGATTCTAAATCTGCAATATCTAGTCCATTTTGAAAATCCCTGGAAGTTATCTCGATCAAGAGATACCTGAAGGAGGTCAGAGAGTGGGAGCATAGTGGAAGAGACATTGTCAACAAAGATGATGACAATAATCCAACAAAAAAATCCAAACAAAAACTGGTCCATCTTGAAATCAACTTTTTAGTTTTTTTCTGCAAAAAAGGATTTTAAAAGTAATTTTTCAATTTCTCTTTGCAATACGGCCATATCACATTGAATACACCGGTTCTCGTCCGATCACTGAAGTTAAGCAACATCGAGCCTGGTCAGTACTTTGATGGGTGACCGCTTGGGAATACCAGGTGCTGTAAGCCTCTCTTTTAGGATGTGCGTTGTGGCACAGTGGATATCAACTTGGAACGAGAAATCGGTAGAGCCGAGTTCGAATTCCAGTTGAATTCATTGCATTCACTTACGCGGAAATACCCTTGGGAAAGGTATTAATCCGTCTATTCCTTCCAGTTATGGGTTAAATAACAGGACAGATTGGGTTCTATAGCCTTGGTCGGTAACCAGTCTACCATAGAAAGCAATGGCAACCTACTGCGGGATAATCTTCTGCCCAGTCAGTCATGTCACTTTCCAGACATGATCGCCCAAGCATGTATCACGTATGGCACTTGACTGACTGACTACTCTGTAGCAACAGAGGTGCGTTGTGGTACAGTGGATATTGGCTAGAAACAAGAAAATGGGGAGCCTAGTTTGAATTTCAGTTGAATTCATTGCATTCACTTACGCGCAAATACCCCCGGGAAAGGTATTAATCCATCTATTCCTTCCAGTTATGGGTTAAATAACAGGACAGATTGGGTTCTATAGCCTTGGCTGGCAACCAGTCCACCACAGAAAGCAATGACAACCTACTGCGAGATAATCTTCTGCCCAGTCAGTCAGTCTCTTTCGAGACATGATCACCCAAGCATGTTTCACATATGGCACATAACTGACTGACTCTGTAGCAATGGAACATGTTCTCTGCCAGGACAAACACATTACAAACCCAAATTCAATTGAAAAGGAGTACCGTTACTGATGGAAAAACCTCTGAAAACTTTATTGAAGAATGTGGAGACAGAGTACCCAATAAATTATGTTACCTAATGAAATATATGAAAATGAGTATTTACAAGTACTTCTTTATTACTGCTGCATATGCAGAAGCCCTAGAAACTTGACTAGATATATATTAGAATTACAAATGATAAGGTCACACATCATCTACTCACGACAAGGTGTTGGTAGCCTTCACAGACAGTAGACACATTTCACTGTGACCTACACAAACTCAGTAAGGATTGCACATTCGCAGCTGTTACTGCTGAACAATATTGCATAGACCTAGTAAGGGATGAATTCATTAATAGTTTACTGTCTGCAAAAATTCAGCAGTGCCTACTAGAAAATATAAACCTTACTTCGTCAAAATCTTATGATCAAGTGAGGATCTTAGATCTGGCCCAATGCGATACAGAAATTTTTATACCACAATGTTCTGCTGCTGTGATGACCAAAAAACTTCTTATCACTTCTGCCCCCAACACCTTAAGGACTCTTTCAAACCACCAATAACCACTGCCTCAACTAGATGAACATGATTTTTTTTGTAGGCTCAAATTACTACCAGGAAAGGTTTCCACACCAACCATGTTTCAATAGGAAAACATTTGTGAATATCCATTGCCACTTCTGTGAACATGAGACCATTGAACCTTGTGCTAGTGGCAGAGGATAACCAAGGTCTACAACGCCTGAGGAAGAAGAGCAGAGAATGGATATATTGCTTGATACTTTTGAAAGCATCACTTGACAATTGGCAAGGCAAGTGGCTATTCCTCATTCAAAAGTCTGGAGTGCATTGTGAGAACAACAGTTGCACCCATATCATCTACAACATGTACAGATGTTCTAACCAGGTGATTATCCCACACAAGTTGTGTTCTATCAATGGTTCTTACAACAATACAATGCAATTTCAAACTTTCCTGCTTTTGTTATCTTCACAGATAAAGCACAGGATGGAATAGTCAACTTCCACACTCAGTGTGTATGGGCAAAGGGAATTCCACATGCAGTCATCACCTGGGCTGGTGTGGTTGGTGTAGATTATTAGGACTTCATGTACTTCCAAACAGGCTTATAGGTGATGTGCGTAAGCATTTCCTGAAAAACAACATGCCAGATTTCGTGGACTATGTTCCACTGATCACTCGTCAACAACTGCACTTCATGCATGATGGTGCTTCAGAAGTCACACAGCCCGCAGGTACGTAGATCAAAGGTTTACTGGTCAGTGGATAGGAAGAAGTGGATCAATTGCATAGCCTCCATGCTCACTGGACATAAACCCCTAGGATTTCTACCTGTGGGCCATTTGAAAGGACTGGTGTATTTGTCTCCTTTTCATGATGTGGACACTCTCTGCAACCAAATTGTAGCATGGTGAAAGACAATACAAAGCATACCAGAAATTTGGGAGCATGTTTGCATGTCCATGAGATGTTGACGTGATGCCTAAATTAGGGCAGAGGGTGCACATTATTATGCTTGTCATTTCTACCAGGAAAGGTTTCCACACCAACCATGTTTCAATAGGAAAACATTTGTGAATATCCATTGCCACTTCTGTGAACATGAGACCATTGAACCTTGTGCTAGTGGCAGAGGATAACCAAGGTCTACAATGCCTGAGGAAGAAGAGCAGAGAATGGATATATTGTTTGATACTTTTGAAAGCATCACCTGAAAGTTGGCAAGGCAAGTGTCTATTCCTCATTCAAATGTCTGGAGTGCATTGTGAGAACAACAGTTGTATTCATATCATCTACAACATGTACAGATGTTCTAACCAGGTGATTATCCCACACAAGTTGTGTTCTATCCATGATTCTTACAACAATACAATGCAATTTCAAACTTTCCTGCTTTTGTTATCTTCACAGATAAAGCCCAGTTTACACAGGATGGAATAGTCAGCATCCACAATCAGTAACAGTTGACAATTTTTCTTCATGTGAAAAAATGAAAGCAACTGAAATGTTCTACAAAAGAATGCTGCAGATATCATGGATTGAACATGTGAGCAACGATGAGGTTTTGGAAAGGATGGAAACAAAAAGGAAATTAATACTAAGCATCAGGAAGAGACAGCTAAAGTTCCTGGGACATGCAATGAGGAAAGAGGTCTTGGAGAACTTAATTCTAACAGGCCAGATAGAAGGAAAAAGAGACAGGGTAAAGCAGCAGATAACATATTTGAAGGGCCTGATCCAGTGGCTGACAAAACGAGGGTTGTGTGATGTAACAGGAGAAAGCGTGCTAAGAGCCACCAGGGATAGGGTGACTTAGAAAGCCATGATTGCCTACATCCTGAAAGGACAGGGAAAATAGATGAGGAGGAGTTTTATAAAAAGAGGTAGAAGGCTAATAAGTCAATAGTTGGAAGAATGCTGCGGATATCATGGATTGAACATGTGAGCAATGATGAGGTTTTGGAAAGGATGGAAACAAAAAGGAAATTAAAACTAAGCATCAGGAAGAGACAGCTAAAGTTCCTGGGACATGCAATGAGGAAAGAGGGCTTGGAGAACCTGATACTAACAGGCCAGATAGAAGGAAAAAGAGACAGGGGAAAGCAGTAGATAACATATTTGAAGCACTTGATCAGGTGGATGACAGAACAAGGGTTGTGTGGTGTAACAGGAGAAAGCATGCTAAGAGCCACCAGAGATAGGGAGACACGAAAAGCCATGATTGCCTAAGTTCTGAAAGGACAGGGCACATAGAAGAAGAAAGCTAGGATATATAAGAATAAAAGTAATAAGAAAGTATCTGTCCCTTGTGCATTCTCGGCAGCATCATTTAACTGCTTTTCAAAAGCAACTATAAAAATTAAAGCAGGCAGAATTTGTGTCAATGCTTTTATTGACACAGACAACACAGAAAATTTTATTGATGCAGGCATCATGAAGTGAAACTGTTGGAAAGCTTTTCTTGCTCCGGCCAAGTAGCCATAGCAAACTTTGCCGTATTATCTCATCTAATTAGATACTGTCATGTAGACCCAAATTTAAAGAGACCTCATACTATGGGGTAAAATTCTTAATGAGGAAGAACCTCTGTTGAAACACAGTACTTGAACATAACTTCCTTTAACAACACTCTTGTGTTGAGATATCATTCAGTGGATCCAAATCATTCCTAAAAATATGTGAACTAATGATAATTAACGTCTTACCTGTCACTCTTTACCAACTTAACTCCTGATTTTAAACCAATAGCTACAATTCAAGATAGTACACAAAGGCAGTCAAGCAGTTTATTGATACAGAAATTATAAAAAAAGAATCATAGAACAGAGCCTTTCTCTATGGAGAGCATAAGTCCTTGAAGTATCCTCAGAAAATCACAAAAAAATGGTTATCAGACTGTTAATGAGTTCACCCTGCTGGATGTATATGAATTTACTCTTTAATATTTTGAGATATTTTTAGTGTAATTTTGGTAAATAGTTTTGTTAAAATCATATGTGTATGTGTCATTTTCATTTTTAAGCAATTTAGACAACAATTAATCTATAGGACCCTGTATATTTGTGTGTGTTTACCATCATAATAAATTTTTGTGTTTACCTTTATAATAGATACTTGTTTTTAATTACTTGTCTGTTTACCTTCTGTTTACCTCCATGATATATTACTGTGTGTTTACTTTCATAATATATCCATGTGTGTTTATCTTCCTTGCAATATTCACATCAATAAACACAATACTGACAACAAAGTAAAAATTTCTCAATATCAGTCAGTCAGTTAAGTGCCATACGTGATACATACTTGGGTGATCATGTCTTAAAAGAGACATGACTGACTGGGCAAAAGATTATCACACAGTAGGTTGCCATTGCTTTTTGCAGTAGACTGGTTACCAAGGCTATAGAACCCAATCTGTCCTGTTATTTAACCCATAACTTTGTGCATAAGTGAATGCAACGGATTCAACTGGAATTCAAACTCAGCTCTCCAATTTCTCATTCGGAGCCAATATTCACTGCACTACAACATGCATCTCTATATCAGCTTTCTAATTAATCTATAAAAAAGAGCATTGACATTGTAAATAACTTGTTTAGATTTAATTTTTGTGAATTTTTGTTGGATTCTTTACTTTGTTTGTTTTTTTCCATGAAAAGCAGGTTATCCTATTCTTTGAGTGCTAGATAGGATAAGAATTAATTTGTATAGAGATAAGAATTTTTTAAAAAATTGAGTTTTTACAACTTCATTAATGAACTTTGCTTATCTCTCCAAGAATGCCAACTATCCAAGCATCTTCCTTCGGTATAATATAACTACAGATTTATATTTTTTTAAAATAAGGATTAACAACTTCTTTTTATTCTGCTCCATGTGATATTACATCCTTTACTCTTTTTTTTTTTTTTTTCAAAGAATAAAAACATGAAATAATATGGCATTCTGGATTGTCACCATTATTGGAATTTCCATATAAGTGATAAATGAGGAAACTGGAAATGCCAGTTTTGAGCAGTTCCAGTCCCCTCTAAGGAAAGTTGCTAAACTTGTCATCTAGTAACCTTGTTTTTAGAACATTTCAACTCTCATTATAAAACCTCCAATGGCAGTAATGGCATTTACTGATAAAGTATTTATTGATTAAATTTCTATATTCACACAAAGAGAAATAGAAGAGGAAAAATGACAAAGATTAAAGACTAGAGAAAAATTTCTGAACAAACTGCAACTCAAACAAATATTATAAAAAGCCTGAGAGTGATATACCATGATCATGAGTTCTATGACTCCTCAGAGTTTAAAGGTATCACAGTACCATAGCTACAGCTGCAATAGAAGTGGTTTATCTTGGGCAAGATAGCCTGAGCTCAACCCTCTCCAGGCTGGTTTTGAATTCAGAGTTTTTCTTGCCACCCAAGGATATAGAACTTAATCTATTTTGATATTTATGCATAGGTGGGGGAGAAGAGATAAGTAAGAACCTCTGAAGGGTAACCAAGTGAATGTAACAAATTTGACTGGAATCCAAACTCAGCTTTCCAACTCATCAGTCTGAACCTCTATCCATTACTCCACTGTGCCTCCTTAATTACAATCTTCTTTCTTCTTCTTTAACCTCAGAAGGAGTCCTTGGGGCACTGACGTGTCTACCATTCTCCTCCATCTGTCATGGTTGTGTATCAGAGCCTGAGTCTCCGCAATTGATTTTTCAGTGTGCTTCATTATATGGTGTGTCCTAGGTGTTTTAAATCAAGAGAGTTCATCTCTTTCCAGGTTAGATAACAGCCAATATTCTTTAACTAGGTGACTCATCTTGGTCATAAATATGTGGCCATTATAAACCCTTCCACCCTGATTGGTGACCAGAGTTGAGGAGGTGTAAACATCAATTGCAAGAAGATGGAGGAAAGCATGATTTTTAGCAAATGGAACATCCTAAGATGCAATTTCAAATTGAAGATACCAAAATCAAACACAAGTACAACAATTCAAATATCTGAGGAGCATTTTAACAGAGGGTTGAAAGTGTGACACTGAAATCTGTAAATGTAATGGGATCATCATCATCATTCTGCAGCCTCGGCCGAGATTCAAAATTTTGTCAATAGCTGAATACTTGATGCTTCGCTAGAGCTACGAAGGATGTTTTTATCATGACACCATCACTAGATAGGTTGCCTACCATGGCTTAAGAGAGGCCCATTCACTCTCATTGAGAGAAGGATATCCCACACCAGTTTCCCAACCTGGTATTTTTTACAACCTTGAGGTAAAAAAAAGATATTATACACAAACTACTGCTTGTGGAAAACAGTAATTTTTAAAAGTTTTTTTTTTATTATTATAACATCAGTAGCAACGCCTGTTCCTCTTTGGTCATTAAAAATATTATACATAAACTACTACTCATAGAAAACAGTGATTTTTGAAAGGATTTTTTTATTATTATAACGTCAGTAGCAACACCTATTCCTTTTTGATCATTAAAAATATCATACATAAACTACTGCTTGTAGAAAACAGTAATTTTTGAAAGGATTTTTTTTTTCTTATTATAATGTCGAGTGCAACGCCTGTTCCTCTTTGCTCATTACAAATATTATACATAAACTACTACTTGTAGAAAACAGTAATTTTTGAAAGGATTTTTTTTTCTTATTATAATGTCAGTAGCAACGTCTATTCCTTTTTGGTCATTAAAGATATTATACATAAACTACTGCTCATAGAAAACAGTAATTTTTGAAAGGATTTTTTTTTTCTTATTATAACGTTGGTAGCAACACCTGTTCCTCTTTGGTCATTAAAGATATTATACATAAACTACTGCTGGTAGAAAACAGTAATTTTTGAAAGAATTTTTTTATTATTATTATAACGTCAATAGCAACACCTGTTCCTCTTTGGTCATTAAAGATATTATACATATACAACTGCTTGTAGAAAACAGTAATTTTTGAAAGGAATTTCTTTTTCTTATTATAACGTCGGTAGCAACGCCTATAATGGGATAGCAAAAGATGCTTTCCAAAATAAAGAAAAGAGAACTGAACTGATATGTAATATCAGTCCTCCTATATGGCAGTGAATGCTGGTCAATCTCCATATAAATAAGGGAGAGACTTGAAGCAACAAAAATGTAGTTCTGCAGAAGGATGCTGAGAATACCATGGACCTAATATGTGAGCGATGGCAAAATTTTACAGAAAATGAAAACAAAAATTACACTTAAACTTAACATTAGCATGAAACAGTTGAAATTTCTAGGGTAAATAATGAGAAAAGAAGGTGATATATCCCGTGAGGGGATAATCAGGGAAAAGAATAGTGCAAGAATAATAATTAACACTGAAATATATGTATAGGGATTTATTATACCACAGTACAATAAACCAATAAACAATACACGAACACCAACAAATAGTAACAGGTATAACAATCAAGTAGACAAGGTCTCTGTTTAGGACATATGCATCTGTCTAGTGACGTATGCTTCCGTCTAGTGACGTACGCTCTTGTCTAGTGACGTATGCTCTCGTCTAGTGACGTATGCTCTTGTCTAGTGACGATGACTCTGTAGTTCGCTCTAGTCACAGTCTTTTATAGACCAGACCATATCCATTCCGGGGTAGGACGGGATATTCCTCTACAACAGAAGGCTTGAAAAATTTGATGCAAGAAAGTCTGAAAGCAAGATAGACAAAGGAAAACAACATATAACTTACCTAGAAAGCTTGGGTAAATGGATAGTAAAACAATAGTGATTTACCAACTATCTTCCATTCGATCTGTGGAGAGAACTGTCTATCTTTTAATTCCTAGAAATATTTAGATAGAGCTGTCTGGGATTTAAGGTGGGGCCTAGAGAAGGAATATTTATGATTTCAAAATATGCTTTTCTTTCTTTATTATATTCCTTAGGAAAAAGAGTATGACTTTTTCAGACATGCATATACCTCCAACTGGACAGTTATCCTTAATTCTACAGTTACAAGTGGATTGATATTTATTTGGTGATTATTATAAAAATTGTCTAGTATTTTCTCATTATGAGAATTAATGATACTGTGGATATTGCTAGTACAAGAAAAAATAGTTTTTAATATTTTTCTATTAAAGATCTTACTTGGTAGGTTGCTAAAATTATATAAAACAAATATATATAAAAAATAAGAGGAAAACTGTAAATAGAGGAACAATGTTTAGGAGAGATAACAAAAACACAATATCTCTTAAGAGCTACAAAGGACAGGAAATTGTGGAGAGCCATGATTGCCTGTGTCCTGATGAGACATGGTACATAGAAGAAGTTAAGCATTATCCACTGAAAGTTATACAGGGAAATTTTGGTCATAAATAGCTCATGCTACAAACTCAACTTTCCTAAGCTTTGCTATTAAGAGCATTCAGTGAGAACCAAATTCCTAAGCTTTGATATTAAGAGCATTCAGTGAAGAACAAATTCCTAAGCTTTGCTATTAAGAGCATTCAGTGAGGACCAAATTCCTAAGCTTTGTTATTAAGAGCATTCAGTGAGGACCAAATTCCTAAGCTTTGTTATTAAGAGCATTCAGTGAGGACCAAATTCCTAAGCTTTGCTATTAAGAGCATTCAGTGAGGACCAAATTCCTAAGCTTTGCTATTAAGAGCATTCAGTGAGGACCAAATTCCTAAGTTTTGTTATTAAGAGCATTCAGTGAGGATCAAATTCCTAAGTTTTGCTATTAAGAGCATTCAGTGAGGACCAAATTCCTAAGCTTTGTTATTAAGAGCATTCAGTGAGGACCAAATTCCTAAGCTTTGTTATTAAGAGCATTCAGTGAGGACCAAATTCCTAAGCTTTGTTATTAAGAGCATTCAGTGAGGACCAAATTCCTAAGCTTTGCTATTAAGAGCATTCAGTGAGGACCAAATTCCTAAGCTTTGTTTTATTAAGAGCATTCAGTGAGGACCAAATTCCTAAGTTTTGTTATTAAGAGCATTCAGTGAGGATCAAATTCCTAAGCTTTGTTATTAAGAGCATTCAGTGAGGACCAAATTCCTAAGCTTTGTTATTAAGAGCATTCAGTGAGGAGCAAATTCCTAAGCTTTGCTATTAAGAGCATTCAGTAAGGACCAAATTCCTAAGCTTTGTTATTAAGAGCATTCAGTGAGGACCAAATTCCTAAGCATTTGCTTATTAAGAGCATTCAAGTGAGGACCAAATTCCTAAGCTTTGCTAGTAAGAGCATTCAGTGAGGACCAAATTCCTAAGCTTTGATATTAAGAGTATTCAGTGAGGACCAAACTCCTAAGCTTTGATATTAAGTATTCAGTGAGGACCAAACTTCCAAGCTTTGCTATTAAGAGCATTCAGTGAGGACCAAATTCCTAAGCTTTGCTATTAAGAGCATTCAGTGAGGACCAAATTCCTAAGCTTTGTTGTTAAGAGCATACAATGAGGACCAAATTCCTAAGCTTTGCTATTAAGAGCATTCAGTGAGGACCAAATTCCTAAGCTTTGATATTAAGAGCATTCATTGAGGACCAAATTCCTAAGCTTTGATGTTAAGAGCATTCACTGAGGACCAAATTCCTAAGCTTTGCGATTAAGAGCATTCAGTGAGGACCAAATTCCTAAGCTTCGTTATTAAGAGCATTCAGTGAGGACCAAATTCCTAAGCTTTGCTAGTAAGAGCATTCAGTGAGGACCAAATTCCTAAGCTTTGTTATTAAGAGCATTCAGTGAGGACCAAATTCCTAAGCTTTGCTATTAAGAGCATTCAGTGAGGACCAAATTCCTAAGCTTTGTTATTAAGAGCATTCAGTGAGGACCAAATTCCTAAGCTTTGCTATTAAGAGCATTCAGTGAGGACCAAATTCCTAAGCTTTGTTATTAAGAGCATTCAGTGAGGACCAAATTCCTAAGCTTTGCTATTAACATCATTCAATGAGGACCAAATTCCTAAGCTTTGTTATTAAGAGCATTCAGTGAGGACCAAATTCCTAAGCTTTGCTATTAAGAGCATTCAGTGAGGACCAAATTCCTAAGCTTTGCTATTAAGAGCATTCAGTGAGGACCAAATTCCTAAGCTTTGTTATTAAGAGCATTCAGTGAGGACCAAATTCCTAAGCTTTGTTATTAAGAGCATTCAGTGAGGACCAAATTCCTAAGCTTTGTTATTAAGAGCATTCAGTGAGGACCAAATTCCTAAGCTTTGGTATTAAGAGCATTCAGTGAGGACCAAATTCCTAAGCTTTGCTATTAAGAGCATTCAGTGAGGACCAAATTCCTAAGCTTTGTTATTAAGAGCATTCAGTAAGGACCAAATTCCTAAGCTTTGATATTAAGAGCATTCAGTGAGGACCAAATTCCTAAGCTTTGCTATTAAGAGCATTCAGTGAGGACCAAATTCCTAAGCTTTGTTATTAAGAGCATTCAGTGAGAACCAAATTCCTAAGCTGTGCTATTAAGAGCATTCAGTGAGGACCAAATTCCTAAGCTTTGATATTAAGAGTATTCAGTGAGGACCAAATTCCTAAGCTTTGCTATTAAGAGCATTCAGTGAGGAGCAAATTCCTAAGCTTTGATATTAAGAGCATTCAGTGAGGACCAAATTCCTAAGCTTTGCTATTAAGAGCATTCGGTGAGGACCAAATTCCTAAGCTTTGTTATTAAGAGCATTCAGTGAGGACCAAATTCCTAAGCTTTGCTATTAAGAGC
This sequence comes from Ascarosepion bandense, assembly GCA_037127315.1. Taxonomy (NCBI): domain Eukaryota; kingdom Metazoa; phylum Mollusca; class Cephalopoda; order Sepiida; family Sepiidae; genus Ascarosepion; species Ascarosepion bandense. The sequence goes on along the minus strand of JBBBDQ010001007.1, from coordinate 897,781 downwards.
ATTCATTGAGGACCAAATTCCTAAGCTTTGATATTAAGAGCATTCATTGAGGACCAAATTCCTAAGCTTTGATATTAAGAGCATTCAGTGAGGACCAAATTCCTAAGCTTTGCTATTAAGAGCATTCAGTGAGGACCAAATTCCTAAGCTTTGTTATTAAAAGCATTCAGTGAGGACCAAATTCCTAAGCTATGTTATTAAGAGCATTCAGTGAGGACCAAATTCCTAAGCTTTGTTATTAAGAGCATTCAGTGAGGACCAAATTCCTAAGCTTTGCTATTAAGAGCATTCATTGAGGACCAAATTCCTAACCTTTGATATTAAGAGCATTCATTGAGGACCAAATTCCTAAGCTTTGCTATTAAGAGTATTCAGTGAGGACCAAATTCCTAAGCTTTGATATTAAGAGTATTCAGTGAGGACCAAATTCCTAAGCTTTGCTATTAAGAGCATTCAGTGTGGACCAAATTCCTAAGCTTTGATATTAAGAGCATTCAGTGAGGACCAAATTCCTAAGATTTGCTATTAAGAGCATTCAGTGAGGACCAAATTCCTAAGCTTTGTTATTAAGAGCATTCAGTGAGGACCAAATTCCTAAGCTTTGCTATTAAGAGCATTCAGTGAGGACCAATTTCCTAAGCTTTGTTATTAAGAGCATTCAGTGAGGATCAAATTCCTAAGCTTTGCTATTAAGAGCATTCAGTGAGGATCAAATTATAAGCTTTGTTATTAAGAGCATTCAGTGAGGACCAAATTCCTAAGCTTTGTTATTAAGAGCATTCAGTGAGGACCAAATTCCTAAGCTTTGTTATTAAGAGCATTCAGTGAGGATCAAATTCCTAAGCTTTGCTATTAAGAGTATTCAGTGTGGACCAAATTCCCAAGCTTTGCTATTAAGAGCATTCAGTGAGGACCAAATTCCTAAGCTTTGCTATTAAGAGCATTCAGTGAGGATCAAATTTTTAAGCTTTGTTATTAAGAGCATTCAGTGAGGACCAAATTCTCTGTATTGTTGTAGTTTGCCACACTATGCCACTAACCATTAACCCATGGCAAAGTACTCTACTCATCTTCTTTTCTTTGTCTCTCAATCCATCCTAGATTTATATAACACTGGGATTAACACTGAGAGTTGACAGTGTATTTTTTTATTTTACATATGTTCTATCCTTGATATTATGAACTTTCACCCATAAATATAGCTTCTTTTTTTTTCGTCATTTCACACTAAGCAAAGCGGGATTGCCATTAGTGTGCAGGTCTTCTTCTTTCTTATTTATATGCCGTATCTCTTCAGGACGAAAGCAATCATGGATTTCCACTTGCCTCTCTTGGCATCTCTCCCAATCCCAGCTCTGCCATTCATTTGCTCAGGCCTATCAAGTATGTCTTGCACTGCTTTCCCCTGTCTCTCTTTCTCTCTATCCATCCTGTAAGTATTAAATTCTTTAAACCCACCTTCTTCATTACATGTCCCAGAAACCTCAGCTAACTCTTTCTGATGCTAAGTATAAGTTTTCTTCTGGTTTGAATAACTCTCCAACACCTTTTTGTTACTCACGTGCTTTGTCCTTGGTATCCTCAGCATCCTTCTGTAGAACCACATTTCTGTTGCTTCAAGCCTCTCCTTCATCCTTAAAGAGATTATCCGACATTCGTTGCCATATAGAAGGACAGATATTACATAGCAGTCTAGCACTCTTTTCTTATATTCCAATGATACCTAGTTGTCTCTAAGTACTTTGGTTAGCTTTTGGAATGCTTCCTTGGCCATGTCAATGCATCTTCGGATCTCAGTGTTTTACCTTCCATCCTCTGTCAGGTATTTAAGTTTATTTATCTGTTTTATTATAGTTTCCCTGGCCTATAGATACCATTTTGGAGTTTCCTTTTTGCTGATGACTATGCATTCAGTTTTCTTGAAGTTTATGTTCAGTCTTTTCTTCTCGCTTTCTCTTGCTACCTTCGGTAGGAGGTCCGGCATTTTCTTTCTGTATCTGCTATCAGCACTGTGTACAGGGTATGCTGAAAAGTTCTCAGATTGATTAACTTTTCAAAATCTAACTAAATGATCAAACATCAAAATTTGTTTTGGAGCCCTTGCTTTTTTAGAGTAAGAAGTTTTCAACATATCCAGATAGGTGCATCAACAGAAAACTAGAATTTGAATGCACTTTTAGTACTTAAAAAATTAAATATTTTAAATTTCATATATTTACTTTTTATGCTTTTTTTCCATACTGATTGAAATTCATTTTTTTTTTCAAAATTGTAAAATTTTCTTATAATCTATCTATCTATCTATCTATCTATCTATCTAGATAGATAGATAGATAGATAGATAGATAGATAGATAGATAGATAGATAGATAGATAGATTGGATTTTGAGAAGTAAATTAAGCTGGGAACTTTTCAGTACACCTTCTGGTAATTAAATAAATAGATATATATAAGCTTTCTTTATTTTCACATGTATAAGGCTGAGGCAGATGTATATTTCATGCCAGTGTTCCTGGCTGACATTTAAACACAGGCAAAAAATGAAATTGTAGATGTTAATTTTCAAGCCAAGAATACTTTGCCTACTGCTGCTTTTGATTTAGTCTTGTACCAGACTATGCTAAGATTGAATGGTCTTACTCAAAATAGTTCAGGAGAAAATACACACACAAAAAAAGCATTTCTTTGTATTTCTATTACAGATGTGAGAAAGATTCTTTTCTCACCAGGAGACTCTTTTACATCCAAATAAATGAATGAATAATTTAATAACAATAATAATAATCCATACTTTTCAATAAGTAAAAATGTGATTGGCTGGGGCATATCGTTGTATGAACTGTGCAAATTGTCTTACAAATAATGATAACGCCTATCATTATCATTTTATTGAACCAGAGTTGAGTTCCTTCTTTTCATTTGACCCTCTCCACCCAAGAAAAAAATAATAATTTAATGAAGAATAAATAAAATCATTAATGGATACGATTAATACAGAATATGAAAAATTGTAATAAATATTTGTTAAAAAAAAAAGGCAACAAAAGAAAACATTATCTGCTCTGCAGCAATAAACTAATGAGTATGATAAAAGGGAAAAATAAGATGTCGAGTGGGGGAAACTGATACAGACAAAGCTTTAGAACTGTTTTTTGTTCCATCAGAAGCCTTTAGTTATTCTTTTTTTCAGCTTTTTTCCATTTTTATAGTTATTTTATAATAATTTACTTTTTACACACTTTACTTTTTTTAAATAATTTATGTATTTAATAATTTACAGATTATTATTGCAGATGTATTCTCCATTATTATTATTGCTATTACTATTATCAGTATTATTGTTATTATTGTTATTATTACTATTATCATTATTATTATTATTATTATTATTATTATTATTATTACTTGCAGAAAAAGCAGCTGTCTATCCACCCCATAATATATATAAAATTTATGAAACAGTATCATTGAGATTTTTATTCCCTACACATCTAAACTTATATATAAATGGAACTTTGTCTGTGTGTGTGTGTGTGTGTGTGTGTGTGTGTGTGTGTGTGTGTGTGTGTCCATTACATATACACTCCAAAACAGCCCAATCGATTTTCTTGAAAATTTACACAGTTGTACTATAAGCATCTGCGAGTATTCTTAGCTAGGTTTTGTGTCGAGGTACCCCCGATAAATATTGAAAATCGATAATAAAAAAAATCAGGTTATAGAAGGAATGGTCCGATTTTAATCAAATTTGATAGACTCATAGATAAAGACATAAGAAATGATATTCAGAAGTTTCAAGCCTGCAGTTCTTACAATAGTGCAGAAAATTGATAATATATATATAAAAGCTTTCATTACACCCAAGCAACGTCAGGCTATACTGCTAGTATATAAAATTTATGAAACACTATTATTGAGATTTTTTTCACTACACATATTACATATATAACAGGTAGGTATTATTAAATTTATCCATCAAAACTTTCATTCCTTCGGATGATTACATATCTGAGAGGATTTATTAAACTGATTCATTAAAACTTCATTCCTTCTTATGATTACATATCTGAGAGGATTTATTAAACTGATTCATTAAAACTTCATTCCTTCTGATGATTACATATCTGAGAGGATTTATTAAACTGATTCATTAAAACTTCATTCCTTCTGATGATTACATATCTGAGAGGAATTATTAAACTAATCCATCAAACCTTTCATATCACTATTGTGTTTTAACACCAACCTCATTTGAAACCCCCACTTAAAAAAGGGCAGAAGAACTCTTGAGGGGTCTACAGCCAGACTGAGAGGTCAACAGGAAACCACTCCACTATAAATCCCAAAAATAATCATGGATATGTACTGACAAATTTATAAAACCTAATGGCATGAATGGGGTTAGGTCTAACAGAATTGCTTCTTTATCCAGTAAGGAGTGACATGAGCAACAGGTGACACCTGATTGTCAGCCAGCAACTGTTAGCATAAATGGCTTAAATGGTATGCAATACCTCAGAACTGATCCCTTGCCCTAAGTAAAACAATATGAGTGACAGGTATCACCGGGATGCTATTCTGCAACTCTTTGCACCAAACAAAGAATAACACTCAGGACATTGAACATCGGAATGTTAAACAACTGTGGTTAACACGAAAATGTAAAGCAGGAGATGATTTTTTTTTTAATCATTTCACCCCAAGCAAGGCATTCCACTGCCATTATAGCGCATGGGGTTACATAGGGGAAGGTGCTGAGAGAGCAATTAAATATAGGAAATGTCAAAAGGAGGGTGATAGACAAGTAAGGAGGTACATAGGAAGAGTGTTTGAAAGAATGGATGCGAGTTAGTGTGTTAGAAGGTGTCTATTGACCTTACATTTAAACTCCTGGAGATTGTAGCTGTCGGGGAAGCAAGCATATAGAGGGGAATTCCACAACCAGGAAGTGTGAGAAAAGAAGCTGTTGGAGTAGAAATTGCAGTTACATTTTATCGGTTTCACTGTAAATGGGTGGGACCTAGTTGCTAATCTAGTATCTCGTGCAAATTCGTACCTAGGGGGCACCAGTGATCTAAGTTCATCGGAGCAGAAGTAAGTATTTATAGAAGAGGCACAGGGAAGCCACGTCATGCTGGTGAGAGAGTGACTGCAGCCAGTCTGCCAAGTCGGTATCAATCACATTACAGATTCTCCATTGTATTTTGTTTAATTTAAGCTGAAATTTCCTGGCAGGGATAAAAGCATCGATGCCAGCCTTAACCCAGGAGGAGACCTCGGATGCACAGTCTTCAACAGGAAGACTAAAAACGTTGTTCCAAGGGACGTTACAGAGGAAGTCACGGAACGAATCCCAGTCTATCCACATGTTAGGTATATGTGAAACTATGTGGCCAAACAACAGACATTTTGTCAGTGACAACCATAGAATCATAAATGCAGATGATGAAAATAATGAGAAAGGGGTCAACTTGATACTGGATCAAGACATGAAGAAATGCCTTCTGGGATACTAGCAGTTATCTGAAAGAATTTTTGTGGTTAAAGTGAAAGGAAAGCCATTCTCTATAATTGTTAGAGTCATTTTATATACATACAGCACAAAGTATTGAGTAGGAAATTCAATACTTCTAGTCCATGCTGAGTAATACCAAGGAATCCAGTGCAAACCACAAGAAATTTTAATTATCCTGGGAGACCTGAATGTCCAAGTAGGCAAAGAGAGAGAAAGAGTGAAATGGTTGACAGTTTTAAACTAGGAAACCGCAATGATCAGAGAGAAATGGATTTAATAGCGTGCAACAAATGACCAGGATATATACAATACCTGTTTTCGAGTATACCCAAGACAATTATGAACATGGAGAAGCCCAGGAGGAGAAACAAAAAACCAAATCAATTATATAACTATCAACAAGAGATTCAGGAATGCAGTTGTTCATTGCAAAATCTACCCAAGTGTCATCTTCTGGGTAAAGAAAGGATGAAACTTCAAAGATTGAAGAAGTCTAATGCAGCACCCAGACTGGAATATAACACTCATGAATGACTCAGACCTGCAAAAAAAATATACAGTGTGAAAAAATACAAACTACATGGTACAAATTGGAAGTGGAAACTTGAAATGGGACACATGAAAAGAAGCTCTAGTGCCATCAGCAAAGAACATCATCCCAGAGGAGAACAAACATAAAAATACAAACAAGTGGGTCACAGATGAGATTCTTGACATGATGCAAAAGAGACAGAAAACAATGCCAAGACATGAAACAGGATACAGAAAATACAAGGAAATAAGGAACAAATGCAGCCAGGCTAAAGAAGACTGGCTCAATGAAAAATGTACAGCCATCCGCCCGTGTATTGAATATTGCTGCCATATCTGGTCGGGTGCCCCTGCTGCTCTCCTTGGGCTTCTTGACAAAATACAAAGGAGGATCTGTAACGTGGTTGATACTAACTTGGCAGACCGGCTGCAGCCGCTCTCACACCGGCATGATGTAGCTTCCCTGTGCCTCTTCTACAAGTACTTTCATGGCTTCTGCTCCGATGAGCTTAGATCACTGGTGCCGCCCAAGCACGAATTTACACGAGATACTAGATTAGCAACTAGGTCCCACCCTTTTACAGTTAAACAAATAAGATGTAACCGTAAATTCTACTCCAACAGCTTCTTTTCTCGCGCTTCCCGCCTGTGGAACTCCCTTCCACAAGTCTGCTTTCCCGACAGTTACAATCTCCAGGTGTTTAAATGTAGGGTCAATAGACACCTCCTATCACACTAACTACCAATTATTCTCAGAACATTCTCATCTACCCAACCCTCATTCTCGGTATCCTCACCCGCCTATCACCCACCCTCTGTTATTTCCTATATTTAACCAGCCTTTCTCCTCTCTACGTAGCCCCCTGCACAGTAGTGGCAGTGAAATGCCTTGCTCGGGGTGAAACGCTTATAAAAAAAAAAAAAAAAAAAAAAAAAAAAAAAAATAGAGAGATTGATTACAACAAATAAAAGAGATATGCATAAAAAAATAAGAGAATTGACAGGACAAAAGACATGCTCTGCAATAGGATGCATAAAATCCACAAACAGAATGCTCATAGTAGATAAAAGAAATGGGATGAATATATCAGAAATCACTTCCACAACAAGAGAGAGCAACTGGTCATAAACAAAAGTATTGACAGACCAGAAATATTAAAAACTGAAGTGGAAACTTCACTGGCCAAATCAAACAGAAACAAAGTAGCAGGACTATATGGTATTGTAATAGAGATGCTGACAGCCTTAGACAATTTCAGCATAGACAAGGTCACAGAAATAATAAATGAAATTTACAACAGTGGCAATTTACCAGAAGACCTAAGCAGATCAATTTTCATAGCACTGGCTAAGAAACCAAATGCAAACGAATATGAACTCCACTGAACAATCAGCTTAATGAAGCCGAATAATAAAACTCTTGATCTGAATTCTGATGAATAGATTGCACAGCAAAATCAGAATAGAGATAAGACAAGATCAGTGCAAGTTCATCAAGAACACCAGAACAAGGAACATGATATCAATGCTCAGAATGTTATCAGAAAGAGCAATACAAATGCAGAAGGACATGTACCTGTGTTTTATAGACTTCATAAAAGCTTTTGACAAAGTACGCTACAAAAAGACTTGATAGAGATACTTGGCAACCTCAATATATTCAGGAAAGCCATTAGAATAATCAAGAACATATACAGTCAGCATGCATACAAACAGAAAATGAGTTCAGCAGATATACAAAAATAGAAAGAATTATAAGACAAGGATGTGTCTTCTCACCAGATCTGTTCACCCTATACAGTAAAGCAATTCTAAGAGAACTAAAAGTTCTTCCAGCATTTCTGTTATTCATAGCCACAATCTTAATGATAAAAGATATGCAGATGACACAGTGCTAATAGCAGACATGGAAAGGAAACTACAAGGACCTCCTACAGAATGTAGCAAAGGAAAGCAAGAAGAAAAGACTAACCATAAATGACAAGAAATTGAAGGGACTCAGCACATAAAAGAAAGAAGATATATTGGTGGGAATCTATTTGCTTCCTTATCACTTCCCACTGCCTGCTAAGCTTTGTCGCTGTCATCTTGCGGCCATTGGACCGAGATAGAACTCACTACACCCCTCCAGTATTCTCTGTGCATTTGGAACCCTGGCACAGTTTGCAGCGAAATTCATAATCTTGTCAAATAGCTGAATACTTGATGCTTCACCAGGGCTACCAAGAGTGTTTTTATTGTGACACCAACACTAGATAGGTTGCCTCCAGGCCCCATCCTGTTATTTAACCCATAACTGGAGGGAAGTGATGGATTAATACCTTTCCCAAGGGTACCAGTGCTGAAGTGAATGCAAGGTACTCAACTGGAATTCTAACTCGGCTCACCGATTTCTCTTTCTGAGCCAATATCCACTGCACCACAATGCACATCCGTCACTGAACGCTTACAGCACCTGGTATTCCCAAGTGATCAACCATCTAAGTACAGACCAGGCTCAACATTGCTTAACTTTGGTGATCGAAAGAGAACCAGTGTATTCAACGTGATATTCCACAATCTTAAGTCATCTTGGAAACTGATAACATAAAAATATTTTAGGCCAAATTCTTAATGTATTGCCTTCCCCTCCAAACAGTCACATCTATTCTAATATAATTTTAATATTTAATTTCCAACATTTGACTATTATGTTTTTGATTGTTTCCTTGTTATTTATGTTTACTCTGCATTTAATATTCGCTTGTGTTCTATTTATCCTGTTTTTTTTTTGTTTTTTTTTGTATAATTGGTTCTTGTGAGACTTCAAAATTATTTAAACTCACTTTCAACTTGAAATTCATTAGAGCATCTAAAATTTGATATGGGAAAGTGAGCTGTGATGAAAATCAAAGATTAATTGAAATACCCTCACATACTTGATTGAGTTTACTTTAATCAAGTAAAAAAAAAAAAAGAAATTTGACTTCTAGTTTCACATAATTTATCTCCAAGATTATATATTACTGAAATCATAAAAAAGGCTTATCAAAGAATAGATATTATTAAACTAATACCAAAATATATAAAAAATTTCTTTTTTCATTGCCTTTATTCAACCAGTACTCAAATATGGGGATGTTATTTGGACCTCAAACTACTGAAAAGATATTGACATATTGCAATCTACTCAAGACAAGTGCCTCAGCCTAGCTACAGGTCAAACCAAGCTACTATCTCTCTAAGTCAGGATGCCAGTTGTGGGAGGTATACAAAATTCTGAATAGCTATTATAGAATGGAAGTGATTTTTTCAAAGTTAACAGAAGGATGCATGGTCACTTGCACAAATTGAAGAAACAGCACTCAAAAACATGGTCCAGCTTCTTTGCTCTGAGGGTGATAGACTGATGAAACTATTTAGCTAGTAAGGTTATGAACACACCAATGCTAGATATTTGCAAGAATCTGAGGATGCTGCTCAAGACTAATTCTTATTGTTTGGATCAAATATTAAGAATGACACAGTTTCTCTATTTCAATTTCCACTGAAAAATGTTATCTACCATTCTTTTCATTTGAATTTGAAGTAACCAAATAATTTCCTATTCCCATGTCTGTGATCTCATTGAACTACAGTTGAAAAGGTAGACATTGCTTTACTTTACACTAAGAATCAAAAGAGTAGACAGAGATCCAGTTTGCTTGAGAATCCAAAAGTTAGACATACTTCATGTTTACGTGAAAGTCTAAAAAGCCACACATATACCCACTTTTCATGAAAGACATTGGTCAGGTTTATAATTAAATCAACAAGCATTCACCAGGAAGGTTGCCTCTTTTGAAGTGTTCTTATCTCTTCACAGGACATAATTTGCATATTTTTTTTTTTTTTAATCATCTCACCCCAAGCAAGGCATTCCACTGCCACTATTGCGCATGGGGTTACATAGGAGAAGGTAAAGAGAGAAAGGGTGGTTAGACATAGGGAATGTTAGGAGGAAGGTGACAGATGAGTAAGGATAGCGAGGATGAGGGTTGGGCAGATGGGAAGAGTGTTTGATAGAATGGAAGCAGGTTAGTGTGTTAGGAGGTGTCTATTGACCTTACATTTAAACTCCTGGAGATTGTAGCCATCGGGGAAGCAATCGTGTGGAAGAGAATATTATAAGCTTTTCTGGCAGAACAGATCATATTTCAGTATTGTTAGAATACAGTTCCTGCACAGCTCTCAGTGAATCACCATTTCCACCTAGTCATGCCTAATCTTGAATTTCTTGTGGATTCATTTGCTTATTATGTAGTTGGTATAATGGATAGTAGCTCAGAACAAGAAATCAAAGAACATAGTGCATGTTCCAGTTTAGTTTTCTACATTTCACTTATGTTCAAACTAGCAGTGTAGCCCAGCGTTGCTCAGGTGTAATGAAAGCTTTAAAACTAATCCATGGTCCTGGTGCTCAGACTCTTTGGTTGTTGGCACAAAAGACTAAAAAGCAATAGTTGTTTCCAATTAAAGCGAAACCGTAGACTGAAAGAAAAATGAATGGATGTAAGTCAAATTTTGATTTCCTGGTATCGATATCAAGTTTTTTTCATCGTAAACTGAATTTTGAAGGCTAAATAAGTCCTCTGAGTAAATGGTATCATGGCTGAGACTAAGAACTACAATTATATCTACTTAGAGCCAAACCTGAAGCAAAAACTAAAATAAAAGGGCTGAAAAAAATACAGACATACAGGCAGATAAACAGACACACACACAAACATCTTGTCTTTTATATATATATATTATCGATTTTCTGCACTATTGTAAGAACTGCAACCTTGAAATTTCTGAATATTGTTTCTTATGTCTTTGTCTTATGTCTTTGTCTTTGATTAAAATCAAACACAAAACCTAGCTAAGAACACTTGCAGTCGCTTATAGTACAACTGTGTAAATTTTCAAAAAAATCGGTTCAGCCATTTCGGATTCTATAGGTAATGGACACACACACACACACACACACACACACACACACACACACACACACACACACACACACACACATACACACACACATACACACACACAAACAGAGACAAAGTTCCATTTATAAATAAGTTTAGATACCCTTGGGAAAAGTTATGAATTCATCCCTTTCTCTCTCTCTCCAGCTATAGAGTAAATCGTAGTATTTGTATTTGTAAAGAATACTATCTCCCAAAAATATTGTTAATGTAATGTTCACTCACAAAAAAGTGAATTTTCTTACAGTTAAAAAAAATGTTTCAGCTTTAAATAACCCACAAAGGGTTGGTAAGCCATGAAGAACAAATCAATGATTGTCTCCTCTTCATTTCTCTGCATTTGCCATTCTCTTATTTTATACCAATCATGTTTTTTTCATATAATTGTTTCTCTAGGCATGGGGTGGGGGTGCAGTTAAGAGCAAACTTTCTCTTTCTATTTCTCCTAATAATTCTCATGCAGATTTATCTGTGAGTTCTTTAATTTATTTTCTGAAATTGTTTCTCTTCCCATTTTTAATTTCTTTTTTTATTGGTTTCCTCTTCATCCTTTTACTAGTTTTTGACTGTTGTCAATAGTCTTTACATTTTTTTATTCCCCTTCATTCTAAATAATTATTTCTACTACTACTACTACTACTACTACTACTACTACTATTGATGATATAAAATGAATGTCACTGGAAATTGTGTAACATTAAGTCCATGCAAATTTCCCATACTTTTCTCAGCATCATTAGAAAATGCTTAACTACTGTGGTCAGTTAATATTATTATTATTAATAATATTATTATTATTATCATTCACTTCATGACTATAATCATTTTTTTATTTATAATTTTTTAACCAATTCTTTTTTTATTTATCTTCTGTAATTTTACTTCCAACTTTTTTCCAAGCAGCTGGCTGACATTTTGTCCCAACTTTCATCATAAATTTGATTAATTTAATTATTTTCTCAACAAATTATGAAGGGTGACAGCTTTAGCTTTGTAAAATGTCCATATCTGAATAAATGTAGCAGGCATAGGCAAAACAGAAGGGGATATTGAAGGAACATTGTGTTGATAAATGTTGTCTGTGAAAGAGAAAGAACAGGTAATGAAAGAGAACACAGTCAAGCAAGTATGCATCATTTCTTGTAGATATCGAGGCATTTTATAGTTAGAAAGATCTATTATAAAAGCATCTGTGTGTTCATGTCTGAAATCAAGTGTGTAAGTTTTGAACACATCCATTGAAACAGAAACATATGTATTTTTGTGAGGATGGATCAATAAGTTTCTAACCTGACTGGTAATACTTATCTGATTGGTTGATTCATTCATTTCTTTATGGTTTATCAACCTTTACAGGTTATTTAAAGCTAAAAAACGTTTTTAAATTGTAAGAATTACCTTTTGAAATAATAATGATTTATTGATACTAATTAACCCTGAAAAGAGATGGATTCATGCCTTTCACAAGGGTATTTGCTCATAAGAGAATATAACAAACACAACTGGAATTAGAACTCAACTCTCAAATTAAAAATTCCAAGCCATTGTCCGTTACACCATCTGCACATCCAACCTTACAGCATCTGGTATTCACAAACAGTCACCCAACTTAGTACTAACCAGGCTTGATATGGCTTAACCTTAGAGCTTGTACTAGTGTACCATGACATGAGCCTTTTATACTATCAGCACATCCAAGCATACCTCACTGGTACTCCCAAACAGTCACTCATCAAGGTACTGATCAAGCTCAATGTTACTTAACTTTGGTGTTTGTATAGGAATTGGTGTGATATGACTGTAAGCATAATGCTTATCTGAACTTTGATGTGAAATGTTCATTTTATAATGTTTAATCTGCGGGATTAATATTAATCAATAGAATTCTTATTGTACAAAGGGGGAGGTTAAAAAAACTACTTTCTAAAATAGAACCAAATGAGCTACAATAAGAAATCACCCATGAATTAAATTCTTAGACAAGGAAAGAGATTATGGTAAAAAAAAAGAAATTAAATACTTTCTCGTATTTGAGAATGTATTTTTAAATGTTATTGATATATGTATCAAGTAAAATAGACAGATATATTGATAGAATTATTATTTAATAGAATGTATGATGTTTTTTTTTTTTATAATCGTTTCACCCCGAGCAAAGGCATTTCACTGCCACTGTTGCACAGGGGGTTACATAGAGTGGTGAGAAAGAATGGTTAGTGGTGAGAAAGGATGGTTAGATATAGGAAAAGTCAGAAGGTGGGTGATAGACAGGGTAAGGATACCGAGAATGAGGGTTGGGTAGATGGCGAGGGTGTTATGAGAATAGATGCAAGTTAGTGTGATAGGAGGTGTCTATTGACCTTATATTTAAACTCCTGGAGATTGTAGCTGTTGGGGAAGCAAGTATGTGGAAGGGAATTCCACAGGTGGGAAGTGTGAGAAAAGAAGCTGATGGAGTAGAAATTACGGTTACATCTTATCTGTTTTACTGTAAAAGGGTGGGACCTAGTTGCAAATCTAGTATCTCGTGTAAATTCATACCTAGGCAGCACCAATGATCTAAGTTCATCGGAGCAGAAGCCATGAAAGTATTTGCAGAAGAGACACAGGGAAGCCACATCACGCCGGTGAGAGAGTGGTTGCAGCTGGTCTGCCAAGTCAGTATCGATCACGTTACAGATTCTCCATTGTATTTTGTCAAGAAGCCCAAGGAGAGTAGCTGGGGCACCCGACCAGATGTGGCAGCAGTACTCAATACACAGGCAGATGGTAGATTTATCTATGTGTAGGATAGATTCAGGCAGGAAAAACTTCCGGGCCCTGCACAGAGAACCGACTTTCATAGCAGCGGATTTGGCAATGGATTCAATATAGTCATTCCATTTGAGGTCCGCCGAGAGTGTAAGGCCAAGGAGGCATAGTGTTTTACCTGTTCCATGCTAATGGGAGGTAGATGCGATTGTCTGTGGTGGTTAGTTGATAGCAGCTTCGTTTTAGAAGCATTGAAATTTACGAGCCATTTCCTACCCCAGGCCACTACGGATTGGAGGTCCTTTTCAAGCTCAGCAGTGAGGTTCACTTTGTTGCCCACACCAGGTTTTTGATCGAGGCAAGAGTAGATTGTGGTGTCATTGGCGTATATGCCTACTTGGGATCTAATGGCATTGGGGAGATCATTAATGTACATCAGAAAGAGCATGGGACCTAGGATAGAACCTTGAGGGATGCCCACGTTCGTATGGTAGTTTTGGGAGGCATGCCCATTTAATACTACCTTCAATGTGCGGTTAGAGAGGAATGACTGGATGAGATCAAACAAATGTCCAGTTATACCGTAGCTCCACAGTTTGCATAAAAGGCCAGCATGCCAGACTCTGTCGAACACTTTGGAGATATCCAAGACAACAGTTCGGGCTTCGATATTTTTGTCAAGAGCCTGGTATATGTACTCAGTAATGGTCGTTAGCATATCAGCAGTAGACCTGGTGAAGTGAAAACCATACTGTTTGTCCGAGAGAGAAGCCTGTGGGCCATGAGATGCTGAATCACCTCAGCATTGATAATGGCTTCAAAAACTTTGCTGAAGATTGGAAGGAGACTGATAGGGTGGTAATTGGCGGGGTCTGAGGGTTCGCCAAATTCTTAAATATAGGAACTACACAGGAGGGCTTCCAACAGGCTGGAAAACAGGAAGCAGATAGGCAGAGGTTATAGAGTTTAGAGAGGACAGAGGAGAGTTCTGGGGCACATTTCTTCAGGACTATGATTGGGATTCTGTCCCCACCGCTCACTTTGTGAGGGTCAAGTTTTGAGATTATCTTAGAGACCAGCGAGGGTGTAATGTGGACGCTATTTAGTTGAGCCTTAGTTCTAGGTGGGAAGTCGGGTGTAGGTACTCCTTACGAGTTCAGTGTCGAATTGGTGGAGAATCTACGGGCAAAGCATTCAGCCTTGTCCGCTGGGGAGGTGAGAACTTCAAATTTATTGATTAGTGGGGGTATTGAAATCTTGCTCTTGTTGAGCCTTGCAGAGTCGCTAGTAATCTTTGGCACCAAACTTAGTGGATGCTATGCATTGCTTCATTCTGGCAGCAAATGCCCCCAGCTTCGTTCAGGACTTTTTTGCACTGAGGCAAAAAGGTGCCTGTTTTGGTTCGACGAGTAGCTTCGATAGAGCCGGAAGAAATGGTTCCAGTGGGCAATGGCGGCCGAGCAAGTGGGTGAGAACCAGGGGGACGAATTTGATTTTAGCTGGAATTTCCTGGCCGGGATGAAAGCATTGATGCCAGCCTTAACCCAAGAGGAGACCTCAGACGCTTGGTAAAATCGCCAAACACAAATATATGGGCAGATGGGTGAGAAGAAATGGCCTTGTAAATATTGATAGAGATGCTATCAAGTACCAAACAGTCAGAGGAGGAGGGGGTGTGGTAGATGAAGAAGAGATAGCTAACTGAGCTTAGAAGTGAGAGACGGAAGCACATGAAAGAATGATCCAGGGATTCAAGAGATGTGACCCTGGCTAGAGGGAGGTGTTCGCTGACATAAACACCAAGCCCATGTATATGGACACTGGAGTCCTTCCTGAAGAGGGGAAGGTAACCAGGAACGAAAAACTCCGAGGAGGGGATAGAAGGGTCAAGGTTAGTCTCACATATGGCTAAGATATCGGGTGAGTTAGTTTGGAGGAATGATTCTACACTATTAAAGTTACTGTGGATACCTCATATGTTTGTGAAGGAAAACGCAGATAGATTTTTATATAAAGAAGTGATTTAAATCTTAAATGTTCATTTGCAAGAACACACGCACAGACCATATATATATATATATATATATATATATATATATATATATATATATATATGATAAAAACATAGTTTTAAGGTATGCTATATTTATGTGTTATCCAGGCTAGAGCATATATAAATATAAAAAGGACATGGAGGTAAATGCCCAGCAACAATATTCTGCTTCATGCTTAAATGATCTGACAATTGCATTTAATTATGAAACAGACTGTTGCAAACATATATATATACAACCACTAACAAAACTAATGGCATTAGCATTACCATACTTGGAAGATGTTTGCAAATTTTTTATTTAGAAGAAAATATTGATTGTGGCATAATTATTTACTCATTATTTAAACATAAATTGAAACATACTTATTTATAAAAATAATTTCAAATTTTGCATAAAACTTTCTAACATTCTAACATTCTTAATTTAGTTTAATTAAATATAGAAGTTCAAACAAAAGGTGATCAATTTGTTACATTGAAAGTAGTGGCTATGAAAAATTGAGAGTTGCTAAAACAATTGAATTTTTGCAGAAAACTTTTTAAAGCTGAGAAAAAAAGAAGCAAACATTCTCACCAAATCCCATTTCAGGAAGAAACCGTTAAGTTTATACCAGGAGTGACATTGAAATCATCAAGATAAGGGTGAAGAGAAATCCATGAAAAGCACAAGGAAGATCATGAAAGCTGGATATTTCAGATACGTTGTTAAGGATGATTGTGAAAGTAGATTTAGGGCTAAAGCCATACAAGATTCAATGACAACAGCTATTCACAAATGCCTCCAAGCAAAAATAGCTTGGCAGAGTGAATAAAATATTGAAAGAGACACAGTATACCACAGAAAGGGTCTTTCTTTGGTCAGACAAGGAGTTTTTCTCAGTGGAGGCTGTCTTCAACTCGCAAAATGATAAAATTTAGGCCACTTCACCAGAGAACATCTAAACTTATTTATAAATGGAACTTTCTCTCTGTGTGTGTGTGTGTGTGTGTGTGTGTGTGTGTGTGTGTGTGTGTGTGTGTGTCCAATACCTATTGACTCCAAAATGGCTAAACCGATTTTCTTGAAAATTTGCACAGTTTGCACCAAAATAAGCGTCTGTGAGTGTTCTTAGCTAGGTTTTGTGTTGAGGTACCCCTGATAAATATTGAAAATCGATAATCAAAAAAATCGGGTTATAGAAGGAGTGGTCTGATTTTAACCAAATTTGATGCACTCATAGACAAAGACATAAGAAACGATATTCAGAAGTTTCAAGGTTGCAGTTCTTACAATAGTGCAGAAAATCAATAATATATATATATATATATATATATATATATAAAAGGGCAAGATGTTTGTGTGTGTGTGTCTGTTTATCTGTCTGTATGTCCTTTATACAAATCCACAATTTTTATCCAATTCTCACCAAACTTCACACAAATATTCTTTAGGCTGAGTCTGAGCTCCAGGACCATGGATTAGTTTTAAAGCTTTCATTACACCCAAGCAACGCGAAGCTATATTGCTAGTTTAGAATACATTTCAAGTAACAATCTGAATAGTATCAAGGTTTGGGCTTCTTTTTCTTTTGATGGCTTGAAATAAAAAATAAAAGTGAATAGTAGCACTTACCATCAAATGTTTAAGAGATGTGTTACTCTGGTTTTCAGTCACATTTCTTCACTCAATATGGAGCTCCCACATAGCCAATTTAATGCAACATAACCCTGCCTCTGCCCACTTTGGTCTTCAGGTTTCTTCAGATCACACTGTTTACCATTTAGGTGACTCCTCACTTGTTAACACATTGCTGATTTGTTGCTGGTATTGTGTTGATGAATACACTTCCACTCAACCTAGTTGAAGCTTGTCTCCTTCATGATCCTCCACCACATTGTGTTTTTAGTTTCAGAGGGTGAGAAAATCCTTGAGGAAGTAAACTGAAGTGAAAAACAGGTTACAGTGAGAAGCTACACAAAAAAA
Source organism: Ascarosepion bandense (assembly GCA_037127315.1). Taxonomy (NCBI): domain Eukaryota; kingdom Metazoa; phylum Mollusca; class Cephalopoda; order Sepiida; family Sepiidae; genus Ascarosepion; species Ascarosepion bandense. The sequence goes on along the minus strand of JBBBDQ010001007.1, from coordinate 879,973 downwards.
TAATTCTTTGAAATAAAGAATTAACTTAGGTTAAAAATGTAAGAATGATCTGGTTTATATATGATTTGTTGTATACAGCAGTTTTAACCCTTCCCACTTACTGTTATAATCAAATGATATTAGGGTCCCCGTTTGGAGTTTACAGCCTGTGTTAGTAGTAATTTAAATTTCTAAGTTCTGGTCTTCTGGGTTGGCACAAGATCTTGGTCAGGAATGATGTGGATTCCAGTAGCAGTGATGTGGAGGACTAAGTTGTCCAAACCTTCAGCTTATAGAGTCCTACATCTGGCAGGGGTATGGTTGACTAGGATCTGGGTTTGGTTATCTTCCACCTTTATAATTTGGTTGGACAAACAGATCAGTACTCTAATGTATGCTAATGTTGAGTTTGCTTTTGTGTCCTTCAACCAGTTTATAAATGATTTATATAACAGGCTGGGGGGTGTTTCACTTTTCAAGAGTGTGCCAAGCAAAAAAGGAACCTTGCCAAGCCATTTTAAAAAGCTGCGAAACTGAACGAGGCTCCCATGGACACTCTCATTACCCACATTAAATTTTACCAAAAAGCATGCACATACACATCCACAACCAAAACCAAATAAAAGAAGTAGATGCATTGGCAATCCCATTTTCACCAAACATATCTACTGTCCATAGCCAAGATATTAAATTTCTTTGAGCAGAATATCTGAGGTTCTGGTTATTGTGGTCTGCTCTTGTAGTGCTGTTTCATATGTCTCAGCATGACAGATGTTCTGCTTGAGGGATTTTAGTACCCTGACTTCAGATAGTAGATTCATTTGGAGCACATCATTTGCTATTCCTCTGATTTGATCCTTGATGTATATGTTGGATATGTTGGACAGGTGATGCTCACAGGAGGGACATGGAAAAAGTTTACAGCCTGTGTTAGTAGTAAAAACATTTGATAGTAAGCTCTACTATTCACTTTCACTCTTTATTTCAAGTCATCAAAAGAAAAACATTCAAATCAGTGACTATATTCGCAATGACCGGCAACTCAAACGTGGCTAATGTTTGGCTGTTGACATATTGAAGACAGAAGAATAGTATTCCACAAACCAATAGAGGTAATCTTAGTGTTAACGCACCTAACCATGACAACAGCAGTACTCAGCCAAATCATATTTGCAAAGATTGTGGAAACCACTAACATGGCATTCCAGGAACAAGCTCTTGCCAGCTAGTGTGTCCAACATAGAGGGTCAAATGTGCAGCACTTGGGGAAAGTCCAACCAAATTCTTCATAGCACTGCAAATGGTGATGGAACATGAGGATTGGAAAAACTGCCTATCAAAATGTGAATCTCTACTAACTCAGCCAAAATCTATGCTGCAACATTTGCAAAGGAAAAGTTGATGAAAGATAACTTACAAATGATAGATCTGGCTATGATAAAGGAGTTCAAAATCACAGCAATGGAAGAAGCACTGTCTATCCTTAAGCAAGTTAAGGAACTCTCCACCAAAAAAATCCCTGCTAAAGCAACCAAGCTTCGCCACATCCATTTTGAAATGATCCCACAACAATTCAGGAAATTTTGAATTGATTAGGAAGTATTCACAAAAACAACAGACTTGCCAAACTTCTTAGACCTAACATCCAAATTATGCAATTGTACTGATGAGAATGCAATAATTAACACTCATCCTAATTTTTTTTTTTGCACAGACCAGAAGAAGCTACTAAAGATGATAGAAGCATTAGTCACTCAGAGATTGAATCCCATGGTCTATCACATCAATTTTACATCTATGTCACAAGGCAAAAACAAACTGATAAAACAGGTTTACAGCACTTGACTGCAATTTCTCATGTCCCTCATGTGAGCCTCGCCTGTCCAACATATCCAACATATGCATCAAGGATCAAATCAGAGGAATAGCAAATGGCGTGCTCCAAATGAATCTACTATCTGGAGTCAGGGTACTAAAATCCCTCAAGCAGAACATCTGTCATGATGAGACAAGACATAAATCAGCACTACAAAAGCAGACCACAATAACCAGAACCTCAGACATGGCTGTTGTTTGAATGTTGACATATCAAAGACGAAACAACAATATTCTGCACAATAACAGAGGCGATATTCATGATAAGACCTCTAACTGCAACAATGGCAATACTGAACCAAACCTTCATCAGGTTCACAAATGTTGTAGAAGACACCAGCATGATTCTGGAAACAAGCTAATGTGTTTAGCACAGGGTCAAATGTGAAGCACTTGTGGAAACTTTAACCAAACTTTACACTACCCTTAGCATCAATCTTTTTCTAAAATTCCATATTTTCAAAATATATATTTATGCAAGTAAATACTCTTGGGAAAGGTATTAATTCATCTCTTCCCTCCATTTATGGGTTAATAATAGGAACAGATTGGGTTCTATAGCCTTGGTCGGCAACCAGTCTACTGCAGAAAGCAATGGCAACCTACTGTGGGATAATCTTCTGCCCAGTCAGTCATGTCCCATTGGAGACATGATCGCCCAAAGCATGTATCACATATGGCACTTTTACTGACTGACTGACTTGATCAACCAGGCCATACAGCATGCTGTCTATGATCACTCCAGGGCTAGTAATTAATTTTCCTTTATCACTTGTGTCCAAAGAAATCCGAATTAATGTCAAGTATAAACTGTTTTGGCAAATGTTAGAGAAGTTAAAATGAAGGAACCCATCCCCTAACTTAAGTGTTAATCTATATTTTTGTAGGGATATCTCCCTACTAAGTGGCTGATTCAAACCAGATGTTTTTCCTGGATATTTGTTCTGAACAATTTTAAATGTTATTGTAGTGGCCATTCTAGTTTCTTCTTTGACAACATGTTTTTTTTTTTCAATTTTCCAGGACCAACATCTTTGAGGATACATTATCTCCTTCTTATTGGCAGGAAGTGAGGAAAGACAGATAATCTTGATTTTGCTTAATCTTACTGAATTTCATCTAGTTAAATTTGAGTTCGATTCTCTTTGAAACTGTTTAGGATTTCATTTTATTATTTTGCAACAAGATTTTTCAATGTACACTCCTGATCAAAAATTTAAAACCACTTAAAAATCTTTAAAAAGAAATTTTTTTTTTATGGATAGATTTTAAACTTCTCCCACTTAAGGTTACCAATACTACAATCTAAAAGGTTATGGAAACAAAAAGCTACATTCCAAACATTTTATTTCTTTTTAAATATTTTTTAGTGGTCTTAAATTTTTGATCGGGAGTGTATTTCATTTTAAATTTTCTTAACTTTTCAATCCACTTTCCCACAAATTTCAACAATTATCATCCAGTTAGTTGTCTCTTTTGACTTACTTTTTCTTCCTTTCTTTTTTTTTTTTTTGTTTCATTAAAACTCAGAGATAACAGCAGAACTAGTGATATTTCCATGGATTTTTTTCAAAACAATTGCGTCTCCCTCAAACCCTGACATTGATCTAATGGACTTTGTGATATGGGCCATTTTGGAGAACAATATTTCATTTATCTCATATTCAAGTGTGTCAAACCTGAATGAAATTCTTATGATGGCATAGAGGTGGTGAAGTTGTACACTTCAGTTGAGTGTGAAGGGTGGCCATTTTTAATTATGAATATGTAAAATATTACCAATAAACAGCAATCAACCTGTAGACTTTTATTTACCAAAACCTAAAACCTTTTTATGCTAAGATGAATAATTGGTAATAAATATGCCACACCCAGTAAGCTAGTAATAGATGAGACACAAAATATCATTTACTTAATATCTGAACATTCTAGCCTCATAGAATATACCTTAAGTAAATAAGATTTAGTCAGTTAAGTGCTATACGTGATACATGCTTGGGCGATCATGTCTCAAAAGAGGCATGACTGACTGGGCACATATATATATATTTATGTGTGTGTGTGTGTGTGTGTGTGTGTGTGTGTGTGTGTGTGTGTGTGTGTGCTTCTTAACCAGCTTCCATAATTTCTTCCAAACTGGCACTTTCATACTCTACAAGATCAGAAGAATAACAGCTTAATGTGTACCAGTTGGTGCTCAGAGAGCTTCTACTAATTCTTTGTGACTAATTACTAGATAATTTTTTGTTACTCTTCTTATGGTTTTAATTGCAGCATGGCTGTAAATCTTTTGAGTGGCACTAGATTGAAGGTAGTTCATGGTGCATAATACTGTTATATTCTTTAACCTTTAACCTGACAATAAAGACTACCTATAGTATTTTTGATATCTATTTAGCTTATAGTATTTTGGATGCTTCTGCTACAATGGTTAAATGATACACCATTTTATGCTCCCAAAACTGTGAATTATGACTTACAATGTTCATCAATAACCTGCTGCAGCTTACAATAAATCACAAAGAAATTTTTATTCTTCGGCCGTGTTAGTTTATGCCATTTATAAGTGTATTTGGAATTCTTTCATGCTCTGTCTTTTTTAAATATTGTTATAATGGAACATCCTATCATCCCTGACATTTGATTCACCAAAGAGATTAAGAAGTATTGAAGTAAGGTAGTAAAAGACGATTTGACTTCAAGTCCCATTCCGTCTTGGCCTACCATTTTATGAACTCTCTCTTACTTGTCAGTACATTAAACTCTGTTATTTCTTTACCCCTTATGTGTTGTGTGAATCTGTCTACTTGGAATTTACCTTGTTGTTTACGTTGTTCCCACCATATCACAAATATGTATTTTATAATTTTATACAAATGTATACAGTAAAGATGAAACCTACATGTGGTGTAATTTTGAGGTAAATAGTGTATGGGAATGTAAAAAACTGTTTTTGTGGTACATATTGAATAATGTAAATTTAGACAGCATGAATTCAATTAAACAAGCTGTCCTAAATTCAGCTGATGAGCTCTGTTTAATTTTTTCTACTATATTTTCCAATTTTCAAATAACTTTTTACATATCCAGATTAAAATTGTTGACAAACTGTCCAAATTACATTTCAGTTCATGACCAAATACACTTATATTAAACTTCGAGATTCCATAAAATGCCAGGATATAACTACAAAAATCTCTTGTCTATGATATTGGCAACATTTAGTTCTTGACAATGACTAAAACAATAGATGGTATTCAAACAAAAATATGAAGTTTGAGCAGTTTATTTACAGATTTTATTTGGATATGTAACAACTTGTTTGAAAGTTTGGAAAATAAAATAAAAATATCAAAGAGATCTTTTTAGCTGAATTAAAAACAACCTTCTTATATATATATATATATATATATATATATAATAGAATTTTGCTGCATTGGCTTCATGTAGTTAAGTTAAGTGCATCTGAAATTAATGTAGTCTCCAAGATTAAAAGGAATAGAGGCTCGATTCCTGTTGTGAGGCACATTTTCATCAATAAAACTTGTAATTTCTAGGAAATAGATATATTGATAGATGTTAGTTTAATTTTATAATAGTAATGTGTTATCATTGATCTTCTTTTATTGTGTTGGCTTGAACTTTTTCTTTTTTTGATGGTATATATGATTGTTTGAAGAATTTCTTTTTTAGATCATGGTTGAGCATTTGTGTTCTTGTGTGTATTTGTGTTTATAGGCTTTATGCCTGATTTTTCTGTTTGGTGGTTGTTATATCTTTTCTGTTTTTTGTTGTGATTGAGTGTATATTTATATTTTTATTTATGTGGTAGTTTTGTTTTTGTTTAATTGTTTTTGTTTATTAGGTTTTGTTGTTATTTGCATAACAAAGTAGATATTTGTTCAAATGTCTACATCTTCCCATTATTTTGTGGTTTTTGTTTAATATTTTACTTTAATTTTTAAAGTTGATTATTGCTAGCTTTTTCTCTAAACATAATTTACAGTTTCTGCTATTGCTGTTTTGCAATGGTGCTCTTTTCATGATTTTCCATTTAATTTTGTATTGGTAGTAATGTTATTTTCTTTCTGTTTCCTTATGAATTTTGATAGTGTTGTATTGTTTCTGTAGCTTTCTGTGTTAAATGATGTTTTATGATTGTTGAATCTTTCTTTGAAGGTTGTTTCTGTTGCTCCTTTGTAAGTCTTTCCTTTTGTGTTAATGTTGTCGCAGTGGCTCTCTATATTATGTTGTTGGTTAGACATGTATTATTAAGTGGACAGTTGTCTTTCTTTTGGCAGTTGCATTTGTTCATAATTTGTTGTTGGTTTATGGTGCTGTTATTGGTTTTGTTGAGTATTTTCTTATTGTGTTTAGTTATTGTTTTCTCCATGTTTTCCATGCAGCTTTAATTGATTTTGACTGTTTTTTTTAATGAAGAGAATAATCCAAAAAGATATATTTAATATAAAATATTAAAGAGATAGATCTGTATAGAGAGTGTGATGAATATTAACCAGAGCAATATGATATCCATAAAGGAAAATTCAACACATCATCTAAAGTTGTTATAAAAATTCAAATGGTTTAATTTTACCAGAACATTAAAGAAATTTTTTTTTCCAAAATTTGAATGTTCTGATAAAATTAAACCATTTGAGTGCTTTTTTGTTTTATTTTTTGTGATCTGAAAAGATGGGTGCTAAAAACTTACTTGTCAAAATAAATTAGAGTTTACAACCACTTTAGAAGATCTGCTCAGTTATATAATGAAGGAAGAGAAGACCAGCAATTGCTTATATGCATGCAATTTATGGCCAGCCAAACAGCTAGACATAACAACTTAATTTTAATCAATTTGAATGTGTTACTGACACCTGAGATTGTCAGAGGTCAATGCAAGTTAGTATAAGGTCAAAACTGCTATTTCCAATGAAACTACCAAAAAAGGACATGAATTCAAAGCACCCTAGTTGTAGTTGTTCTAATAAAAATTGATTCATTTCTAAAAGTAAAACTGTTGAAGGTTATGATGTCGAAACTGTTAGCAACACAGAAAATGGAATTAAGGAGCCAAGTTCAAATACCAACTGAGATAATATGTTCTCTTTGCACTTGTGCTGTTGGAATGAACTGGAATAAAAAATGCAACTGAAACTGAAACAATTCTTCATTTCACTGAATGCTCAGATAAATATTATGTAAATTAATATTGTAGTTTGAAAAAGTAGATATTTCCCAGAAGATTTTTAAAATTTAAAAAAATAGAATTTCATTTCTTGTACTATATTTGTTTTTATAAATTTTATAAAGCAAAATAGAACTGTTTCCTTAATAGCTTGGAAGCAACAATATTTTTAGAACCAACTGACCTCTAGAGATACAAGAGGTTTCTATTGTTCCATTTTCTTTTATGATAATAGCATCACTAATATATCTTATTCATAAAAGCAATTGAAGGCTTTTTGAGTTTAATGATGTCTTAGTTTCATTACATTTTTTATTTTATGATTGAGTGCAGATTTTCTGCAACTATAGGTCTTAAAACAAAAACTGTTAATGATTTAAGTTCTCCAAGAACTTGTGCTTTTAATTAATATAAGCATTAAGCTCTACAAA